>ML677334.1:28088703-28196147 GCA_007922305.1 Dermatemys mawii
CACACACACACACACACACACACACACACACACACACACACACACACCCCTACCTCAGAACATAACTGACTCCTGTGATCACACCGCTATACTATGCAGAACACAAAGGTTTGCGGGCGGGGGGTTAGTGAGATGTTTCTTTAGGGCACACCCAACCTTAACTGACTCATTCAATAAAAAGAGTGGGTGGGGGAAACTTCAGTTCACCACCAACCTCCTACAGACAATGCAGCCCAGCTGCATGTTCTGGGGTCAGTGCAGAGTTGCCTGCATTTAAAATTTTTGCCAGTAACAACTGTTAGAGGCCCTGATTCAGCAGAGCACTTTAGTGCACACTTCAATTGAAGCACATAAATAGAGATTACATGGGTGTGCTTCAATCTAAGCATGCACCTAAGTGTTTTCTAAGTAATCAGAGACATTGGACACCATCACTGTGGGGTTTTGTGTGCATTCTGGTAAATTGTTAGCACTCATTTAGCCCTGTACAAAATTAACTAAAAAAAGCCTAACTCACCTTACACCAAGATAAGTGAGTTTGCTTGATGACAGCCCATTATTCATTAATGAACATGGAAGGGGGGTTTCAAGGACGTAAAGGGCAGGTAGGAGCTCATCTCCTATTGAAAGTCATTGGTATGTAACTTCTCATTTTGTCTGTGAAAACCTCTCTCCCCGTCCCACCCCCCAGACAATACCTCCAGGCCTCCCAGTTCCTATCTTATTCAGAAAAGCACATTCTACTTTTGAACAATATCTGCTGCTATGTACAAACTGGTAGCTCCAGATTGGTTGCTTTGTGCAACGAGTTAATGGCCTGATGTTCAGAGGAGCCAAATGTCCACAATTCCTATTGCTACCGGTGGGAGTTGTGAGTATTCATCTCCTCTGAGAATCAGGTCAGACATTTTTAAAGCTTGTTGTGCCATATGTGCATATGTTTAAAAAAAGGGACACATTAATGACCCTGTTCTTACATGGCACATGTAATGAGACTCACATGACATATATAGTCTCTTTACAGAGATGTGTATGTACGTGCATGTAGGGATGGCAGTTTCTGCATCTTGCTAAGATGGGTGAAGCATGGGTGCTGCTACCGTTTTAGTCATCTGTGTGAAATTTTCAATGAAGAATCGTGTAGGCAGCTCCCATTGTAGCTGGGTATGTTTTATTTAAATGAAAAGCATCAACAAAGTCATTTCTGCTATTATACATGGTTATAAATGAACTCTGTCCACTCATTTAAGCTGCTAAAATGCCCCGAGAGGGTTGATTTAGAAGCATAGTAGCAGGGGATTTGTCATGGCAGATCAGACCATTGGTCTATCAAGTCTGGATCCTGCCATTGGAAGTGGCCAGTAGCAGATGCTTTAAAGGAATATTTCCAAAAAAAGCCCCCCACACACACACACACTTCATCTGTCCAATCATGCAGTACTGGAGATGGGCTAAATAATTCCTTCCTGACCTGTATGACAATCGGTTTACATTCCAAAGCCTGAGATTTGATTGTGTGTGGGAATAGAAGAAAGGCAGCCCTTAAAACGTCTGAAGGGGACATCCCACTGAGGGCACATTTATACACGGGATGCTCTGCTGAAAAGTGTGCTGGAATGAACTGTAGAAGGAGCTCAGACATTGACCGTGCTTTGGGCCCTGGTGCATTGCAATCACTAACCTCCATGACAGGAGGGATTCCCCAGGCCCTTTGTGGTAGCTTTTGCTTGTGTTTCATGTAATGAGTCAAATTCACTAAAGGCATAGATAGGTGCAACTCCATTGTAGTCAGTTGTAAATATTGTGGGTGCACTGATGCTGCAAAACAAACTCATTTGTTAGGGGCTGCTTATTATAATCCTTCATGAGTGGTTATCCTACACTATCGTTTAGCATAGCCACACGTATTATTTGTGCGATGCTGTTTTAGGTTGTACTATTGATGTGTCTCATCATAGGACTCCCAGCTCTGAAGTCCAGCCTCTGCTTATGCCCCCTGGACATTCCTCATCTAAGCGTAAGTGGCTGTAGGAAGACAGTAGCTTTTCCTTTTTGTATTTCCTGGAGGAACAAGGTTTAGCCCTGTATGAGCCTGATTCTCTGCTGTGTTGCATCCTGTGTAGCCATTTCCAGCTGGCAAAGTGGGTGTAAAAGGCTACCATTCTGTCCTGGAAGGATTTATGTGCATTTTGCATAGTGGAGAATCAGGCCCATTTGGGGCCATACTTGCTCACACTCAGGTTAATTGGGATTTCACGATTAAATTCAATGGAAACAAGAGCAAGGTTTTTTTGGGTCTCTGTAAGGTCTGAAAAATCAAAACCACAAGAACTGTGCTTTAAATCTGATAGAATGGTGAAAAAATTCACAGCAGATTTAGTTCAAAGAACATTAGCTTATAACTCACAATGAGCCAGAACTAAGACCCCTGATCCAAACACTCAAAGTTGGATCCAAAACGTATAGCTCTGGCCTTCTCAATTTAAAGTACAGCTGTTAAGCGATTAAAAAAAGAAATTGTGATAAATTGCACTGTTAAACAATAATAGAATACCATTTATTTAAATATTTTGGAAGATTTTTACATTTTCAAATATATTGATTTCAATTACAACACAGAATACAAAGTGTACAGTTCTCACTTGATGCAACATTTTTATTATAAATATTTGCACTGTAAAAAAACCAAAGAAATAGTATTCAATTCACCTAATACACGTACTGTAGTGCAGTCTCTTTATCATGAAAGTTGAACTTACAAATGTAGAATTATGTACAAAAATAAAATAATGTAAAATTTTAGAGCCTTCAAGTCCATTCAGCCCTACTTCAGCCAGTCGCTCAGACAAAAAAGTTTGGTTACAATTTGCAGGAGATAATGCTTCCCACTTCTTTTTTACAGTATCACCTGAAACTGAAAATCGGTGTTCATATGGCACTGTTGAAGCCGGTGCCGCAAGATATTTACATGCCAGATGTGTTAGATTCATATGTCCCTTCATTCTATAACCACCATTGCAGAGGACATGCATTGATGCTGATGACGCGCTCTGGTCGATAATGACCCAAAGCAGTGCAGACCAACTCATGTTCACTTTCATCATCTGAGTCAGATGCCACAAGCAGAAGGTTGATATTCTTTTTTGGTGGTTTGAGTTCTGTAGTGTTCACATCAGAGTGTTGCTCTTTTAAGACTTCTGGGAGCATGCTCCACACCTCGTCCCTCAGATTTTGGATAGCACTTCAGATTCTTAAATCTTGGGTCAAGTGCTGTAGCTATCTTTAGAAACTTCACATTGGTTTCTTCTTTGCATTTTGTCAAATTTGCAGTGAAAGTGTTCTTAAAACGAGCATGTGCTGGGTCATCATCCAAGACTGCTATAACTGCTATTTATCCGAGAACGCAGGTAAAACGGAGCAGGAGACATACAATTCTTCCCCAGGGAGTTCAGTCACAAATGTAATTAGTGCATTATATTTCTAACGAGCGTCATCAGTATGGCATCATGTCCATGAGGCATATGAATCTTTGGCACATCTGGCATGTAAATATATTGCAATGCCAACTACAACAGTGCCATGCAAATTTCTGTTCTCGCTTTCTAGTGACATAATTAAGAAATGAGCAGCATTATTTCCTGTAAATGTAAACAAACTTGTTTGAGCGATTGGCTGTACAAGAAATAGAACTGAGTGGACTTGTAGGTGCTAAAGCTTTACATTGTTTTGTTTTGAATGCAGGTATGTAACAAAAAACCCTACATTTATAAGTTGTACTTTCATGATAGAGATTGCACTTCAGTACATGTATGAGGTGAACTGAAAAATAATGGTTTTGGTTATAAGTTTTTCTAGTGCAAATATTTGTAATCAAAATATAAAGTGAGCACTGTACACTTTGTGTTTTCATTGAAATCAGTATATCTGAAAATGCAGAAAAACATCCAGAAATATTTAATACATTTCAAATGGTTTCTGTTATTGCGTAACAGCGCAGTTAATCATAAATATTTTTTTTAAGTTAACCACATGAGTTAACTGCAATTAATCCACAGCCCTAATTTAAAGCTATAGATGCTTATTTTAGGAGAATTAGTGGATGTACAGTATGTATTTCTCTATTTGCTAGGCAGATTCCAGTACAGTGAAAGCCGTATGTGTAGTTATCCAGTCCTTTGGGTTATAGTAGCTCCTAGAGGTTGTGGTAGGCAGTTTACATACTCCTAGTTAGACACAGTCTCTACCCCAAACTACCCTCTACTAACTGACAAATATTGCTGCTTCATTGGAGAGCTCTGGAGTTCCTCTCTTATCAGTGTTGAGTATACAGTATAAAATTACTGTACAATAGACATGTGTGTGCATGTCTAAATCTCTTATCAGTGTTGCCAACTCTCACAATTTTATCACAAGTCTTGCAATATTTGATATTGTTTTCTTAATGCCTCATCTCCTGGAGTCAGATGATTACGTGGGAATCTCAGCTTTCATTTAAAAGAAAAAGTAATTTTCTAGCCCTTATGGTTCTCAGAGCAGGAGCAAAAGAACCTTAAAGGTTCAAACACAGCAAGGCTAATAAAAAGACCTAAAATGAATACTTTGTCTTAAAACTCGTGCGATTTTTGTTAATCTTTTGTTTTTTCTAGGGGCTTGAATCCATGACTTTTGAATGCCTGGGTTTGACAGCACTGTGGAATTTGCTGGGAATTTCTGGGGACTCCAATGTGGGTGGTGCCTATGAAGTGGAGTGGGAGACATTACTGCAGCCCTCAATCTGCAGCAGTTGCGGCAGAGTGGCTCTGTAGCTTTGGAAGGGCATGGCTACACTAGAGAGTTTACCATACCTTGGTGAGGTTGCACTGATGCAGCTGCACCACTGTAAGCTCTCTAATGTAGACACTCTAAGCCAGTGGGAGAAAGCTCTCCTGTTGGCTTAACTACTCCAGCCCCCTGAGCAGCAGAAGCTATGTCAGCGTAACTTACCTCCCTTAGGGGTGATTTATTCACCCTAATGAACAACATAAATTATTCCAGCATAAGCAGTAGCGTAAACATAGCTGAAGAGAGAGAGCACATTCCCTTCACAACCTGTTTACTCAGCTGGTGTGCAGAGAACAAGCTTTGCTCCAAAGTAACTCAGTGCAAAACATTCCAGAAAGGAAGTTTTAATATTTGTTAAGGGCTTGGACATAAGAAGTGTGAGAGTAAGGACTCAGAGAATGTATGGCTAAGAAACCATGCTAATAATATTTGAAAATGGCAGTATAAAATTACTATACAATAGATATGTGTCTGCATGTCTAAATCTACGCACAGATAGGTGTGTTCTTCTGTTGTTGCCTTCAAAACTCATAGCATGATTATTCATACTCTGGGGGGAAGGGAGCATATTTTCCTTGCGCACAGGGGTACAGGGTTATGTGGTAATGCCCGAGTAAAATGACTTGGGAAATCTGCAAACTTTTGAAAATGAAATCCACCTCTAAATTAATCATAATGCAGCAGGTTAATAATAGAACAGTGAGTAACTGCCACTCTTGTGCAGCTCACCAACATCCATCAGATAAGTTAATTAAGTCTACATAACTAAAGTAATTGTAATAAAACACTGCCGTGGGATAAATGTGCCCTGCTTAGAAAATAAAGATCTCACCTTCATCTCAGCAAATTCAGCACTTAGGTAACAGGATCAGACAGTTATGCTCTGACAGTGTTCTCTCGCATTGACATTGTTTTCTAAATAATCTCTGTCTGTGACATGCTTGTAAAATGTCATAAAGTAAGTGAATGATTCAGCTGGAACACACGGCAGTCCGGTGTTGTAAGTATTCTGCCAATCGTTCCCTTTGGAGATTGCTTTCCCTAAATCATCCATTACTCACAACTCTGACCCCATACCTGTGTGTGTACACACACACATACCATCAAATATTGAAGCATCATTGAGCTGTTGGATAGCTCACATCCAGTGCTCTTCTGCTTCAAGTTGGCTTATATTAGTTGCTTTTTATATTGAGCACAGGATATCTGGTTGGGTGGGGAGGGGGGGAAATGTTGCTCACTCAGCAAAAACAGTATCAATTTGCTGTGGTGGATTCTCAAAAATGTACTAAGTGCCAACACTGCAGTGGACAATTTCATACACAGACAGTGCTCGTCAGGAATCTTTTAGTTCTGGGAAAAGATTTTCAAATTTTATCAGTGTTTTTTGTAATGTTCCTTGTTAATGGATCGCTGCAGCTGGTCCTCCTGGGAAATCTGCCAGAGAACAGTGAAATTGGTAGGATTGGACCATAAACTTATGTCACTGTTGTTGGCACTAAGCTACACATGGTAAGGCTAATGAAATCTGTGCCAGTTACAACTATGAATATGTAGCTGGCAGATGTTAGTGCGTAGAGTTTGGGGGAAACTTGGCGTATAGATCTGAGAATCAGAACATAGCTGCAGAGTTGTCCACAACTTGGCCATCTTCTGATCTACAAAAGCCCAAATCTGCAGGATGCTGAGCTTCTGAGGTGGACGGCTGACTTGTCTCTTCTCCTGTTGACTTGAGCGTACTCATTATTTTACAGGCTTCAGCCTGGCTTGTCTAATAGGTGTTATGGACAACACTGATGTGGGGAGTGCAGTTAATTCTACAGGGCTGTAGATAGCATACCATGACAAAGTTGTGCCACACTTTGATTTAAGGGTCTGTCTTTTCAGCGCACTGTTTGATTATTATTGAATGGCTGACAGAACATGGTGGCTGGCAGCAGGCAGTGCATTGTATATTGACTTGATGGATGAGTGAAACTGCCAGTCGTGGCTTGTGTGGGGAAATGTAATACTAAAAACTGGTAATAACGTGTATTACCAGGATGGGGGTCTCCAGGGCCTTTCCTGTCTAGTAGGCTGGTGTGAATACAGCTTAGGCTGATGACTAAAAGTTGTTGTCTTCTGATGACTGTTCTGTGGCTGATGTGAAAATGAGCTTGTAGCCTCAGTCCTGTTTCTAGTGCATGAGATTGGTACTACCTGATACCCTTGTTAGTAGTCTCAGCAGAAAGACCAGGACATGGGGTCACGTTTGTAAAGGAGTAAACAGTGAGGGGGCAAAGTTTGCAGATGATACTAAACTGCTCAAGATAGTTAAGACTAAAGCAGAAAAACTTTAAAGTGAAACTTTAAAGTGAAAAACTTCAAAGTTTCACTTTAAAAACTTCACTTGAAAAACACTTGAAAAACTTCAAACTTTCACTTTAAAGTGAAAAACTTCAAAAAGATCTCACAGGACTAAGTGATTGGGCAACAAAATGGCAAATGAAATTTAATGCAGATAAATGTTAAGTAATGCACATTGGAAAAAATAATCCCAACTATACATACAATATGATGGGGGCTAATTTAGCTACAACTAATCAGGAAAAAGATCTTGGAGTCATCGTGGATAGTTCTCTAAAGACATCCACGCATGATGGATGTCTTTAGAGTTTCAGGGTTTACACACATGATGGAATAAGGGTTTACGCATCAGGGTTTACACAAGTGCTGGAATAAGGCAGCCCTACCTAGAAACCTGCTGCAAAGGCTTGCAGAGTACCTCCAGGAGAGCTTCATGGACATGTCGTTAGAGGATTGCTGTTCCATCCCCAGACACGTTAACGGACTTTTCCACTAGCTGTACTGGAGGCAAATACATCCCAAGTCTTCAGAGCAAATGAATCATTAAACATTTTCTTGTGTCAGGGATAAGGCATATTTTCTTGTGTCAGGGATAAGGCATATTGTCAAAGCATTAAGGGAAGCTTGTATTGCAGTTATGGCCCTTGGTGTACCTACTGTATGGATATAGAAAGGATTTTGGTTTCCAGAGATATCAGTTGGGCTCTTTTCATGAGCTTTACAATCATTCGAAAAATAACTATGGAAATACCATTCTGGTAGATAGATATGTTGAAGCCTTTCTGGAAACAGATTACAATTTAGCATGAAAGTGCATATTCTGAGCCCTACTGAACAATCCATTTGGGACCTGCACAGATCTAGATGGGGACTCCTCCAACTTGAGCCTTTCCAGGAATTTGAGTGTGGGCAGGCCGCCAGCTGACACTGGCTACCCAGACACTTCAGCAATGTTCCATGTGTACTAACTGCCGGGGATATCAAAGTCCAGCTGTTCCCACCAATCTCCGTCCCCTTTATCTTCTCTGCCTTTTTTACACACACACACACTCTCTCTCTCTCTCTCTCTCTCTCCCTCAAATTGTGATTGCAAACTCTCAAGTTCAGTGAGAAAAAGAAATCTAGGAGTTGGGAATGACTTACAATCCAGCAAAGTAAACTTGTAAATAATTAATGTTAAACAAAGCAACACCTAGGGATGCAAGCAGGATGGAAATGTGACTCTGGGATTCCAAGTGAAGAATGAATTAACTTTATCCTCTGCCTCATTCCTTTGAGCCATCCTTTTGCCTCATGGTTGTAATTGAAATTATACTTAAAATATTAGGCCAAAGATTACAACTCCATTGGAAGCACCTGAGTGAAAGAGGGCTGATTTTTGCTTCAGTGGGTGCCTGGCACTTTTGAGGATCTCGTCACTTGTCTATATGATAAAAGTTAGAAGAATAACTTTAAGTGGCCAGGATTGAGAATTTTGGCCAATATTTACATTTCACTTGAAATCTCCTTTCTATTAATATTTTGTTCTTTCCCTCTGTTAGCTTGTTTGTCCTCTATTCTCCAGAACTTGGACATTATGGGAAGCCCTTTTGTTGCCACTGATTAAGAGCAGAATTGTATGAAAAAAAAAACCAAAAAACGAAACCACTCAACCAGGAGAAATTCACCAGTTTTCTGATCTTATTACAAAGTCCATACCAGGTTGATCACAAAAAGATTTGCTAATACGCCATGACCTTTTAAATGACTTAGGGCTCATTTTTGGTATTCCCCTCATAATCAGAAATCCATCATTTTGCATAAGTTCATCGTGAAAGCTGTTGATAAATGGCTGTTTCGATTGAATTTTGTTTTGCACTTCAGGGGGTTACTCAAACCCAAAACTCAGGTGTACCAGCCTACACAGGGGGGAGCAGAACAAAATCTTTCCACAGTGTCCTGCAAGTGAAACTACACTGAAGTATTTGTAACACTGCCTACAACAAATTTGAGGCGGCAGATCTGAAACTTCCTCAAAGTTCTGGAACCTCCAGATGTGAGGTTTAGTTCGGCCTGTTATACGCAGAGGGCCCAATCGCTTCTCTTCCATCTAAAAGCTTCCTCAAATTGGAGGAAATTTAGACCTGAAGTTTTGCTTTAGCCTGTTGTATACAAAAGTGCCAGCTGTCAGTTTCAAAATCCAAACTTTACCTTTGATTCAGATGTATTTGGAGTTCGGGGGTTGGTTCAGGCCCATCTCAAGAACAGATCAAAGGGCAAGCCAATCCTGTCAACTACCCGAGTTCCATCAGAGCTGGCTGTAAAAATGGAAGCAATACCAATGGACATGTGAAACAGGTTCCACCCCAGTGCCTCAATTCAGCTTCCTGAGTCAGGAAGAGCTTTTGCTTTTTGTGCCAAAGTTTGATGCCCAGGATAGAACACTACAGTGAGCTAAAGTTAACTAACAGTGACTGCGCGAATGTAGCATGGCCGTTTTATTTTTAGTTAAACTTAAAAATAAAAATCTATAAGTCAAATGTAATAGAATAATTTTAGCTGTTGCCAAAACAGACCGAGCGACTGTTATGAATAACGATAACAACCGTACAAATAAAGGGGCTGTTGATTCTCGCCTGTCCTTATCTAGCTGAAATTCCTACTGAGTCACAGTAGTAACAGACTTCCCTGGCTCACTGGCAAGTCCTTATAGCTGAACATATCAACTGGTATTGTGCATGGAACTGTTTCTGAAAAGGCACTCTCAAGAAATTATTTTTTAAGCTTTGCATGTTCTTTAATATAGTCACTTAAAAGCCATTTTTTCCCATTCAAATTTTGTCCCTAACATCGTCGTCATCATCACCATCATCATCATAATACTTGGTGCATATTTAAAGGGCTTTCAAGAATTAACAAAGCCTCTCAGGACTGTTGTACTATACCTGTCACACAGATGGACAAATTGAGATATAAAATTTTTAAGTGAGTCGTCCACAATCTGGCAGCAAGTCACTATCAACGCTCAGGTTGGAATAAAACCCAGGAGGCCTGACTTCTGGCCCCTGCTGTGAGCACTAGAAACCACACTGTCCCTCACAGCAGTATTTTTGCCTGGGTTTGGCAGAGAACTGAAGCTAATATAGCTGCTTTTGTTTAAGAACTCTAAAACCTACAAATAACTCGTCCACCTGCCAATGTCAGCTTAATTCTATTTAGCAGTAACTATTGCTATAAAAGTAGCAATGGAGAAACACAACAGATAGTATTTATGTAGGAGCTATGCAACTGGTGGTGTTTGTTTTCAATTTAAAATTTTTCAGAAATGGAATAATCATCTTTAAAAGAAGACTGCCCCGGACCATAACGTGCTTAAAGAGTTTCCCCATAAGATTATAATATCTTGAAGGCATCTCAGATTTGGGCACATAAATCCAAGTGATGGCCTTAAAGCAAGATTTAATCTCACTCTACCATGTCTCCAAAGTATTATGCAAGAGTTATACAGCAGGGTTATTGTTCCATTCTTTGTACTAGAACCAAAGCAATAAATGCAGGGGATATAAAAGGAATATTATTTGCTGTAAGATAAGAAAACTGTTACTGATACATAGTGTTCACATTTAATGTCTCTTACATCATCAGTTTCCACTAAGCAATCCTCTGACTTTGTCTCTCTCTCTCTCTCTCTCTCTCTCTCTCGTGAAAAATTCTATTCTTGTTAAAAGTTTTTAGTGTCAAGCATAAGATTTCTGAACGCCCACCCTTGCATATCTTTAAAAAAACAACTTAGCAGTACAGATGCCAAGCAATGGCTGGAAGGGCGTGAGAAGAGTTTCATTTTCTGTGAAGTTTTAATTATAAAACAAGGCAAAGCAGTAGTTCATGATATCTGGGGATTAATCCCTGACTTTTTAATAGTCACAGTATTTAACTGGTGTGATGTTATTTTCTTTAGAGACAAGGTGGGTGAGGTAATACCTTTTATTGGACCAACTTCTGTTTGAGAGAAACAAGCTCCTTTTCAGGTCTGGGGAAGGAACACCAAGCCTCACAGTTAGGAGTGGAACAGATTGTTTAACATAAGTAGATAGCACATAAAATACGAGACCAATCAAGATAGAATGGCTCCTTAACACCTCTGCAGGCACCTGACAAAAAGGGGGTTTAGTGGGTTACAGATTGTTGTAATAATCCATAAATCCAGTGCCTTTGTTCAGGCCATGATTTTTAGTGTCTAGCAGAGTAATGAATTATTGAGTATTTTCTTTAGCAGGTAATGAAAGAATTAGAGAGACTTTGTTCCCTATGTGAAGGATGGCAAAAAATAATCTTCTGGCTAGGGCAGAGGGAAGAGATGACATTTTGCTTAAACCCTATATAAAAACAGGGACACAAAGGCTCGTGATATCTCTGCTCTTAAGATGGACTCAAATCAGAACCCCACACCCTGCAGCTTTGCTGAGTTCATGTTGGCATCCAGGTTTGCTGGTGGCCTCCATTCTCTCTTAACAGGAAGGGACAGACTGATATATCTCTGAACTCTGGGACTATTCAGACCCAAATTCTGATCTGAACTTTGCTGCTCTGCTTCTTGGCTATGAAATCCTCAACTCAAGCTGTGGCATCCTAGGAGGAATATTTAATCTGCTTCTTGTTAGAGAGCAATTCCCATTGACTTTGTAAATGCTCTGTCCCTGCACTAATGGAAATCTGTTTGTTACATACAAGCAGCTGTGCCTCCAGAGTTCATTGGTTGCTAGGGAACAAGGGAATATGATCCAGTAGGAGCTACCTCTAGGGTCATCATCATGGTGTATAATTTTAAGCACATTGGTACCGTTTAACCTGTGCAGGCAGATATGCACAACCAATCATTTTTCCAGAGTAGAGATCTACGTGGTCACTTTCCTGTGAGTGGCCAATAGCAAAGAGGACTCAGAAAGCACCAAAAACCTCATGAGAAATCTGGCTCCCAGCCATCTGGCTTTATGCTACTGCTGTAAATAAATAGCTTGGCTGAGGTTTAATGCCAGACTAGTAGATGAAGGGCACTTGTGTCTCATTGTAATGAGCTGTGGCATGAGGGAAGAGGAAAAAAGGTAACTGCTGTATTTGCTGTGCAGACTGAAGCGAAATGAAGTCACTGTTGGTGACTCAGGGGCATAGGAGTTGAAAAGTAATGCACCTTACTTATACACTTGTTGCTAATGTCAATATTTTCCATTTGTGTTCTTCAGATCTCCCTTTCTTGTAGTGTGTGAGGTAATACAGTGATCCCATGCTGTAGAACACACTATGGTGGATTATCCAGTCGTTTGTGGGGAGTGAGAGAGAAGGAGAATGAAATATATATTTTGAAAACACAGGGCTTTTTCACAGAGGAAGAAAGAAGGAACCTCCAGGTGTTAAGAAATATGTTACTAGTGTTAACTGCTGAAAACTATGAACTTTGAGTTTTAATTTGTCCAATGTCTTAACAATGTTCACGATGTGTTAACTGATATGACCAGTGCTTAGCTGCTTTTACAGTATAGCAATAAACGGATCTTTGGAGTGCATGCCGCACTAAGGGTCTGGTCTTAATTTTGTAGAGCAATTTTTCCCCCAGTGCTAATATTTTTGATTTCGCTTTTCCCCCCTTTTTCTCATTCCAGAATCCAGAGCAGCTGCAGGAGCATTGTGCTCACAGGGAGATGATTCCTCATGAAGTCACTGGATCCCCTTCAGAAATCAAATGTGACTTTCCATTTATCAGACTGAAATCAGAACCAACCAGACAGTGAAGCAAGAACAGTGGAGGGGGGACGGCGAAAGATGAAATCCAACCAAGAGAGGAGCAACGAATGCCTGCCACCCAAAAAGCGAGAAATCCCCACCACCAGCCTGCCATCCGAGGTGAAGCCAGTGGTCCTGTCAAACGAAAACCACCGCGCGGACAACTTAACATGGCCCTCCAGTACGCCCAGCAGCCAGAGCAGCATGGGTGGAAGGCACCGGCCTGGAGGGAGTTCTGTGGAGATTGGTTTACAGCAGGGTTTACACAAAGCACCGTCTACAGGAATGGACTATTCCCCGCCGAGTGCTCCCCGGTCCGTTCCAGTCTCAACAACACTTCCCACAGTGTACTCGCCTGCACTTTCACAGTCAGGGACGCCTGTATCCCCAGTGCAGTACACGCACCTGCAGCACACTTTCCAGTTCGTTGGGCCCCCGTACAGTGGACCATACACCGGATTCATCCCCTCCCAGTTGATTTCCCCGACAGCCAATTCCGCAACTTGTGCGGCAGCCTCTGCCACTGCTGTTGCAACCACTCCATCCCAGCGTTCCCAGCTGGAGGCTTATTCCACTTTTCTGGCCAACATGAGCAGCGTAAGTCATCAGGGGCACAAAGTTGAGCAGCATCTAGTCAGGACACCTGGATTGATTGCAGCAGGGTCTCCTCCGCCGACCCAGCAAAACCAGTATGTCCACATTTCCAGCTCTCCTCACAGCGCCGTCAGAAATGTCTCTCCTCCGACGATCCCAGTCCATTTGCATCCCCACCAAACAGCAATTCCACACACCCTCACCCTTGGCCCCTCCTCCCAAGTGGTGGTGCAGTACTCGGACTCCGGGAGCCACTTCGTCACGAGGGAGCCTACCAAGAAAGCCGAGAGCAGCAGGCTGCAGGCAATGCAGGCGAAGGAAATACTGAATGGAGAGATCGAGAAAAGCAGGAGGTACGGCCTCTCTCCCTCTGGAGATGTGAGTCTGGTCAAAGCAGGCAATAAACCAGCTCCTCATCATTATGAGACCAGACATGTCGTGGTGCACTCGAGTCCTGCTGAGTACAGTGCACGGGATTCCTCAGGCATCCGGGCCTCTGTTATGGTTGTACCGAACAGCAGCACACCTATTACGGAGATGGAGGTACAGCAGGCCACTAACAGAGAAACTCCTCCCTCAGTCCTCAACGACAAGGGAAACCTGCATTTAGGAAAGCCAGCCCACAGGTCCTATGCTTTATCTCCGCAACAGACTATGGGCCACGAGGGGGTGAAAGCGGTCGCCACGCTGTCCCCCCACACTGTCATTCAGACCACCCACAGCGCCTCAGAGCAACTCCCTGTTGGGCTGCCCGCGGCAGCATTCTATACCGGGACCCAGCCACCGGTAATTGGCTACCTGAGCAGTCAGCAGCAAACGATTGGTTACCCTGGAAACCTGCCACAGCACCTGGTGATCCCTGGCACCCAGCCCCTGCTTATACCAGTTGGCAGTGCAGACGTTGAATCATCAGGAGTAGCACCTGCTATAGTCACTTCATCTCCCCAGTTTGCAGCAGTGCCTCACACGTTTGTCACTACCGCCATTCCTAAGAGCGAGAATTTCAGTGCTGAGTCACTAGCAACCCAGCCGGCCTACCAGGCAGCCGTGGTGCAGGCCCAGATCCACCTCCCAGTGGTGCAGTCCGTAGCTTCTCCAGTGGCAGCTCCTCCTACACTGCCTCCTTACTTCATGAAAGGGTCGATCATTCAGTTGGCCAATGGGGAGCTGAAGAAAGTAGAGGACTTAAAAACAGAAGACTTTATACAGAGTGCAGAAATTAGCAATGACCTGAAAATAGACTCCAGCACAGTGGAGAGGATTGAAGACAGCCATACCCCAGGCATTGCTGTGATACAGTTTGCAGTTGGAGAGCATCGAGCACAGGTAATGAGTATTGCAAATTGTGGGCATAGCTGGAAAGATACCAGTTTTATCTTCCTGAAAACAACTTACCTTATGGCACCTTGCAAAAGGGAGTTGTGTTCTTAGTTCTTCATCTGGCACATACCTAGCAGCGTACACCACGTTAGAGATCTCACTGGTCCAGAGTCATCCCTTGTACGGTGCCAATGGAGTTATACTAGGAATAAATCAGGCCCATTTATACAGTGGTAGATCTTGTTTTGGAAAACTACGGGACCTGATTTTCCTTTCACTACCAGTTTAAACTCAGTTTAAGACAGTGGAGTTACACCATGCACAGTAATTCTGGGGAAAGAAGAGAATCATCTTATGGTTTGACCAAACCTGGGGGAAGGAATCATTTGTGTACTTAACTTGTTTCAAATTGTTAGCTCAACAACCCAGATCATATTGCAAATCTGTAGGCATTAGTAGTAGTATTTCTTTGTATTAGGATAATGCCAGATGGTCCCAACCAACATGAGAACTGCACTGCACATAGTAAAAGAATGGTCCCCAGTCTGAATAGTATGCAGTCTAAATAGACAGGACAGACAAAGGATGGCAAGGGAAGTAGAAGCACATAAGGGATTTGCCCAAGGTCACAGAGTAGGTCAGTGCCAGATGCAGGAATAGAATCCAGGTCTCTGAGTGTCTAGTCCATTGCCCTATGCACTGGGACTGTACGCAGGGATAATACCGAGAACAGGCCCCATTATACTTTATAACTAGTGGCCCTAAAGAAAGGATCAAATCTGAGCCATAATCCTAGTGGTATTAAAATGTAAAATTACTCAGTTTGAACCTCCAAAAAGTATATGCTTTTCATTCTGACAGTTGAGTTTTAGTTTGGATTGATTCCTGCTTCAGAAGGCTCCAGTACCGTTCAGTCTCAAATGAAAAACTGTCTCTGAGGAGTAAAGGGGGGACATGGTTGTGAATTTCCATGGCTTAAACTTGGATCTCTTTTTTGGAATGCTTTCGCTCACACATTGAGGGCACTGAAACGCTACACAGAGTGTCATTCAGATTTTGGTTATGAGTGGTTTAAATGCTGTATAGCTCTCTCACTGTGTGTATTCAAGGGAAATGTTAAAAGAAAAATCATCCCCAAGCCTAGGCTACCCACACATCTTCACTTTGCGTCCTACTGGCTTGCATTGTAAAGATGGAAATTGTAACTTTGCAAGGGGCTTTTCGGACCCAGAGTTCAATGGTTATAAGCAGTTAATTTGATACCGTCCAGTATCCAAGGAGCTCAGATTCCGCAGTGATGAGCAGGGGAATAGATAGTTCATAGAAGTATTTGGATTATTTTTTGAAAAACAAAACAAATCTCTGTGCAAGTGGTTTAGATTTGGTTTTAACTATTTCTCTGCGGTGTTCAAAACCCAGATGCTGCACTGTGGTGACTGGTCTGAGACTCACAAAGAGAGATGGACCAGAAACGAACTAGTTTAGTATTGCTTTCCAAAATGAGTGAGTTGTAGAAGGGAAACAAACAACATCAATGTTGACGAGTAAATGAGAGCTGTGAAATTCTTTTGGTTTTAATAATCCAAGGCCTATGATTCCATAACTGCCTGCGTACAAGCAGGTTCCTATATGTGATCTGCCATTCAGGTAACTGGGCATGCAAATTAGGTGTGCAGTTGTGTTCCCATTTATGTATCAGGGCTTCTGGTATTATCAGTAATCCATATAAGGAGGTGATTATATATTTTTTTATTGTGTACATTTTTATATTAACAGTATCACTTTAAGAGACATAAGGAGGATCCACAGAATTGCTTTTCATGTACAGCCTTCAAATCCCCAGTGATATCATTGCAGTGTAGGCTTAGAGCCTCAGGTCTCTTCTTCGGTTTCATGATCAGAAAAACAATCCCTGGATCAGAACCGGATAGTATAATTTGTTTATAAATTGTTGCTTAAAATAATGAGATTTCAAAGATAGTAATTTCCCACCTGCAATTTTCATCTTGCTCTCATTTCTTTCCCTCTCCGGCCAGACCAGTGGTCTCTGCATCAGCAGAAGAGGTACAAATTAGTAGGTAGCATTAATGTCATGTCTTGTTCACAGATATGTCAGTGTAAGCAATGTGTCTTAGTGCTGCACACTGGGAAGAGCTTCCTTGCAGAGAGAGAGAGTGCCATCATCTGGTAGAAAGCATATTCAGTTGCTGGCTATAAAAGTCTCATCCAGTGAAGTGTCAACTTCTCAGGAAGCCTCTAAGAATCTGGCTGATGACATCCCAGTTAAAATACTCCACCAGCTGTGTTTCCCACAAGGGATGCTTCCAGAATTCAGAAAGAGTCACGTAGAGATAGGATTAAAATGTGGGTTTAATTTAGGTTTCCTGTAGATTCCAGAACTTGGGTCTCTTCCCAGATCAGCCGTGTCCCAGTATAGCAACAAGTAATTCTCTGATTTGAATTTGCTTGGTTAGAGAGAGATTTCATCTCAGTGTGTCCGAAGTCTCTGATGACCTCATCCACAGTGTAACATAGATATTTTAAAGCATTTTAACCTCATTAGTAGGCATGCAACCATTACTGTTAGGAAATTTACAACATGAAGAGGATTTAGTTTTGTGTTGAGACGACAGAAGTTATTCTTGCTACATATATAGAGAATAGTAACAGCCCCACATTCCTATATATATAGATTATATATTAGCTCCCAGAATACATTGGGGGAGTATATTTAAATAGGATCTAATTATAATTAAGTATTGTGACTGTAATTGTTTTTACAATTAACTTTCATTTATATGTATACGACCTCTGGGGTATTCTGGGGGCCTAATTATGATATTAATATAATTTAAAATATAGAGTATTAATATAATCTAAAAATAATGTTATAATCCGCTGCCATTTAAATATTCTCCTCCCAATGACTTCTGGGAGCTAATTAAAGTAATGGTGAATTCACATCTTCAGAGTCTGTACAAGAATTAACTAGTCCTCGCACCATATCTGTGGAGTAGGCAATAAAGTATTTTTACCCTCGCTTTGTAGATTTGGAAACCTGGAAAAAAAAGATTAAGTAACTTACCCAGAGCCACACAGGAATTCAGTGGAGGAGCTGTCCTTAGAAAGCCAGCATCTGTGGTTCCCAATACCATGCTCAATCTGCCTGACCACACTACTCTATTATGATTATGTCATTTCCTATATTTGTTTTCATTGAACCCAGCCTGGAGATCCTTCCTTACTTTGTTCTGTGTAGTACTTGTCTCACTGGAATCAAATGGGAATTTTTTCTGAAGAAAGACCTAAAGATTTGGAAACATTTATAATTCTTAATGTTACTCTGTTAACAGCACACACATCATCATAGCCTGTCTTTGTCCTTGCTGCAAGGAGCAGCCTTAGAAGGAAACAGAAGGTGTACAGTAATTCACCTGTACTTACTCTAGATCAATACACTCAGTGGAAGAAAAATAACTCTTCTAAAGTGCTGGCTTCTTAAAAAAAGGTTTTGGTTCCTGATTATTGTTATTGAACAATGTGCTGCAGCGTTGTCTCCTGGTGAAACTAAAGTACAGTTCAAAAAAAGAAAAAGAAGAAAATGATGAACGCATCGTTCAGTATCTCTGGTTTTTAATAGAATCATAGAAATTCAAGATGGAGAGGCCCTATTAGGTCATCTAGTCCATCCCTATGCTAGTGTAGCATTGTTCCCTTAAGTATATTTTAAGTGCGCCATCCAGTCTAGCTTTCCATGTATTTCTGCACATGCAAATCAGTCACTCTTTCTGTTGCTTTGCTCTCCACTTTCAATTGGCCTTGGCACACAGCAACAGAAATAAGACGGAATTAGACTACAGATGGAGCGCTCCCTCTGCCATGTGCTCCTGTGAGTCGTACTTTATTGTCTCTGGTCAGAGGGGCAGTAATTGTATATTCCTGTGAATGACCGGGAGGCTGTATTGTATGCTTAAATTTGTATCTCTGTTCTCTTAGCTTCTGAAAGGGCAGCGCTCAAGGCCCTGTGTGGCACTGGCAAACACAAGTTGCTTTCCTTGTGAATCATAGTTTAATTTCCCAGTGCTAGTTGGGTTTGGGATCACAGATTTGTGAAGAGCTCTATCTGGGATCCTCCAGTGGCAGGATTGTTTCTGTCCAGGATGGCACTCTTTTGACTGCATATGGAGAGCCCAGGGGCACTAAGATTCCAGAAGTCACTGGTTAGAAAGGTGTTATAGGGCCCACAAGTTAGAAAGGTTGGAGAAGAAACCACCATACCAATCACTGATCATAAGAGCCCAGTAGAAAGAGGGCCTGTGTATCCTGGGTCCACAGCAGAGAACCATTACAAATTTGTAATCCGCGTACAAACCAATGAAACAGGGACAGATACTCGGTCTGTGCATGATTTTGCCACATGATGGTCAGAAAACTCCCTGACTTTCAGCCTACAGACTTTTTTCCTAGTTGTTCTGTCCTGGGTCAGAGCGGTGCAGGGGTTTCCCTTCTTGGTCAGGCAGGGAATTTAATGTTCCAGAAACACTGATGTCTTGGGTCTGCATGCAGCTGCTACGCTCTTCCCACAGGCTGCTGCCTTTCATATCCTGCCTCCTCAGGGGGAGAGGAAGTGTGACAGTGCAGGGGGGGAATCCAAGTAAGGCTAGCCCAGACTGATCAGCTTCCTCAGCTCACTCCCACTGACTGTCCTCCACACCAGCTCTGCACTGACACCCTTCCTCAGCACTGGGAGAGTAAAGAGGCGCCACTCCCCTTGGCACAGCCCCAGCACTGGGCTGGCGGACAGCAGAGAGCCTTGCACTGTCTCTCTGGAACTGAGTGAATTACGCCCTTTTCTGGGACGCTGAGCTCCCTGAAATCCTATGGACTTGAATGGAAGATGAGGCTGGTCAGTCTTCCACAGGATTGGGCTCTCATACAGCAGCATAAGCAGAGAATGATGGTATGACACGTGTTCTCTTAAAGCATTTGTGCCTTTATTTTCCATGTTCCATGTTTGTAGCTGGACTGATCTTTGGGACCATTAAAAGTTGCCAAAGTAGCTCAGTCAGACTTCAATACACAAAGGAAGAAGAAGTTTGGCCAGAAAGTAGACATTCAATCCACAAATTAACAACTTCACCCCTTTTACTAGGTAGTTTCTACTTTATTGTTTGTTAAGGAACTATAGCAATGAGCAGCAAACCTCAAGTTTTTCCATGTCTGTGTTGCTGTGTAAAATTCACTGCAGGCTGTGTGATGCGGATGACATTTCATATAAATTGGCGTTCACAGCGTGTATCACAGGCATTCCAGTGCCAGGGTGTGTTTCCTGAACAACGGAAATTGCTTCCACTAAAAAATGAGTCAGACTGTGAATTAAAAGGATTACATGATTTAGATGAAACACTCAAAGATGATTCTTTGACTCCCTTGAAAAGTTTTGACTGTTTTCACAAATGGTTTTTACAACACTGGTATATAAAGGATCTCAGCAGCACCTTCAGATGTGCTTCAAGAGGGACATACATTTTATTTTCTTGCTTTATTGTTTAAATGCTAGAAACATGGAGACAGGATTTTAAAAGTCTCGCCTCTCTGCTAAGAAAAAACAGCAAGGCTGGGTGATTCAGATAGTCACCTTTTTTAAAAAAATAACCTTACGCACAAGCAAAAAATGCAGGACATGTTCATTCAAGCCCCACTTTTGGGTGGGACTAAAGTTTCATTGCTTATGAAAATCGTCTTTCTTTTTAACCAGGGGTTGTGTTTTTTACTGGCAGTTGTCTAAAACAGAGGCAGTTCCTAGTTTTCGTCTTTCTAAAATGTGTCCCATCTGTAACAGAGAACTATATCCTGTTTGTTTGAATATCATTACTGAACCACGGAAATACCTCAGTGGTTAGCTCCTGCCATCTTTGTTATTTAAGATCACCACCTGCAATTTTGGAGGGTGGTTTTAATGAATTACATGTTAAGTACATGCTTACATATTAAACTCTGGAGAAAGTAGTTATACATGTAATGCGAGCATTGCTTACGTACAAATGAAGATGGGAGCGAGTGAGCAGATGTACATTTCACTGAACAGAAAATGCCCCTTCGGAAAGTACTTGGGGCATGCTTGAGAGAAAAGGAAAGACGACCAACAGAAATAGATGAGAAAAAGGAAAGATATAGAGACGAGATAGTAAAATCAAAGAGAACTAATAGACTAGTAGATTGAAAGTCAGCTGATTGATCCACATCTAGATATGCATTGTATAGCCAGCAGCTTCCATTCAGGTCATCACAAGCTATTGGGTCCTCAGCCCTGTTGAAAACCAAGCCACTTACTCAGGGGCAACTCTATGTTTTTTTGCTGCCCTAAGCACGGCAGTCAGGCAGCCTTTGACGGCACACCTGCGGGAGATCTGCAGGTCCCGCGGGTTCGGCAGCATGTCTGCAGGAGGTACGTTGGTCCTGTGGATTCAGCCAAAGGCTGCCTGCCTGCCACCCTGAAAGCGCCAGGCAGGCTTCCTTCTGCGGCTTGCCGCCCCAGGCACGCGCTTGCTGCACTGGTGCCTGGAGCCGCCCCTGCACTTACTTAGTTCTTTGTATATAACCTTGAAAACCTTGGCTCTGGAATATTTTCTATATTATGAGGTAGCAATGGTTGGTATATATCTGGGGTAGGCAACCTATGGCACGGGTGCAGAAGGTGGCACATGAGCTGATTTTCAGTGGCACTCACGCTGCCCAGGTCCTGGCCACCGGTCTAGGGGGCTCTGCATTGTAATTTAATTTTAAATGAAATTCTTAAACATTTTTTAAACCTTATTTACTTTACATACAACAATAGTTTGTTTATATATTAAAGACTTATAGAAAGAGACCTTCTAAAAACATTAAAATGTATAACTGGCACGCGAAACCTTAGATTAGAGTGAAGAAATGAAATCTTGGCACAGCATTTCTGAAAGGTTGCTGACCCCTGCTATATACCATCTATCATTCATTGATTCATAGAGTTTAAGGCCAGAAGGGACCATTATGGCACAAGTCATAATCCATTGATAGATGTTGGTTACACCTACAGTATTTGTTGTTGTTTGTAATTCTTTATTGACAGACTGCTCTAAAAAGTATCGGCAGACCTGTTGTCATATTATTTGAATTACAATAGCACCTAGCAGATTCTTTGTGCTTTCAATATTGCAGCACTGTTTTTAAAAAAGAAACATATGCTTAGTGCTGGTAACCTGCATCTTTTTAAATTCTTTAGATACATTTCACTCTGTCAGGAAGATACTGTGCCTAGGGAATTTCTAAAATGCTAATCATTGGCCTAATCATACAAGTATATAGTATATATTTATGGATGTTTTAAGAAGTTCATTTAGGTATAATCAACAAAGTCATAATCTTCAGCCATCTGCTTTTGCATACTAGGGATTTACAGTGTAAGACCTAGTATGCAAAACGTAAATCTAAGCAAAATGTGATGGGGCTTCTTGATTCATTGGGCTGGAAGGGCTGCACAGTGAGTTCCAAGAAAGCAGAAAGTACCTTGGGTCATTCTCAAGCTGTCCTTTCTGCACAACAGTGACAGTGGAATTGAGGCTCCAGAGGGAGCTGCTTTCAGCCCTACTTGGCAAGACAATGCTGCCGGGGTGGAAGAGAAGTATTTGTGAGAACTTAAAAAACCCCTATATACTGGACAGGGATTCTAGTCTTTTATTTTCTCATCCAGCACCAAACTCTTGTCGTGGGCACAGTCAATGGAAGGGGCAGGCCGCATATCCCAAAAGCCATCCCTTATAATAAGGAATAGAAATGTCCAGACCTGTTTGATCAAAGAGCTATTTGTCAGCAACACTTCAGGATAGCTAGCCACCAAGAGCTGAAGTCAAAATCTGACTACCAGAACTACGAGACGTTTAATGCTTCTATTGATCATTTGCCACAGGAACATTGAGAACAGTTCACCACTATAATAAAGGAAAGTCAACTGCATGCTTCACTCAGTGCGGTGCACAGTGCAGCCAGGTCTCTTTCCGCTGCAGTAGTGATGAGATGAGCTTCTTGGTTTCAGTTGTCTAGGTTTCCATATGAGGTACCATCGACTCTGAAAGATTTACCTTTTGATTGCCAGAAGCTTTTCGCAGATTCCACAGATGAGAGGTTTCATACCTTAAAGGATTCAAAAGCAATGCTTAGGTCTTTAGGGATAAACACACCTGCAAATAGAAGGATGTTTAGTAGGTGTCAGTTGACACAAATATCCCATCCTGCTCAATCTCCATCTTCCCTAGGGCACCTGGACGACAGGCTAAGAGGTTGAGGTTTTTTTAAAAAAATCCCTTTCACTACCTCAGCTGCTTCATCTCAGTCTTCAATATCATCCAAACATCAGTTTTGATAATATGGTCAAGTCCAGACCACCCAATGGCCAGCTTTAATCAGCTGCACAACACAACCTCCCTTTTCTCAATTTGGACACCACCTCTATTTCATCAAGCATGGGAGACTATAACGTCAGATCAGATTTGTAGTTGAGGCCATTACTTAGGGTTATACTATCCAATTTACGTTCACTCTGCCCTTCCAGCCTCTTTCTGCATTCCTCTTTAGGGACCCCTCTCATGAACAACTGCTGACGCACAAGATCTCATCACTCGTCCGAAGTCTAGGAGCCATAAAGCCAGTTCCAATTCAACACAGAGGGAAAAGGTTCTATTCAAGATATTTTCTGATACCCAAGAAAAAATGAGGATTGGAGGCTGAGTCTAGGTCTCAGGCAATTGAATAAGTATGTCAGACATCTGAAATTCAAGCTGGTGTCCCTAGCAGCTATAATTCTCTTCCTGGAATTCCCTCCCTCAAAGATGCATACTTCCACATAGTGATTTAGCCTTCTACAAAAGATTGCTTTGTTTCACTCTCAATCACAATTATTTCCAGTATAGGGTCCTACTCTTCAGCCAGTTATCCGCCCCATGGGTGTTTTAGAGTCATGGAGGTTGTA
Source organism: Dermatemys mawii (assembly GCA_007922305.1). Lineage (NCBI taxonomy): Eukaryota > Metazoa > Chordata > Testudines > Dermatemydidae > Dermatemys > Dermatemys mawii. The sequence goes on from ML677334.1 coordinate 28,112,546, forward strand.
GCTGCCTGCCTCTGTTGTCTAGTATTAGCTTTCATTCCCTACCTCAACATTTGGCTCCTCAGGGAGATGTGGATGGCAGTTTGAACAACAACTTCACTGTTCCGAAGTCTAGGCCTGCCAATAAAACTAGAGAAATCTGTCTTGATCTCTACATGAGAAATTCTCTTTATAGGAGGACTTCTAGGTTCTATAATAGACAGAGCTTATCTTTTCCCTACAGATTCCCTGCTTTAAAGACTCTTATACAAAGAGTGTAGCTCAGCCCTCAAGTTTCAGCCAGGATATGTCTGCAGTTCCTGGGACCCATGGCAGCTTGTGTCTTTGTGACACAAAATACCAGATTGCATCTTCGGTGTCTCCAGGGGAGGCTCAGGACTGTTTATGTACCCAACAAACACAGTCTAAACAAGCAGGTATCTTACCCATTAAGGTCCTACAGTCACTCAACTGGTGGATGAATCCATCCAAAATTTGTGCAGGAATCCTGTTCATCCAGAATCCTCCAGCCAGTCGTATTAACATTGGACACTTCCCTCTTGGGATAGGGAACACATTTGGGTCCTCACGAAGTCCAAAGGAAGTGGTCACAACAGAAACAGTGCTTGCACATCAGAGATGGCCCTGCCTTGAGCCATTCTCTATGTGCTTGTTGCTACATCTGTCTATGAAGACTGTTGAAACTAAGAGTGGTCAGAAATGCTTTCCTCCACTTTATTCCTCTACTCAAAAACAAGTCCACCAATATCATGATAGACAATAGATCAGTCATGAGGGCAGAGCACATTCCCCTAACTCTGCCCTGACATGATAGATGTGTGGAACTGGTGCATAGTCATCTCAGCTTCTTACTTTGTGGGTACACAAAACACGATGGCAGATGACCCAAGCAGACATTTCTCCCTAAATTATGAATAGGAGGTGGAGTGTTGAGTCCTCAACAAAATATTCTTAGTTTGTGTATTTCCAGAGGTTGATATTTTTGTCATGGCAGCCAACACAAAGAGCAGGAAATTCTTTTCTAGAGGGGGCTCAGTTGCCAGTCTCTAGGAGTTGCTTTCTTCATTACATGGGCAAAGGATCTTTTCTGTGCAAGTCCTCCAACTCCATTGGTCTTAAGGACCCTATCAAAATCAGACAAAACCAAGCCAAAGTCATTTGCACCAACGTGGCCAAGGTAAGTTTGGTTTCCTTGTTTCATCAAATTCATCTTTTGCCCTGCATAGCTACTCCCAAATAAACCTCGATTGTTGTCTCACAATGCGGGTCAGATACTTCATCCCAGTTTGAACATCCTGCAACTACAAGTTTTGTTCCTTGGTAGTTCTTGGGACTAGAGACCCCCATGTTCAGCAGAAGTACAAAGGATAGCGTTAAAGGAATCTACTAGGCATACCTTCAGAAATGAAGACAATAAAACCTTTGCTGTAACTGGCACCATCTTTCTCCTATTCAGTCATCTTTTTCCTCAGCCTTGGATTTCCTATTGGAATTGAAATATTCAGGCCTTTCTATGAGTTCCATCAAGGTTTGCCTAGCAGCAACAGCTTTCCCTGTGCCAGTAGAAGGTTCCTCAGTATTCTCTCATCTGACCACAATGAAATTCCAGAAGGACTTATCTATTTTTTATGCAAATTAGAGCCCCCTACACTGCTTTGGGATCTCAACCTACTTCTTATGAAACAACCCCATGAGTCAGAGCTGCCCCTACCAATTATGGTGCCTTACGCAGCCTGAGCACCTGTTCCTTCCTTCCCCTCCCCCTCACAAGGGTCTGGGCTGTGCTCAAGGCCTGTGGGGCAGCGAAGGCAGGAGCTGTGGGGGACCGCTTCGGGGGGCCCCACAGGCCCAGAGCAACCCGGGAGATTAGTGGAGGGCCTGGTCCAGCAGCAGGAAGCAGAACGACTCGACCCCAGCCATGTCGCTCAGGGGTGGGGACTTGGGGGAAGGGGTCCGCACCCACCTCTAGGAATGCACAGAGGGGCCAGTTGCGGGATGGAGCTGGCCGCCGGCGCTGCCACATACGAAGCATGCAGCTGCGTAGGGTACCATGAAATCTGGGGCAATTTGCTGCCCCACATTTTGTGGTACCCTACGCAGCTGCGTATTCTGTGTATGCCTGAGGATGGCCCTGTCTTGAGCCATTCTCTGTGTGCTTCCTGCTACATCTGTCTATGAAGACTGCCTCCTTGGTGATCATAATTTGAACTTGGTGATCATCCTTGAAGCGTTAGGGAGATACGGGCTCTAATGGCGGACTTTCCTTTGTTCCCCAAGGAGAAGGTATTTTTATGACCCCATCCAAAGTTCTTACCTAAGGTTTCCTCTGAATTTTATATCAACCAAACTAGTCACCTTCCTTTTTTTTTCCCCCTAAACCACATCACTTTGCCTTTCCTACACTAGATGTTAAGCAGGTGTTAGCCTTTTTCTTGGACAGGATGAGGGCATTTAGGAAGACCCCAAGACTCTCTTTGTTTCTGTTGCAGATCGATCTAAGGGTTTGCCTATCAACACTCAAAGACTTTCTAAACACATTAATGCCTGCTGTGGCTTTGCTGAGATTACACCTCCCCTGAAAGTGACTTACAATGCTCTATTAGATCACAGTCTGTATAAGTAGCTCTAATCAGAGATGTTCCAGTTGCTGAAATCTGCAGGGCTGCAATATGGCGCTTGATGCACACATTGTCCACCCATTGTGCCCTTATTTACACTGCAAGATCAGATGCGGTATTAGGCTATGCAGTTTTTTCTTCAGTGATGGACCCTGTTCCAAAACTCCCACCTCTTTAAAGCATTACTGCTCGGGAGTCAACTAAAGTGGAGCCCCCACAGGGATACCTTGTGCGGCAACTGGAGTTCTTTCAGATGTGTCCCCCCAGTGGGTGCTTTTCTACCTGCCCTCCTCCTCCTGCTTTGGAACTGCCTCTGTGGCTTTACAGTAGAGAAAAGAATTCGCCCACACAGCCCTGTCTAGCCTTGGTACTGGGCCCAAGGATGTGTAGGGCACATATACTGGCAGAACATTCATTGCTACCAGAATGCTTCGATCAGAGGTGCATTGGTGCATGCACGCCTAAAGTGGAGTACCCACAGGGACACACATCTTGAAGAACTCCAGTTAGCGCACAAGTTGAGTAACCTCACCTTCTAAGAGTTAAGGTAAATGTGAATGGTGAGCTCTATAAAAGAAACGCATAGTGAATAAAGGATTAATAAATGGTATCCCAACTGTTTACGCCTGCGCTTCATTGCGTGTTGTTGAGCAGATGATTAAGGTAAGGCTCAAACACTGGTGGTGGTTTTGTGCTGTAGATTGGCCAGTCTCAGAGGACTTGTTAATGCCCTTTTAACAAGGACAAACATTAAGTTTAATGTCCAGTGTAGTGACATTATGGTTACTGAATACGCTTTTACGGTGCACATATTTATCAGTCTCTCCATCTAAATCTAAAGAGCTAACATTAACTGTATGTGTGCTGAGCACATACTGTGCTGGATCAGTGTTTTCAGATTCATGTTCTCTCTCTCCCTCTCTCTCTTGTTTTCTTCTCTTTCTGCAGGTCAGCGTTGAAGTCTTGGTCGAATACCCTTTTTTTGTATTTGGACAAGGTTGGTCGTCCTGCTGCCCTGAGAGAACCAGCCAACTCTTTGATTTGCCATGTTCCAAACTCTCAGTTGGGGATGTCTGCATATCGCTTACTCTCAAGAATCTGAAGAATGGCTCTATTAAAAAGGGCCAGCCCATGGATTCAGCTAGTATCTTGCTGAAGCACTCAAAGAATGACAGTCTAGCTGGAAGTAGACACAGGTATGTGGAGCAGGAAAATGGTATTAATCAGGAAAGTGCACAGATGTTATCTGAGAATGGGGAACTGAAGTTTCTGGACAAAATAGGATTGCCTGCAGCACCTTTGCTCACCAAAACAGAACCCAGCAAGCCCACGGCGACGAGGAAGAGGAGGTGGTCGGCTCCTGAAACACGGAAACTAGAGAAATCAGAAGAGGAACCACCTTTGACTCTTCCCAAGCCTTCTTTTATTCCTCAGGAGGTTAAAATTTGCATTGAAGGCCGATCTAACGTAGGCAAGTAAAGGCTGTTTGGGGAAAGAAAATTAGGCTATCCCTTGTCATTTTTATCCAGATTACTGTACTGTAGACTAAATAACCCAGTATTTACATGTTATCATCTTATTTTAGGTTTATGTTATAACCTTGTTAGAGTTGCAGCTGGTATTATGCAGGAGACAGGTGCATATGTTTTTCCACAAGTGTTTTGTCAGTGACTAGGTTTATTGAGAGCTACAGAAGGGGCAGTATCTGCTTCACGCACCCTTAGTGGAAATGAATGTGTTGTCATGGCTCCTGTTTTCTGTCACCTAGTATAGAGCAGACTCCAGCTGCTCTTTTTTCTGGGCGGTGATGAGAAGGGAACTGTAGCAGAGCTAAACTGCACTGCATGCAGTGTGTGTGTTTCAGGCCCAAGGAGGGATTGCAGCTCCCGGCTGAGTCGTTAGGAGGTTCTCTCGTGCCAAGAGAACTCTTAAGAACCCAACACACACTATTAAAAAAAACGATCAGACAGTCTTTGACACATTTCATAATCAAACCAACTCTTAGTCAAGGCTCTACAGTATATATATTTTCCCCCATGGGGTCCGACTGCACTGAATTTTATTCATAAAGTGACTGCCACGCAGATGTTTCTTTTTGGCTTGCTAGTGCAGTTCCATTTCCAGAGTGTAATATTCAGTAAGGTTCTATGCTTGCATGTTACACTGCTAGTTTTTCTTAATGACATAGTCAGGGCGAGGGAAGCCTAAAGTTCGTTGGGTCCCCTAGCTACAGGGAAACTCCTGGTTCTGTGCAGTGTTAGATAAATTGATCAGGTTATGCCATTGACATTTGCTTCCACAAGGTAGACACGTACTGCCCCTTTGAGAGCGCAGGCATAAATTGTTTGCATTTAGGTTGCAAATCTTTGTCTTTAACTCTAGTACTGTTTTTAGTTCATGACGATGGACAACTGGTGCCACTTTTTTCAAAATTCAGTGTGACACAAGGAATCGGACGTTGAAGATGAACATAGAATGTCTTTAAGCACTTAAAATGCTGTTCACGCTTTCTTGTCGAGCATCCTGGTCTAACACTCAATAAGTACTGTATCTCACTTTACTCTGTTTGAGGGGAAAAAAAGAATCTATTCAACACTGTTAACTACATATGACTATGTAGAGTTTTCTCACAAGCAAGATGTTGGAAATTTTAATGTGGTTTCAAAGGGATGAATGTGAATTATTGAACTAGTATGTGACAGTCATTGTCCACAAAGGACTACTTAATAGGAGGCACTTTTAAAACTTTAATGCTTGAGAAAGAGTTAAAGGCATATGTGAGCTGACAGATAATAAATGAATAAGAGAGAGGAAAAAGGAAAGAGGAAAAAATCATTATTGTCCAGTGTTTTTGAAAAAGATGGACTTTAAAGAATCTTGCAATTTGCACATCTTGAGTTTATCATTTGTGTGGTATTCCTGCAGTTTTTACCTAATAATGTTGTGGGGAAGGGAGGGGGACTGAGAGAGCATAAACAAATGTAGCAATTATTTACTAACCTGCCTAAGCTCTAGGCCATTTTATAGAGTTATGTTCCTTTTAAAGTTCATTTTTGGTCTTTCTGCCATATCTGTCGCACAGAACCAGGTCCTAGCAGGACAACTTGGAGAATTTTTCTTCAGATACATTGAGAGAGTTTTCCAGAAAAGACATCTCTATACATAAGCAGAATTTTATAAAAAATACTGTTGTTATTATTTGTTGTTTTAATGACGTTTTCCAGTTGAAATACGATCTAGATTTCAGAGTTTGGTACAAAACAGTGAGAGGGAATGGGGGGTTTCAGATAGTTAAGTTTCTTTTGTTCCCAGTAATCTGAAACAAAGGTAGGGCTGGATCCTTCGAGGTGCTGTGCACCTTTGGTTCCTATCAATGGGAGGTGCAAGTACTAAGCACTTCAGGTCTGAGCCAAAGCCCATTACATTCAGTCCCATTCGTTTCTGTGGACTTTGGATTAGGCCCTCCATGATCAAGCCTTTATATTACTATTACTTTTGTTTTGTAATTGAGTTTGCATCCTAATAGGGAGAAGTAGGCTATAAAAGTTCTTGATTAGAGATATAGCATCTAAAATGAACAAATTCCTTAAAAATCTCATTTTCCCTCTCCTAAAATACAGTATTTCCAAAAAATCTGAAACCCCTCCAGCTTTTTGGTTCTTTTATTTGTTACTTGAAATTTAGCTCACACCAGAAATAATTGTTTTTATACCATTTTCTGCGGTGCACCAAAAACAGTTAAATAAGTTTAAAATAGCTTGAAACTTTTCTTGAATTTCCTTGAATTTCATTAACCTCTCGGCAGGCTACCAAATAGCTGAGCAGGTTCATTCTCACGGTCACACTGCTTATCTAGTGCTGTCTTTTTTTTTCTTTTTTTTTTCTTTTTTTAACATTTCTGCTCAGAGAACTTGCTTAATCTTCCATATACTCCGCTCAGGGCACTTGCAATTTATTGTTGTTTTGTTTGTTTTGTTTTTTGTTGTGTTTTAACCTTTTGATGGTAAGAAGAATAGAAAGATGTGGGCAGAATTAGATTTTAGTTCACATTAATACCACTATCTTCATAATACACATACTCAGAAAATCTGAAATAAAGCCACACACACCCCTTTTTGGCTAATAAAGAAGCAGGGACTCTTAAACTGACTGGATCTATTCTACTAACACTAACAATAAACAAATTTAAAAAGTTTGGAGCAATAGGAATGTATTAGTTCTGTGCTGGTATTTCAGATTTAGGAATTCTGAAATAATTGGTTCCTTCCAAGCAATTGTCCCTTTTTGTGCTTTTGCTTTCTTAGGATGTGCAATACTTTATGTGCCAATGTAGACCCACCCACGTGGTGGTAGCTAGATCTCACACCCTCTTCCACTTTCACCTTTTTGTTTTCTTTCACTGTTTTCGCTACCCCGCTCCTCAAAAAAAAAAAAAAAAAAAAAAGTGTTTAGGGCCTTATACCTCCCTTGACTGGGGGCACAGAATCTGTATGTAGTTAACAGGTGCAGCACAAATGGATCGATGGCCCTGGATGGTCCATATTCTTTCAAATGTAAGTCCCTGGCCTCCGCAATATAAAGAAAAAGATTCAGAAAAAGGCTTAGTGGATGTTCCCCCCACACACAAAAATAAGATTTTTAAAGGGGGGTAAGAATTTTGAGAATGTGAGGGACCTGTAAATCGCAAACAGCTCAGTCACGAATAAATAACATCTCTTACACGAGTGAAAGCAGTCTTCTACAGCATTATCAGTGTCATTTTCTCTTCAGTCTATGCCTGTAACTGTTACTTTATATATATAAATATACATATATTTTACATGCACGTGTATATGAATGTTACCATCTGCTTGATGTACAATGTGGATGAAATTCACCCCTGTGCAAAAAGCCAGCACCAAACCTATACACCACTCATTTCACTAACTGGTGCATTAACTTGGTATTGGCTTTCTGAACAGGAGTGAATTTCACCCCTAAATGGACAGAAAGAGTGGGGACTACTTTCAGTTGTCTGAATCTGGTTTGCCTGGTGGCATTTGGAGTTTGGCTCCAGTTGCAATGAACTGGCAGACCCATGAGTAAATCCTTAATCCAGTGGGGCAAGTTGCCCCATTGATAGCTCAAAGGAGTCAGGGTATGTGGTGTACACACTTCCTACAGAGTCGGAAGAGGGGGGTTTCTGTCCGTGTAGTGAATCCACTTTTCTGGCATGTAGAGCTCAGGCAGTGGAAGAATTCTAGCCACATCTACACTGGGAATTAGGTCGACCTAACTATGGTGCTCAGGGTATGAGATTTTTCACAGCCCTGAGCAACACTGCTAGATTGATCCAATTTTTAAATGTAGATGTGGCTAGAATTCTTGTGGTTTGAGGTGCACAGTGAAAATAACAATCACGGGCACAGAGATATTTAGGTGAGTTCGGTGTAAAAGGATTAGTCATGTGCCTCTGTACAGTGTCCACTTTGCAATATTAACTGACAAGTCGTCTTTTTTTTTTTTTTGTACCAGACCTGTTTAGTTTACAATGAAATGCATACAATCACCAAGAAACGTCGTCAGGGCAAAAGAAAAAACATAAACGAGAACCTCTTTCTAGGGATTTCTAAAACCCCAATATATCTCTCTATCTCTCTCTATATAAAGACTGTTCCTTAGAGTGTTTAACTTAGGCACCGTTTTAGTTTCTCTGGGCCACATCATGGGGAATTTGGAGTTTGATGTCACTTACCTCAAGTCCTTTAGTTGAAACCCAAATTGGATTTTTGTTTGAACTATTTAATGATTTTTTACATTGTTGTTGTGGGTTTTTGGGGTGGGGGGGAGGGATTTTTTTTTTAATGTATGTTTGGGTGGAGGGACGTCTGTTTTCTTTAACCCTGTCGTCACTTGGTTAAACCGTTGTTCTGTCATTTTCTCAGCACCGGGAAGTGACATCAGTGCTCTTGTTTCCCTAAAGCAAGGAACATTTAGAAACCTTTCACACCTCTTACTCAGGGATGGGGCTGGCGTATGTGTGGTACACTGATGTGACCAGAAGCAGCACTTTTACTGCTCTGGAGTAGGGATGTACAATTTCAAGGACAAGTTTGGATTTCCTGCATCTTGTGGATTAACTTTGTAGATAGCACATAGATTGCAATACAAAGCAGCAGATTCAAAGTGAACTGTCGCTCTTGGTTACCATGAGATTCTCTCATTGCATAGAGATTAATTTTACCTAAGTATGTGACCAGTATTAAAGAAAATGATGAAATTCTGTTAATGCAAGTCACCACTAAAATGGAAAAAAAATGTTTCAGGGAGAATGAATCTTAACTATTTTAAAAACACTAAGAATGTTCTTTCACTAGCATTCACTAGGGTTCTTATCTATATGTAATGCCTTGGGCACTAGGCCACAGTTCTGCAAACGCTTATGCACGTGCTTAACTTTAAGTATCCAATTAGGCCTATTGAAGGCTGGGGACTATATGTGTTAATGTTAACTACATGGATAAGTGTTTACAGAAATTAGTGGCTCGATCATTTAGAGCCAGATTCTGATCGTAGTTACTACAGCTCTACGTTTGGAGTAACTATTAACATCAGTGGAGTTAGTCTAGACTTGCATGGGTGTCACTGAGATGAGAATCTGACCTGCTGTTGTCACTTCTATTATGAAGCATACTCAAAAATGGGAAAGTGCACCCTACACTCTTATAAACTGATTTCCGCTTCTCCTTTTCCCATGGCCACAGACATCACCAGACAACAGCAGAGTGCAAGCTCTGGACCTACCCAGTGTGGATGTAAAAAGCAAAGGAATTTTAGCAGCGTGTGATCAGTGCTTTTCTTTTCTTGGTTTTTTTTTTTTTTCCAATCCCCAAAATCCTGAAATCAAGAGTCCACCCACAAACACAGAGGTGTGTGTGTGTGTACACGTGCATGCGCGTACACATACACACACAAATATAAAAGCAAATGACTATTATGTACAGTTGATTTGGTATCCTTTTCAAGGACAGTGTTGTGTTTTCTGTTGATAAGGAAATTCCAAACAAGTTGTACACCTCTACTCCAGAGTTAATTTCTTTTACATAGACGACCTCGCTTCAGATGTGTTACCTTACTGATAGGATCTTTTCTTGTAGCACTATACCTTGTGGGAATATTTTTTTTGATGTAAACCGAATTTGAGAAGCTTACAAAAAAAAACTTTTTTGAAGCACTCACATTGAGGAGTACAGGTAATGTTTTAAAAAATTGCACAAAAGAAAAATGAATGTTGGAATGATTCATTCAGTGTTTGAAAAAGATGGATCTGTTGAAACAGTGTGTTTCATACCTTGTTTGTAAAAAAAGAATTTTTTTTAAAGTACAAAAGCAGAGATAGGTTGAAAGTTACATGTTTTTTGTATATAGAAACTGTCACGTTTAGATGATCTGATTTGTATTGGCTCTGGACAGGAAGAATTATATATAAAAGGCTCTTAAAGAACAACTATGCTCAATTTTCTGTTCATATCACACAAATCTCAATGCGGGGGAAGGGAGGAATGCTTCACACTGTTTGTTCCTGCGCTGAAAATATATCTTAAAGCACCCTGCATAGTTTAGATTCTGAAGCCATTGTAACTTCTTTACTCCCTCTGGGATGCTGTTCTACATTTTCAGCACTTCCTGTTCCAATGAACCCAAAGACTATAACTTGAACAAGAAGTGTTTATAACAAGGGATCTTTGCTTACCAGTAGATAAGAGTAATATCCAACAAGACATGGCCTTTTGTGTACACACACTCTCCCACCTCATTTAAACAGGGGGTAAAGACATGAATTTAAATTTTTCCAGATGTGCTCTGAGCTTGGACAGGTTCTTTCTCATTTGATTTAGAGATTTGTGGTGTTCACAGGCCAAAATGAGAGAATCCTGGAGCAATTTTCAAGGAAAGGGCCCTTTCCTTGGCCAAAGGTCAAGTTGGACAGCTGGGAGCCTACTCACTGCGGGGTAAACAGTTGACTTTCAGAACCCTTCTCTCCCTCCCCTGATGGCCTGTAATGCAAGCTTCAGTTCTGATACATAACGGTCACATGGGGGGAAATAATTACATTAAAATGACCCCTTGATGCCCCAGAAAATGGCCCCAAATGTATTAGAATTAAGTGCACTCAGCCAATAGGTAGTTGTTATACAATAACAGTCTCTAAGATTGCTATAGTTTTACTTGTTATCTGAAAGGACTCAAGTCTTCCACTGAGAATTAATTGGAGGCTTCATCCAAGGTTGGCTTTTTTGTTGTTCATTCGTTTGTTTCTATTCTTGAGTGGTCAAAGCTCCTGTGCCCTTTCCCTTGACCATGCTGCAGGCATGCATTGGAAGTGTTGTTTGCATTAATCCTTATTCACTCTTTGAAGCTGCACTACTGGGTTGTGTGAAAACAGCAGCAGCAGCCAGCAAGATCTGGCCCCTGATGTTTGCTTTAAAAATAAAGAGACTGGTGATTGTAACTTTAGAGAAAGACTCTCTCTCTCTCTGTCCAGTTGAAGTCAGTTGTTGTTGGATCTCTGTAACTGTGGCTGAAAGTGGTTGAATTCATGTCCTGTCTGGCTGGTTGGCTACTTAGCAAAATTACTAAGCTTATTAAAGCAGCAGGTATAACTTTTCGCAGTCAGCTAACGTTGCAACTCACTAATACATGTATTTCTGTCTTTGGCTTTTTTTAAATATTAACTTCGTGAACACTGTTCTCTCTGCAGTGTTTAAAAAGTGGAATTTCCAATCTTTTCCATTCGAATTAGCTACTGAAAATAATTTTGTAGTATCAGTGTCAGTCTTTGACGGCCAGCTAGCCCTGGCACTTGAGGAAAGTCCTCGTATGGATAAGTCTAGTGATTCTACAATAATAGTTTCTAAGATCTTGGTATTTCTGAAGAGGGTTGTTGCAAATCACACTTCCAGTGTTGCGCCTAATGTAGGCTCAGAAAAAGGGATAATGCAGCTTTGTGTTGAGGAGAAATCAAACTGACATGGCCAGTACAAAGGAGAAATAGGGAGGGAATAATGTTTTGCACCTTAATGAAAAGAGAAAATTTTAAGTGCATACAGACATAGTTAAGAGCTTTTATTGTGACAGAACTTTTTTCCATATGCGTGCATACTCTCTGTAATTCCAGTGTAAAATATTGTACTTGCACTAGCTTTTTTAAAACAAATATTAAAAAAATGGAAGAATTCATATTCTATTTTCTAATGGTGGTGTGTCTATTTGTAGGATACACTCGCGTCTGTTTATTGAATTTTATGGTCCCTTTCTTTGATGGTGCTTGCAGGTTTTCTAGGTAGAAATTATTTCATTATTATAATAAAACAATGTTTGATTCAAAATTTGAACAAAATTGTTTTAAAGAAACTGTCTGTATACCAGTACAAGTTTATTGTTTCAGTATACTCGTACTAATAAAATAACAGTGCCAATTGCAAATGTGTGTCTGTCTTTATGCATTAAGAAATAGAGAGACAATTTTCCTATGAAAGAATAATTCGTCCATTTAATTTTTCCCCATTCAGATTTAGCTTCAGCCACAAGTTTTTATGGAGTTTGTTTTTATCACTATGCATAGAAGTTTGCACATTCCCACATACAGCATATAATCCTGTTCAGTTCGCCAGAGTGAAGCCATTTATTTCAGAACAGCCAGGGTGCACACTACGATCACTTTATATGAGCAAGTCTGTCATGGCAGATGCATTCTGTGCACTGTTTTTTGGCTACAAATGAGGAAAGAAGATACCCATGCTTAATCATCTCAGCTGTGGTGTGTGCAGTGTTATGGAAATTGTTATATCTCACTTTTTTTTAAAGACTTCATGTATGGTCTTCAAAATGATCACAACTTTATTTGTCATGTAGGAGCTTTGGGCTATTTATGACATGTGTTTGGAAATGTTATCCATGTCAGCGGTGTAATAGCTGATGTTGTGGAGTCACATCCGGAGGACAGGCCTAAATGTCTGAACTGAATAAAAAAGAACTAAGTCTAAGGTAGATGGGGGAGGGGGGCCTATTACTAGTGGGCAAGACTGCACTTAGGGCACTTCCAGCATAGAAGTCCTGCAGCAGGTCGCAGTACCACAAGCTTATTCAAAATTCTTAACCAACCCCCACAGAGAACACATTGTGTCTAGACAGGGAAAATAAGTGCCTTGCTGCAGGTGGGCTTTAGCGGTGCAGTCACACTGCCAGTCCTAGGCCTTGTGATTTTCCCACTCTAACCAAGAAAAGCCAAATCCTGCAGTGTCTCTGAGGTCAGCTGCAAAATTCCCATTGACTCCAACAGCACTGGATTTGGCCTCAATGGCCACCAGTTTGGTGAGAGAAGCCTGATTTAGCTCTAATTTACACTGGTGGAAATTAGGAGAGAGGCCGTTGAAGTCAATGGGTTTAGAACAAGGGTTCTCAAACTGGGGGTCGTGAGCTTCTGGTGCCGCTGAAAAGCCGCCGAATGCATTACTTCCACGTTCGGCAGCTTTTCGGCAGACATACAAGGGTTCGCGGCGGCACAGGGGAAAGCCAAAAAGGGTCGCGGTCTCAACAAGTTTGAGAACCGCTGGTTTAGACCAACGTGAAACTGGTGTGTGAGAGAATTAGGCCTAGCAGGAGTTTCAAACCACAAGCGCCCATGAATTAAAACATTAACCCTGTATCCAGTGATGGTGTCATACTGTGTCTTGAAAGTCCTGCAAAAGCTCCCGCCTTTCCCCATCCAAACTTCCCCCTACACACAACACCTGACAGCAGCAAGGGCAAAATCCAACACTTACCCACTCGGGGGGAGGGAGAAAGGCACAGAAGCGTGTCAGTCACATGGTGCTTTCCAGAGCATCTCCCCCCTGCCCCCGGATGCTGAGCAGGATGAGGGAGGGGTAGAGGATAGTGTGTACCTCTTCCTACCACAGACCATCCCACCCCCACTCCCAGCACATTCACTGACCACACAGCACTACCTGTCAGACCAGACTCCCTGGGTGCTTTGGTGTAGGCACCACTCCTGCAAACAGTAGTACTCCTCCGCCTCCCCTGCTGTCACACAGTTGGACTCATATGCCTTTGGCAGGCTTTGGCTTTACGTGTGTATTACTGTACCTGAATCTGCTAATCAGACTTGTTTTAACTAGCTTCATTTTTAAAGCAGTGTGGCATGTTAGCTACACCTTGATGGAGCCAGTGGGCCAAATTCTAACTTCCCCCTTATGCACTGAAGTCACAAGGGTGTGGAAAGAACGTCAGCATTTGGTCCAGTGTCATGGGTAGCTGCTACATAAGACACTTGAAAAGGTAGCTGTGGGGGGGCTGACCCAGTAGCAGTTCATGCCATGTAGCACAATGCTATGCTGCTGGGAAGGATGCTAGGAAATGGAGAACCTTGCAAAATGATCAGATGAGGGAACTCAGGTTAATTGCTCTGGGGCCTACTTCTGCCAGGTGCAGCACAGCCTCAACTTCCAATGACTTCAACGAGCGTTTGGCCTCTAACTGGAGCAGATGGAGGAGCTGGGTCCTACCAATATTGAGGGCACCTGTCACCTCACCAGACTGGGTCCTGTGTTAGCCTCAGGCCAGTGTCTTTGTTCCACTTTCAGACATTTGTGTGCTGTATTTGTACAAGGGGCATTGTGAAAGGAGCCATTTGACTGAAGGTGTCCTCCAAAGAAATACCCACCATACAGAGTGGGCCTCAGCCAGTTGAACTGCTCTACAACTGGCTGCCTCCTGTTGCTTGTTTCCCTGCCCATGGAAACAGCATCTGGTTACCAAGAAGGGGATAAGGTGCTATTAAAAACAATTCAACATCATAGTGATGGCTTCTTTTTTCCCCAGCATCACATAGAATCTATAGAACACACGAGGCTGCTAAAGCCTATGGGTACATCTACCCTACAGCTGGGTGGTGAGAGTCCTAGTGTGGGTAGGCAGACTCATGCTACCTTAGCTTGAGCTAGTACACAAAATACAGCAGTGTGGATGCTAAAGGATGGACTAGCCACCTGAGTCCAAACCCACCCAAAATCCTGGGTGAAAGCTTAGGTGGCTACATCCACAGTGCTAGCTCAGCTAGAAAAAGTGTCTACCCACGCTGGATGTCACACCTTCCAGCTGCAGTGGATGTGTACCCTGTAGTGCCTCATTTCCCACTGGTGCGATCCTTAGCCTTTCACACCCGTGCAAATCGGGTGTAAAATGTCATCCAGTCCAAATGGCTGCATTTTACATACTGTTTGCACAGGTGTAACCGACTCCATAATGGCCAAGGCAGTGGAGAATCAAGGAGTTTTCACTGCAGAAAAGCAGCATTTCCAATAAGTACACTCAAGATCTATTCTTTTAAATGTGCAGAGGTTTTAAAAAAAACTTTACATTTATAAATATAGCCCCCAAAACCCTATAAAACCAATTAGCAGCCCAACCCAGGAACATCTAGGGGACATCCCCACTTCTGAAGTATGAAGGCACGAGTATGGAAATGGACAGGCGGTATAAGTGTATATTCAGTATAACCTCATTCCTTGAAGAAATTTTGATTAACCTGTATGCATATGGGTATGTGGCTGGGGGCAGAAGGGGGCGAGAGGGGAGACAGTCTACTCTTAGTTATACCTATGTAAATTCCAAGTAACTTCACATATTTCAGCAGAGTTACTCTGGGTTTACATCGGCTTAACTGACAGCAGAATTTGGCCTCTTTTTTTTTTTTTTTTTTTTTTTTTTTTTTTTCAGTTAAGCCATTTGGCTGCCTTTTTAGAGCTCACTACACAGAAATTCCAACGTCAGCAGAGAAGTTAATTGGCAGAACCTGGGAGCCTGATTCTCATTTACATGTAGGGTTCTTTACACCACTCTGGCAGTGTAAATGAGCCTTAAAATCAGTGTAACCTATGCCCTCTTTAAGGACCTTCGTAAAATACCAGGGCAGAGTCTTACTGTAAATGAGAATCAGGTTCACAGTGTTTAATGGAGAATACTTCACATTTTATTGTAAACCACCTGCCTTCAGCCCTTCAGATGATCATCTAGGCTTTTCCATTATGCATAATCAGTCACTGATTTGGGGATTAGATTTGTTACTTAACATGTTCCATTGTACCATCCTCTTTTATCTTTTCTAAACAACAAAGAATGCTAGAATAATTCCATTTGCTTTCCTGCCCACCCCTCTTCCCAGGGTCACAGATTTGCCTTCCAAAGGACGTCTTTATCTTTCTATGGAAGCCTTTGAAGTTACTTCAGTTTCCAACTGTATTGATATCTCAGTAACATGCTAAAGTAAGTGGCCGGTCATTATTAATTCATTGGCGTTCACTCTAATAACATTTATTATAATGAACTACTATGGTATTCCTGGGGATTCAATGTGTACTTCCAAAGAAATTTCATTGTGATTTATCAATTAATTAGTCTACCATTACAGTTTATTAAAGTGTTGCCCAGCGTCTGAAATATTCATTATTGCCTTCACAGCAACTGCTTTAACTCAAGATCAGACAACTCACTTCTTGCAACCGAGTCTTCAGCTGGCGTGCTGCAGGCCATATTTTGCTCTCAGTTACGCCAATGACTTCAAAGGAGTTGCACCAGGGTAACAGAGCAATGGATTTTGACCCCCTTTGGCCTGACTCCAAAGGCTTTGTTCAATGTGTAAGCACTTCCACACCTGGGCAAAGCGAGTGTGTATTTGTAGTTGCTTTGTGTCAGCTGGAATGACTATGCAAATCACAAGGCTCTGTAGAATCAGGCCGCTGGTGTTGAGTATTGCTGGGTGTCTACAGCTTCAAAACCTGTTCACAGATGATGTTAAAAACAGGACCCCTGAGAATCTGAGGATTGGACCACCAAAAACTAGTACCCTGTTAAATGTTCTGGGTGAGGATGGGAGGAGGAAGCACTCACTACATTATAATGCCAGTGTTTATGACAGGTAAGTCCGTTAATATATTCATTTAAATAAAAAAGGCCTTAAAAGGTGTATGAAATGCCATTAATACAGCGCCAGCATTTTTAACATCACAGTGAAAATGCACCAGCAATCTTGGCTCATCCAGCTATCTGAAAGGTCAAAAAATATGGCTTTGATCTTTGCTTACCCAGATCAACGTCCTGAACCTCTCCCAGCCGGCAGCTCCTATGGCCCATACTGCTGGAGCAGTGCTAGCGAGAGGTTGTGGGGATGTTTTAAAACATGGTGACTGATCAGGGTCTGGCAAGGCTAACTCACTGTGAATGGAGGCTGCTTTATCAGAGACAAAAATGAATGGTGAAAAAGCTCAATTTAAAACAGACGTGACTTTAAAAGATGAGGGTATTGCATTGTGAACCAAAAGAATCCTACGTGGCACTGTTTGATGGCAGGTCCTTCTACTTAGCCCCGTCACCAGTGGCAACTGACCCACCTGCTTTCATGGCCGTGGGGGTTTGCCCCCCATGACCTCTAACAAAACACAGAGGAAGTGGGGAGAAGCAGCAGACACATTTCACAGGTCCCAGGCCTTGGTTAAGAAAACACCTGGCGGTGCTGCTGGGTGACCCGGATAAACGTTGCCCTCCTGCTCAGCTCCTTGAGCTTGGCAGCTCCTACGTAGGTGCAGGTGGATCGCAGGCCCCCGAGGATATCAAGGATGGTGGTTTCCACATCCCCTTTGTAAGGCACTTCCACAGTTCTGCCCTCCGAAGCCCTGCAGACAGAGAGTTGAAAGTAGTGTGGAATGAATTTTTCAACACTCAGCCCCTTATCGTAAAGAACCTTCCACTCTTTACTGATTGCTGCCCGTTCCTGTCGGGCGTTTAAAGGTTCTTCGGTGCACTGTCCCAAAGTCGTACCAAGTACCCTGAAGAGGAAGTGAATGCTTCTGGCAAATGCCCAAGCAATGCCTGGACACATTAGGAGCTTGAGGCCATGGTTACACTGGCACTTTATAGCGCTATAAAGCCCCCACGAGCGCTATAACCTACTCCCCATCCACACTGGCAAGGTACTAATAGCGCTATAACTGCTGAGTTATAGCGCTATTATTAATCCACCTCCCCATGGGGAATAAGGGCTGTAGCGCAGCTGCTGTAGCGCTACAGCAAGAATGTGGACACCCAGTGCGCTACAAGTAATCTCTGGAGATGCCTAGAGCCATTTAAGGCAATTGACGTCTCTTCTCTTTGTTTTGAACTCGGCTGGAGGAATGCGGAAGTACCTCTTTAGAGTTTCTTTCTTAACTCGGCAGATAAGCAATGCAAATGTTTAAGGAGGGAGCCTGTGTGAAAACAAAGCCTTCTGTGAACGGAGGCTCACTGACAGGCTTTCAGAAAAATGGAAAAACCACTGTCTCTCTCCTTCCGCATACACACAACGCGTCCCCCCTCACCCCCCTCGTTTAAAAAGCACGTTGCACCCAGCTGAATGCTGGGATACCTGCCCTAATGCGCTGCTCTTAATGCCGCATTAAGTGCCCCAAATGTGGCCATGCTATACCGCAGGAGCATCTGAGTGTGGACATACAATAGCGCTATACATATTACTGTATAAGGGGACCGCTATAACCTATAGCGCTATAATCTTGTAAGTGTAACCATACCCTGATCCTTCTGTTTTTACTGAAGCAAAACTTCTGTTTATGTAAAAGGTAGTTTTGCCCCAGGGCTGTGAGACTGAGCCTGACCCCAGAAGACACACAGGTCAAGGCAATGTTTACAAATATTGGGGCTAATCCTCCACTGGTATAAGCTGGCATAGCTTCAGTGATGTACCAGAGCCCGTGCTTAAGGTATGCAAGGGCTGAACCCCGGCACCTCTTTCATTACAAATTAAGCACTGAACAGAGCTACCCGCATTGACTTTGGCTGAGGATCTATCCCATTCCTATGGAAGTGGGCAAAGTGTATTACAGAACAGGTAAAGACCAGGCTTACAATGTTCCAGCCCAATTCTGCACTCCTAATTTACACTGCAGGGGGCTTACTGGGATGAAAGCAGAATTAGAGCTATTCCAACAGGGCAGACTGCAGAAATACAGTGTAAAGGACTGGCACGCCGGCAAATGTCTTGCACTGGCTTTCAAAGCAGATTTTATTTTTTCCTCAGGAGGCAAGAAGAAAGAAGTTGAAGTCTGTGGCTTAGGTTAGGGAAGAATTTGGTCTTGTGATTTTCGCACCCATTGCGCCTGCCTCACTATCCCACCCTTTGCAGTCCCTGCTGTAATGGAATCTCCCCACGTGTCATCTGATCTTTGTGTTCCTCTGAATAAGATGATGGTGCAACACATCTTCTTTGGGGCAAGGCAGAGGGGCTTAGGGTGCATTGTGACTGCTGAGAATGCTGTGACTTCTGGGAATGGGATCTTGTGCTTTAAAGTGGTTGGAAAGCTTCATTTGTGTCCAAAATCCTAATAGTTAACTTCTTGTTCAGTAAATGATCAAGCAGCAGGTGGTTATATAATATTTGAGGTTACAGTCAGAGAGTGCAACTCTGTAGTCTGGACAATATTTGACTCTCTCTTAGGGTTTGGGGTTAGGTGTTTTTTTTACAATAAGGGGAGGTCAAAGATCATGAATTCAAATACGCTGAGGTTGTAACACCTCCAGAGAGCTACCACCAACTGGAGGAAAGCTTGTATATTCTTGATCAAACTGGGTTCTCCAGGGACCAACTGAGAAAGAAAGGCTATTTAACCAAAACAGTGAGTGAGAGGCAGGTCTCCATCCCAAGGAGATGACTGAGGAACCATGAGCCTAGAGGCGGTGCCCTTGGTGTACCATGAGTGGAAAAACAGGTTCAATTGGCCTGAACTGAGACAGGGTTTTCACGGAAAAATTTTCAATGTTGAGAGCATAAATCCATCCTCCCGCACTTTGTGGCCTGAATTTCACAGCAGCTGAGGGCTCCCAGATCCCCAGCAGCTTGAATGGAAGCTGCAGCGCTCAGCCCTTCTGAAAATCAAACCACTTCTGTTGGTGCTTCACCACGGAATGACAGTTGGGATTTTCAAAGGAGCGCAAGGCACTCAACTCCCACTGAATTTCCATAAGTTTGGGGTAGCAGTTCCCTCTGGTGTCTTTGAAAACCCTAGGCAAGCCCCTGCCTTTAGGCACCATCATTATAAATGCTGAGGTTAGACTGGACACTTTTTAGAGACAGCACTCCAGGCCAGATTCGGCTGGGGCTAGAATTTGTGGTACCTTAGTGGAGTTAGTTTAGCTTTACACCTGTGGAATTGAAGACAAAAATCTGGCCCCATTTCTTTGATCTGCCTCTTCAGCACCACCATGCCCTCTCCCTGTTTTAAAAACTATTTTGAACTTACAGTATCCGTGGCAGACCGAAAAACCCAACCAAACCAGACTAGCTAGCTAACCAGATCCTCCTGGGGGGCATGGCCACCATTCTATAACCAGGTGTATGAGAAATAGTGGCTAAGCACTGATGCAGAAGAGTGTTAGGCTGCCTGGCTGGATTCCAAGATTTGCTGCTAGCAGGAATCCCCCCTTACACAACTGTGTCCTACTGCTTACGACACAGGAGCAGCAGCCTCTTACTGGCTACTGAAACTTCCAGAGGCTGAGCCCTCTCCCTCGTCCTCAGTTGCCTGAGAGAGTCAGAGAAGCTTGTGTAACACATTCCCTGAGGACTCAAAGCCTTCATAAATTAGGGAGTAGAAAAGAGGGAGTGTGCATCTAACAGGTTGACAGGTTGTGTAGAATTCCTGGCAGAGGCTGAAACAAACTAACCTTTATGTTTAAGTTGCTAAATAAAGCCCCTTTCCTTCTGTACTGTTTATCCCTATGGGACACTGGACTTCAATGGTGTTATCAATTTACTCCACTGTCAGAACTTTAGCGAAGAATCTTGCCCCCAGTTACCACACACACACACACTCCCTCACTCACTCTGTCTCTCTCAACCAGGGGGTAGAATTTGGCCTTTCAGTTGCCACCCAGCACCAGTGTGTTGATCTGCATTATAACAAGGATTTTCAACTTTTACCCACAACCTTCACCAACATCGGGGGTGGCCTCTCACCAACTGAACTGAGCCTCCACTGATTTGCTCCGTTTGTTTGGGTGGTCTGTTCCATTGTGAAATGGTCATTAATGACACACTGTGCTGAATAATGTAATGGTTCAGACTACGCTGCTGTATACACGCTCCAGTCACCGACATACAAAAGAGGGCGGCAGTAGAGTTTATAATTGCAGTTCAGATGAAAGGCTGCCAGTGCTTGTGTGTAACTGGCAGCTCCCATTTTCAAATGATAAGGTA
The DNA here is from genome assembly GCA_007922305.1 of Dermatemys mawii. NCBI lineage: Eukaryota > Metazoa > Chordata > Testudines > Dermatemydidae > Dermatemys > Dermatemys mawii. Next base: position 28,133,444 of record ML677334.1, read on the forward strand.
ATTGCTCATCCACTCTAGGGTGACCAGACAGCAAATGTGAAAAACTGGGACAGAGGGTGGGGGAAAATAGGAGCCTATATAAGAAAAAGACCCAAAAATCGGGACTGTCCCAATAAAATCGGGACACCTGCTCACCTTAATCCACTCGGACTGTTAGTTCCAGATGCTTTGATGCCAAGTGACATCATGGGGGAAAAAATTAACAGCCTCTTGGGACTGGTGTGAGACGTGATTGAGTGAATTATAACTCATGCAGGAGTACAGACTGCCTTGTGCAACATTTCAGTTTGTCCTAAACAGGGCCATTCTCAGCATTTTAGCTTTAAAGAAACATTTGTGTTGAAAAGAAAGATTTCCCACTGCACTTTGGCTGTGTTAGGGCTTCCTAGCCCTTGGGTCAGAGGAACAAGTAGGAACTGCCTGGTTCCTCCCACACGACAGGTTGGGTAGGCAGAGTGGCTGAGCACAAGTAGGGGAGACTATATTGCACTCAGCAATGTCCAATAACTCCACCCCGCCCAGAGCCACAATTCTTCTCCAGAGCTCCTTCTGGGGAGCACAGCTGTGTGCTGCCCCATATCCAAGGCACTGAGCAAAGGCTTAATCTAGCCCAGGCCTGCACAACTCGGAAAGCAGCGAGGGCCATATTACTGCAAAAAAACCAGTTGCAGGCCAAAAAGCCCCGCCCTTGCCCCACCCCTATCTGCTTCCCCCCACCCCTATCTGCTTCCCCCCACCCCACCGCTTGGCTTGCCCCACCCCTACTTACTCCCCGCGGGCCGCACAGTGAGCCCGTGCGGGCCGCATGTGGCCCCCAGGCCGCATATTGTGCAGGCCTGATCTAGCCTATGGTTTCTCAACTGGGGAGTTGAAACCACCCTGCCTTTCCCATACTGCTAAGCACGGGGGGGGGGGGGAGCCTGCATTGATCTAAGTATTACCTGTTGGCTATGCCACTTGCGTATTTTTATTTTTTGCAGGATTAACCCTTTAGTGGAGACTAAATCACACTGCATGATTTCTCTGAGCTCTCTTTCTCTCTCCTGGCTCCCTCACCTTTGTCCTAAAGATGTCTTTTTACTCCTCCCCAAAAGGTTTCCTTAGGAAGTGGAGTAGATGCAGCTGTGTTCAGTATTTGACCCAGATTACTGGACCAGTGAGCGGGGCAGTGCTGTCTCCTCGATGAGTCTCATTTCAGCCAGATCAAAAGGCAGAAGTGCCATAATCATGGCTGTGCTCAGGTCTCCCCTGATGGCTGCACTTTGCCTGCCACTAACTTTTTTGAGCTCCTTATTACAGGCATTTTGTTGCAATCCAGTACACGATACTGAATAGCTTAGGAAATGTAGGCCAACGACTCTAGACTTAAAAGCCTTAAGGTGAAGGTTGTGTCTTCCCTGCCTTCTTAAGTACGATGTATGTTTATATGGCACTTCCTACATCTTTAAAAACAGTTAATAACAATCAGTAGCTCTGAAGATGGATCCAAGCTGCTAAATTTAGGCTTAGACCAAAGTTTGGGAAGCATCCACATCCTGGGTTGTGGCGTGGCCTGCTGCAAAGTTAGTGGCTGTGCCATAGCGGGGATATGTCTGCGAACTCCATTTTGTTTTGTAACCCCGTTTTGTCCATTATAACCTTCCTTCTGGAGTGTGACCTTCGTGTTGTATTGTGAATTCCTTTGTGGACTAGAATATCCATTTTATGGTAGGGCTGGCTGGACCCCTCATGGAAAGACTGTGCATGAGGAGTATGACAGCGTCATCAACAGCCATCACCACTGAATGACTATCCCCTACTGGAATAATGGGTTTTCTACTGGTATGGCCCTTGACTACGAATAACTCTCTACACAGAAGCCAACAGGGGGAAGGAGGGGCCTGGAACCCACAACTCCCCCAGTTAAATGCACAAGAACAAAAGGGGGACTAAGATAAACGATGGGTGATCTCTAAGATGCTCATCAAATCCAGGACTCACAGCAGGGCTGATCTCAGGGTGAGAATGGTGGTGGTGTTTTCCATAGATCTGTAACTCTCTAGTGCTGTCAAGAGTAAAGTGTCTATGATTTAAAAATTCCTTTGTTAAGAGTGTGTTCCTCACCTCCCTGTCACATTGTCCCTGAAGACACCGGAGCTCCCACAGCCAGGTGGATTCTGGGGGGATGTGGGTAAGCAATGTGGCTCTCAGGCACTGGTTCCAGGAGGGGCTCAGACAGCTGGACTACCCGGTCCCAGTGCCCGAGAAGGGTGTCAGACAGGGAGTCTGCACCTCTCTTCATGTGCCTGAGACACCCAGTGTTAGGAACAGTGCCCAGTCACTACTCAGACCCAGGGACTTTGGAATCATATGGGCCCAGGGGTTGTGTCTGTTTACAACAGCCTGGTGCTCATCCAGAAGAGGGAACAGGCCCAGGTTGTAACAGGAACCAGTTGTAAAATTCAGATCCAGAAGTAGGTTTGATGCGGGTTCCGGCCCATAGTATAACTTGTACCTGTATTCAGCAACTCCTCCAACGTGTTTCTTCATGGCCGTATCAGAGCTCATCCCGTAGAACAGTTTCATCTTCTTGCCATTCTTTTCTAGAATCTCTCCAGCACATTGATCATGGCCTGCGAACATTCCTCCAAGCATGACAAAATCAGCACCAGCTCCTGTGATTAGCAGAGAACGTGAGATGGGGGGAGGGAGACGAGAGCAGATAAAAAACGAAGCAAAAACAGTCATGCAGCTGAAAATGACAGCCAGCCCTGAATGCTTCAGAGCAGGGAAACCCCTAACTGTAACAGACACAACGTAGTTCAAAGGCATTTTTTACTAGGAAGGCCTACGGTGTTGGATTCCCTTGATATTTAAAACAAGGAGCATCTGGCCTGGCTGTGATACTGAACACCACAGAAAGTGCTCTTTTTCGCTTCCGTGTTCTCACTTTCAAATTCAGTTCAGTGCTTTTAACTCACACTACAATCCAAACATGCCAACATCAGCCAGCTGCCCAGCACCTTACATCCTCTCCAAGCAGGTTATACACGTGAGTGGGAATACACATTTGGAGGACACGGAAGAGGAACATTCATCTTCATTTACTTTGGAGGTGGGTTTTTGAAGTGAAAGGTGATGGCTCTGAAATTATTCTGTCCCCCCTGCCACCTTAGCCATGCAGTCATTCAGTGCAGCGAGCGGTAAACCACAATGGATATGGGGTGACTTTGTGTTTTGTTCAGATTACTAACACTGTAAACTCTTTGGGGAATGGACATTTTCTTTGTAAGGGACCTAGGACACTGGGGTTCTAGTCTGCCACTGGGTCTCCTCAGTGCTAGGGTTATATAAAATATAATAATAAACACCCAAATATCTAGATGCTTATCCAACTCCTACATCTCCATTGGGTTTGCAGATCATGAGGCCTGTTCCACTGTAGTTAACAGGAAAAGGATGAGGCTTTGGGAATTTCAATAAGTTCTCTCAAGAGATTGGCCAGTTTTCCCATCTGTGCTGGAGTTATACCATGAACAGCCTCTCCTAGGCCATTTCGGGGCTTCCAGTCTTGGTTGGAACCAGGACATGCAGAATTCCAAAAAAAAGGAAAACTCATTTTAAAACAGAAGCAAATGTTTTTGCACCAGGTACAAAGTTCAGATCCTGCAGTTTTCAGAACCTGTTGTGATCCATCCCTGAAACAAAACACTCTGTGGTCCAAGATGACAGTTCTGTCTATGTCTGTGTGGAACTGAGTTACAGGTATAGACAGCACTGTCCTTCATTGCCCACAAATAACTGGCATTTATGCAGAACCTGATCTCACAGAGATGAGCCAACTAAAATGCCACAACTAAACACTTCCAAACTTTGGGAAAGTTCAAATCCCAATTCAGCCTTTATGACTGGCTCCCATCTCTGTTGAGCCAAACCAAAATATTGCCCAATCCCCCCCACAAAAAAAACTTGGGAGAATTTGAATCATTATCTGATCTTCAGTGCTCCTCTACCTGTATCATAGGATGAACCAAAACCGTAGAGACAAACTTGAATTTGGGAATATTTTGATCTGGAACCACATCCAAATGATGGAGTCTGGGTTAAGTTCTAATAGTCCTAGCGAAGTTGAGTTCAGCTACAGATCAACTCTATGAACCCAGCTGCCCTGGTATATAACCCTTGCTCTGTCTGCCCCATTGTTTATTTGATGAGAACAGTATGTTCATGTTTAAAAGGTGTTAAAAAATTACATCAGTGCCAAATTGCTGTAGCACATGTAATATTTATAGACAGGCTCCCATTCAGGGTCTCCTGTTACTCCAGCTTGCTGACAGGCTGTCCCTGAGTTTGGTTGTTCAGATGTCTGTGAGATTTAAAGGCCCAGTTAGAAACTAATCTGATACTTTTCTTAACCTACCAAAACCAGGATTACTGGCCATCCTCATCACAGTCATTCTAGCTCTCTTGTGTGGAGCTTCTCTTTACTCAGCATAACCATACACCATCTTTGCAGCAATGGCACTGTGAGAACGGTACTTCTTATCACCACATTTTGATTAAAATTACGTGAAGGCCTGGATTCAGTCCACCCAAAGGGACCTCAAAACAAAGAAAAGGCTGCCTTGCCAAATTGCTTTTGGTGCTCCTGGATTTCTGCTGCCTACTCCCCAGTTATCACCCTCTCTCTGGTAATGGATTTCCCACCCCATGATTGTATCCCATCAAAGTTTCTGAGGCCATGGTCCTCTCTCAACAAAACCAAATATCAAAACTGCAGCATTTCTAAGGCCCTACCAAATTCATTGCTGTGACAAACACGTCACGGACTGTGAAATCAGACCTCCCTGTGGGCGTTATCAGGCTGTACAGATACGCAGCACAGGATAGACTGCAAAGAAACCACTGTACGATCTGTCTGATAAATACTCAATGCAGAGCCAATGTTTTCTGCTCTTGTAGTTTCACTTACCCCCCTCTATGCTGTGAAATCTAGCTTTTGGAGGGGAGGTGGAAGGGCAGGGCTGGGGGTGCCCCAGCTGGGGGTCCTTACCACACTCCAGCTGCTAGTCCTGCCCACGCCAGGGACTGAAAGGACTTCCTCTTCCCCTGCACAGCCACTTTTGTGGGGAGATCAGACCCACCTCCATGACCCTCCTCTGGCTGTGACTTTCCCCGCACCTTTGGGTCACGACCCCCACAGTTACACCACCATGAAATTTCTGATGTACACACCTGAAAATATGAAATTAACTAATTTAAAAACCCTCTGGCTATGAAATTGACCAAAATGGACCATGAATTTGGTAGGGCCCTGAGCATTTCCCAGAAAACAGCAATTCCGGTTCCTTCGCAGCTCTAATTTAAAAACAAAAACAAAACAAAAATAAAAATCCACACTTGAATCGCTTTGGGCGGGGGGGCGGAAGGGAAATGGGTTTAAATTACTGGACTAAAAATTTACCAGCTTGATCCCCTTTTCCATAGCCCAGCATAGTTTGTCAATGTTCCTATCAGGAATGGACAGGGTTTCTACAAACCCAGCCCAGAACTTGGCCTCATACCCTCCAGAACATTGAACTAAACTAGTTGAAATACACATTCTTACACCCTGCAGCTCCAGCCACAACAAGTCCTTTTAACATTTGTTTTATCCAAAGTGCTTTTGCTTCAGTACTTTCTGCTTGGCTTTTGTGTTGCTACTGAGGAGTAGGGCTTTTCAGAACACTCTACCCCGTTTTTGTCTAGCTTGCTCACGCTCTCTAGTGACAGAGGTGCTGGCGCCGGATTGGAAACCAGATTTTTTGCTCTCTCACGCTCACACACAGCTGGAGTCTTTGTTTTCCGTGGACAATGTTTCTGTTCAAAAGTCCATTTGTCAGGAAAGGGAAAGTGCAACAACACAGTAAGTACTTTTCAGAAGGATCCTTAGTGGGCATTATCGGGCTGCACAGATACACAGCCCATGACAGACTGCAAGGAAACCCCTGTACAGTCTGTCTGATAAATCCTCTATGCAGAGCAGATGTTTTCTGCTCTCATAGTTTCACTTAACCCCTCTATGCTAATAACTCCCAAAACAGCTTCTGCATCGCAACTCTTCCCTCTCCAGTTAGTCTCTACTCTCACATCTCGACCTATCACTACCCCTCGGCAGGAAGGTTGTGTTATGCCTAAGACACTGAACTGGGATTCAGTAGCCCTGCGTTCTCTTCCTAGCTGTACCACAGGCTTCTTGTGTGATCGTGGCCAAGTCACTTAACTGCTTCATGCCTCAGTTTCCCCCGTCAAAGGGGTTGATACTTTCCTACTTCATGAGAAGGTTTATGGAAGCCACTCGTGTTTGGGAGGCACTCCGCTAGTGCAGTGGTGAAAACAGCTGATAAAACAAACTCAATTCCTTTTTTTCCACCTTCCCCTCCGTCTCAAATCCTTTCCCTTCCTTCTTCACCACCCCGAACTTTTCACGCTTGACTCAGGTACCCTGGTCCAAAAGCTCAGTGTCATCTTTCACTTCCCTCTCTCATTTTGTGTTCACACGCAGACTATGACTGGATCCTGTCAGTTCTCCCAAACTGGAGACACTCCAGTTCTTCTTCTGCATCCTTAGCACAAAAACCCCAGCTGATCACGTCCCATTGTGATTTGAACTCCCTCACCTTGCTTCCTCCCAGTCTAACTAACCGGCTGTTGCAAGAGGCATTTTCCAGTCACATCACTGCACCCTCAGAAACCATTCACTGACAGACGTGGGCGGGGTATGACACCCCCCTTCAGGGAGGCTAGCCCCCCAGGGCCTGCCCCTTCCATCCTGCCATGCCCACAATCACCAGGGCACTGATCCCTCCTCACCCATGCCTGGAGCCCTGAGGGGGGTCCCCATGGCCAGAGGAGCCCCAGCCTGCCTGCCTAGCCACCTTGGGCCAGTGTCTAGCCCGAGCACTGGGCTTGTCAGTCAGCCTGAGCGCTGTCCCTGGGCCATCGACTGGCCCAAGCACCAGCCTGATCCCCGGGCCGCCAGCTGGACTGAGCTGCACCAGGCTGCCAGCATGACCTTCATGCCTCAAGCTCCAGGTGGCCAGCTATAACTGAGACCTCGCCAGCTTCAGGGAAGAGGGGGAACGAAGGCGAGGCCTCAGGGAACAGCATGGGCAGGACCACAGCCTGGACTAGGGGAGGCTTAGCCTCCCCTGGCCTCTGATACCTGCCACCCATGCCGTCAGACCCTCGCCTTTTGCATTTTAGTCTGCTTGTCCTTGCCCTCAAGGCTCTGCACGACGCTGCACCTCCATTCATTTAATTTCTTCCTACTGCCTCACTGGCTGCCTCCTAAATGTCCCTTTGCCTCCTCCTGTCACACTCACTTTTGCTTCCTTCCCTGCACCCCTTTACGCTTGAAGCTTCTCTCCCAGCATTATGCACCAAACAACCAGTCTGTCTGTTCTTTCAAATGCCCATTCCAACTGCTCCTTTCACAATGTCTTTCAACAATAACCATGTACTGAACACCAGTGATCTCCATGCTGCTTTCAAAAACTTCCATCATCAGGTCATCCAGTCTGGTGTGCAAGCGGGCTGTTATGTTTGTCTACCTTAGGCCCCAATCCTGCATTCAAATCTACTAGCATGGGGCCTTGGCCCAAAGGGGGCTCCCAATCGTCAATTTATTAACAATAAGGAGATCACCCTAATTTGTGTCAACTCTCAGAACAATACATCCCTAGTTATTCGGCCATTTTGTCCAGCCTGCTGCCAGCGGAGGATTGTTGCCTATCATGTAATCTCAAGTGTTTTTCAACCCTCCTCCCTCTTCAAGAAGCAATTTGGAGTCTGCCTCAAGAGGGCTTTAATGCCCCAATACATGTCCTGACTAGCCAATTTCCATGCACGTTCACAGGTTTCAGAGAGCAAATTTCTGCTCAGGGCAGCCCAAAGAGACCCTTCAGATTCACAGCGAACATTACAGAGACAAACAGTTAAATGTTTTGAAGTAGTTTCCTGTTGTTCCAATTTCTGGAAAGATTCCCACTGAAATAAAAGCTTTTCCACTGGCCAGGTCTCATCCCCTCCAGCTTGGAATGCAGTGAGGTCATAGACCTCAGCTTGTAATGGCCTTAAATACAAGCAAGGCAGGAGACTGAGCAGGATCAGGCTGAAGAGACACTAGCAGAACGAAGAACTAACTGCACCGGGGGTGAATGTGGAACAACTGACAGAGAGAATGCCACATGGGAAATTCTATCCAATTTAATCACCGAGCGGGGTGACTTAGCCCTATGGGGTTTATCTGTACAACCTATGGGAGTGAGTCTCCCAGGCTAGGTCGACAGACAGATCCCCCCCCCGCCCCAGCCTTCGGAGCCTGACCTCCAGGCTGTGCTCCAGTTTCCAAATGCTGTCTACACAGCTATTTTAAGCCCCATGCAGGCTGGGGGTCTTGATCCCGTTGGCTGTGTAGACATACTGACAGCGGCCTCAGGTTCAACCCAACTTTGGGCTGTCCAAAGCCAGCAACAGGTGCCACCATTCACCCATGTCAGAATCACACAATGCTAACAGTGGTACCCATCCCTAGGTCATGTAACTCGTGATGTGACCTAAGGGGTCCTGTGATAGTTCCAAGGACTCCAAGCAGCAAGTCGACAGTACCCAGCTGGCAGCAATCAGCTGGAGTGCTGGGCGTGGCTGCTCCCTCCCGAACGAGGCTTCCTGACTATGGGTCCCAGACCACGAGGATCCTGCTTTAATCCTCCCTTATCATCTGGCCGAGTCTAAAGATAGGAGCTATATGCAAACCTCGGAGCGGGATTTCCACTCTCCCCGCACTCACGCAAAGTTTGGGTTGGTGCAGAGCTGAGGTTTTGGTTTAGGCCTCTAATTTCTGTCCTTTGAAAATATCCTGCCAGGTAACTATAAGAACATAAGAACAGCCATACTGGGTCAGACCAATGGTCCATCCAGTCCAGTATCCTGTCTACTGACAGTGGCCAATGTCAGGTGCTTCAAAAGGGAATGAAGAAAATAGGCAATTATCAAGTGTTCTATCGCCTGTTGTCCGCTTACAGCTTCTTGGCAGTCAGAGGTTTAGGGATACCCAGAGCATGGGGTCACATCCTTGACCATCAGTGGCTATTAGCCAAGAAGGACCTATCCTCCAGGAACTTATCTGAATCTTTTTTGAACCCCCACTGTAGTTTTGGCCCATAGCAACAAGTCCCATAGGTTGACTGTGCTTTGTGTGAAGTACTTTTTCGCTTGTTTTAAACCTGCTGCCTATTAATTTAATCAGGTGAGCCCTGGTTCTTATGCTATAAGAAGGGGTAAATAACACTTCCTTAGTCACTTTCTCCACACCAGTCATGATTTTATAGACCTCTATCATATCCCCTATTAGTCATCTTTTTCAACCTGAACAGTCCCAGTCTTTACAATCTCTCCTCATAAAGCAGCTGTTCCATACCCTTAATCATTTTTGTTGCCTTTCTCTGTACCTTTTCCAATTCTAATGTACCTTTTTTGAGATCTATGCTGTATCACAATGCCGTGCCGTGACACTGGAATCACAACATGCTGGCATAACAATAACACTCTGTGTTGTCCTGTTGCACCCTGGCATTGCCATGTTATAACACCCCCAAAAGTATTTCAGGGTGTCTTTATGCCCTTCCAGCCCAGTGTGGGGATGCGCTCAGCCCCATCAAAATCAGGACTGCACAGCTCAAACATGAACCAACGGCAACCCTATTGCTAGGACTGACAGGCCCCCGCTGCAATTTCTGTGAACAACAGGAAACACATAAAGCAGATTCTGCTCACAGTCACACCATCGTAAAGCTGGAGTAATCCCACCAAAACCACTGATATCAGTGGAACAAACTCTGTCTCTTAATAATTAACTGGGATATAGTGAAAACTTGCTTAGCCGCAGAGCCCCACCCTTTAGCTGTGCGACTGACTCCCTACAACTTACCCTGAACACTGAGTTTGCCTGCGATCACTGTTTTGCTGCATACGCATTGTACCTTCACTTGTCAGCCTGCTCTCAACAGCGAGCAGCAGGGCAGAACAGAGGGTCAGCGTGAACTGCATGTGTGTTACGCATGGCATGGCCATGAACCAAAACAAAGCCTGATGTCAGGCCTGCCAGATTTGGCAATGTCTCTGTGACATAATGGTGAAACCTAGTTGGAGGTAACCCTTATCTTTCAGCTACTGTCTCTGCAGGTCACACAAGTCCTGCCTTAGTCACCCCAATGGTCTAGTTTCTAAATAAGACATTAATCTGTGCATCTTTTTGTTCTGTATAATGTGGACTGTATAAATTAGATGTATGGCCAAATTCATAGTTCGTGTATTAACTTTAGTGGGTTTACCCCAGGCATGAAGATAGCCTAGTGTTGATTAGACACTTAACGCCAAATTCACATTGATGTAACTTTACTGAGTGCATGGGTGTTTCAGCGGAGATGAATTTGGCCCTCAGACTCTGAACACAACATAGAGTACTTACCAAACGCTTTGGCGACATCTCCTGGACAGCTACAGCCTCCATCCTGCAACAAGCAAAACAAAATAGAAGTCAGTGAACAGCAGGGAGCTCACATTCATTGGTGCCCTCAAGGCTAATTTGACACAGCAAACATTTGTACAATACAAAACCTGTAATAACACAGCAACCCCTGGGAACCAGCATGGAAAATTCAAATGTAAGGATTAGTATTAGGTGCCAGTGGAAACGACAGAGCTGTGTGTGCATTTAGGGCACAACAACTGGACAGGATTTTTAGGAAGCCAGATTATTCATTGTAGTTCTATTATTTTTTTAAACCTTATTTACTCTGCTACATATGCTACTAATGATACCACTGGTAAAAGCAGAAAGATACACTCCCTGTTGCATAAAAATTGGAAATGTAAACCCTCCATGTTTGCACAGGCCAGCTCCTTGTCAATAAAGGGCTGGGCCCAACACTGCTGCTACTGAGCTCTCTTATAAACCAGCAAAGACATTTTAAAGGTTGGTTTACTGTACACTAAGGGGGTCACAGCAGAAGGCAATGTGCTAGCAAAAATAGTTTTTTGATGCGATAATCCACAAGTGAGTTGGGTAATCTCGCCTCTAGCACACGACATGATTCTCTCATCATGTTCCTCACCATATGCTGTGGGCTTCCTAAAGCACAAGTTGAAGGTTTTTCATCTTTAGAGCGGAATGTTTCATTTTCTGTGCAATGTGGTGGTGGTGGCAGTGAGTGGAATGATGGTCGGGGAGAATGAAGGATTCTGGGGCCGGTCAGATGTATGCGAATGTAAGTCCTGCCCTGTAAAGTGCTGAGAACCTATTGCAAGGTGCTAAATGCCCTTCCAGCTGATTGGTGAGTCTGTGACCTGAGGAAGCACCTTGCAGGATCAGCCCTTTCCAGGTAGGCCTAATAGGTTTCCTGCTCTTGATTTTGTTCTGCAAGCTGGTCCAAAGGTAGTATTTTTACCTCATTTGGCTTCACTTTTTCCCCACCTGCAGCCGTTTGTGCTTGTGTATGACCCGTGCAGCCAAGCACAGCCAGAAACCCCCATCTGTGCTGCGCTTCTTAGATCAGACAGTGGGCGTGAGAAGCCTTGGGTGTGCACACAGGTGTTTTATGGGCTTTTCAAAGGAAACTGAGCTGGTGGCCTAAGTTGGTATCACAATGCTTTGATTGCCCCGGGGCAAACAGATCCTGCTGATGTTTGGGGTTTTTACTCTGCTGATAGCAAGAAGACACTGTGACAGAGGTTAAGATAGCTGAACCTCTTGCTGGCAGCTCCTACAAGGGAATGCTTCTGGGCTGTGAGCAATGTTTTCTGACTGATGGGCCCCATCCGTGGCTTCCACTCCCTCTCATAGCCTGCTAGATCCTGGGGGACAGATCATCTAGAGGAACAAGTATGGCATTTGCCTAATTGTTACTGTCTGTCTGAGAATGTGAGGCTAGTTTAGCAGCAACAGCAGTTGTGTTTAAGGGCTATACCTGTTCAGTAGCTTTGTTTCTTATTTTTGTAATAATCCCAACTGCACAGGTGATAGGGATTTAAAACCCCCCTTAAAAACTTAAGTAATTGGGGCTGTAGTGTATAATTATTATTTATTCATTTGATAATTCACTTACAGTGCAATAAAATTACATAGTGCATAACACAGTAAGATTAATTCCCCAAACATCTTAGCATACAATCTAAGATAAAGAAAAATACTACTTCAGGACTAAATAGTGCTGTTAATCAAAAGAGATCTCAAAGCCATTTACAAAGGTGAGTAAACACCATAATCCCCATGGTACAGAGTTGAGGCCCCAGCCAAATCTTGGATCTGGGCCTGAATCAAAATACCTGATCCAAGATTTTAAGGAGTTTGAAATATGGATCTGGATCCAAATTTTGAGCCCATATCTATTAAAAAAAATAAAATTATTTAGAATGGTGAGCAGAAGAAAAGGATAATTGGAAAATCAGGATGGTCCTCTAAACATCACTGCTTTAATACCACCTATTAAATTCTCAAGACTTTTTGATAGTGACATACATATTGTTTTGGTCTCTGCTGTTGCCATGAATAAAACTCCATAACTCATAAAATTATTAATTACTTTTATATATGCTCTGGAATTTCTACTTGCTCCTATGAGCTCCATATAGGTGAGCAGGGGAGGAGAAAAAATATATATGAATGAATAATAAAAAAAAGGATAAAGATCTGGTTTCAACTAGTACTTGCTTTCCTTCCCCCTCCTTCTCCCTGGCCCCAGTCTATTACACATCCAGTTCCAAGAAATACAAACAGGCCATTTCAAGTTAGAACATTTCAGAGCATCAAGTTACTGGGAAGAGGAGACATTCTTATTCCCCAGAGCCTCAAGCCATTACCACCACAAAACTCAATCAAATTGCAGCAGCTCATACTCCATGTCCACACCATGTGGCTCTGCAGTAACCCCTCCCTAACATTTCAACTTGTCTTAGGACCCCTGCAGCTCCACTGTCTGAAATGGCCTGTTGTCAGTATACAAATTTCCAACAGGGTGGCTGCCTGAGACTCCCCATGCTCTGCTCACTGGTAACAACCACCCTTTTCTTTCATCCATTCAAAGGGATCTTCCTTCCACAGGGACAGCTATTTGCCTCCAAATCAAAATGTTAACATTCTTTTAATTCTGTTAATCTATATCCCAGACTTCAGAGTTTTGTAATTTTCCATTGGGAGATGCAGGGGGCTGAAAAGGAAATTTTCAAAAGCAAAATAGGAATTAAGTGCCCAATTCCCACTGAAAGTCAGCAGTAATTGGGTATCATTTGTACCGTTGCAAACCTCTGCCTGATTAACTAAGGGTATGGTTACACTTACAAGATTATAGCGCTATTGGTTATAGCGGTCCCCTTATACAGTAATATGTATAGCGCTATTGTATGTCCACACTCAGATGCGCCAGCGGTATAGCATGGCCACATTTGGGGCACTTAATGCGGCATTAAGAGCAGCACATTAGGGCAGGTATCCCAGCATTCAGCTGGGTGCAACGTGTTTTTTAAACGAGGGGGGTGAGGGGGGACGCGTTGTGTGTATGCAGAGGGAGAGAGACAGTGGTTTTTCCGTTTTTCTGAAAGCCTGTCAGCGAGCCTCCGTTCACAGAAGGCTTTGTTTTCACACAGGCTCCCTCCTTAAACATTTGCATTGCTTATCTGCCGAGTTAAGAGAGAAACTCTAAAGAGGTACTTCCGCATTCCTCCAGCCCAGTTCAAAACAAAGGGAAGAGACGTCAATTGCCTTAAATGGCTCTAGGCATCTCCAGAGATCACTTGTAGCGCAGTGGGTGTCCACATTCTTGCTGTAGCGCTACAGCAGCTGCGCTACAGCCCTTATTCCCCATGAGGAGGTGGATTTATAATAGCGCTATAACTCAGCAGTTATAGCGCTATTAGTGCCTTGCCAGTGTGGACGGGGAGTAGGTTATAGCGCTCGTGGGGGCTTTATAGCGCTATAAAGTGCCAGTGTAACCATGGCCTAAGAACTACAAAAGAGAGTTTAATGAAGGTCCTTAGTTTCAGTGTTCCAGGTTGTTTATTCAGTATTCTTGCCTGATTTGCAGCCCATGGTGTTTGGCAGACTATACTCACTTACAGAAATGATATGCCCCTTCAGGCCATGGGCAGAGTCTGCACATTCAATCACAGCACTCAGCTGAGGGTAGCCCACACCTGTCTTTATCCGGGTGGTGCACACAGAACCTAGATGAAAAGAAAATAAGATCAAAAGAATGTAGCCAACAGGCTGCTGAAAAAAAATTCTGTTGATTTTTGAAAATTGGATTTTAGCCTAAATGATTTTTTTTAAAAAAACAAAGTGTCTGCCTTGCATGGAAAATTTAAATTTTTCATCATAAAACAGAACATCTGAAAACAGAAATATTTTGATTTTGAAACACTGCCACACTGGCTCACGGGAGTTGTAGTTTAAGTGCCTCATATGAGCCAGACTCCTTTCCCATAATGCACCACCACTGCCAGGAACTCCTATGATGTACTTCCCTCTAAGAGGGAAGATCATGTCTTGTGGGAGATGTAGTCCAACCAGGGAATCTACTCTACAAAGAAGAATGTTAGCATGAAGTACCAAAACTACAATTTCCATGAGGCACCACAGCTGCATTTTAGAACAGATATATTTTGGGTCTTTGAAGAAATAATTTGATATGCTAATTTCTGCAGAAAATTCAAAAATTTTCTGAAGAAAATGTAGACAAAATTTGTTTTCATTTTTGTTGAAATCTTCCACAGGAAAAAACCTCCATCTTTTTTACTATCTTTAGTAGTCAGAGCAGCCACATCTGCTTGATTAAAATAGCTGAGAACATAGAAAAATGAACATCCAACATTCAAAAACAAGTTGATCAAAAGAAAACTGCACTGTGTGATATAATAGGAAACAGATTCTAGTCATTACATCTAACTATTAAAAAATGTAAATCACATAACAATAAATACCAAAGTTATCTTTGGTGTAACCCCAGTGAAGTATCTTTGATATTCTTTTTTAAATAAAGTAAGAGTCAAATAGAAAATAGCCTTCCTGACAATTTGGTGTTGTCATTTAGAATTCAGACAACTCAGCTCTGCACGATGACCAAGAAAATGTCAAAGCTGTTAAAAGTAGATTCTAATCTCCAGTTTTGTAATGCAGTCAAACAAACCCAGATTCCAAAGCCCTAATCAACATATACAAGCAGAATGGAACTATTGGAAAAATAGCAACTTCCATTGAAATTTCACAGGAATAAAGATATTTATCAGTGACTTATTTTTCTGAAAACTGGTTGGAAAATTAACTTAAATATAACCTCCACTGGTAACTATTTAGTTCCCTCCAGCTTTATAATATATCAAGGCAGTTTTCCTTGAAACAGGATGGGAGTTTGAGTGAAAACCTCAAGATTTGACCTTTTGTGAGTGAACTTTGTTACGTCAACTCCTAGGCTGGATTACAATTGAAGATCTTTCTTGATAGGTCTCCCAGCAGAGACTATAACGCATTCACTGTTAATTGTCTCCACTTAGATGCCACAGACTAAATTATTTCCGAGATCATTCACCTGTACTGTAGTCATTACACCTCAACATCTGCTGCTTGCGTGTAAGGCATCTTATGGTCCTCCTCCATTCTATTTTTCTGGACACAACTGCAAGCCTTATCACATCACTTGCTGCTCTCAAATGATCTGTTCACACAGTTCATTACATGAGTTAAAAAGCTTCACCCGCCTGTCCCTGGATCTTTTAATCAGTGAGTGCTACACTGGTCAATCCGACTGATATTTTCAAAATTAAGCGCAGCCTTATCTGTTTTTACATTTCCCTTTGCTTCGCATTGTGGTCCAGTAGCCAAGCCCTGAATCGGGCTTCAGAAGAACCGTATTCTGTTCCCAGCTCTGCTGCTGACCTGCTGGACGACCTTGGGCAAGTCACTTTGCCTCTCTCCACCTTAATTTCTCTATCTATAAATTGAGGCTAACGATACTTACCTACTGTGTAAAAGTGCTCTGAGAGTTACTAATGACAAGCGCTGTATGAAAGATAGGTATTATCAGAGCAACTATTTGCTGTTTTTCTACTTGCTGTTCAATGCTCTGGGATGTTTATATCTAAGTATTTTCTAATAGTCTGCAATCACCGCTATTATAAAACAACAAAACAGGCTTCTATGAGAAGGGGAAAGGTAAATGGGAAGACACAAAAGGACCAGGCACGCCCTTGTTCTACAACCAACATCCAGAGACTGAGAGTTTACCAACACCCTCCGCCCCACAAGAAAAAAAAAGAAGAAGATCCGGAGCAGCGAGTGCCAGAGACTGAGCTCACAAAGCTCACGCTATAGGGCTAAAAGTAGCAGCATAGACTTGAGTTGTAGCCCAGGCTCTGAAACCCTCCCCACTGAGTTTCAGAGATCAGGCTCTGGAGAGCCCAAATGTATACACTGCTATTTCTAGCCCCATAGCAGGAGCACTAGTCAGCTGACCTGGGTTTCAGACTCATGGCCACGGGTCTTTTCTTTGTAGTGTAAACATATCCTAAGACACAGGCCCAAATCGGTAAGGAGACAGAAGAAGAGGAAATAAATTCTAGCTCTATATCCCAGATATCAATACCAAGGAAGGGAACAAGTAAAAATATAAAAGACTCATGAAGTCCTGTGGCATCCTCCCACACAGATTTAATTTACCCTAGAAAGTGCTATAGTGACTGGCAGCGAAGAAACCATTAACATACACATTACAACTACTAAATATTAATGCATCATACTTTGTACTTAGTGCTTTTTCGTCCATAGATCTCAAAGCACTTTAAAGAGATGTGCAAGGCGGCAATCCAATCTTAATATAGTTTTATAAATGATTTAGTGACTTGCACTATGTTTATTAGGCAAGCAATGAAATAAGAGTGCCTATCCTGAACAATATATCCTCAGGAGACTTAACCGAGAGAATTCTTTTTTGTAACATGATGCGGCAAGTCTCACCAGCAGTCCTGAACATAGCATTGCCATTGATTGTGCTAACACTACCATGCTTCCTATCACCTGCACAGCTTTAGCTCAGAATAACTCAGTGAAACAGATTCCAAGATCAGAAGGGACCAGTGGGATCGTGGAGTCCAACCCTCCTGTATAACACAGGCCTTAGAACTCACCCAAAATAATTTCGTTTGAACTAGAATATCTCTTTTAAAAACATCCAATCGTCCACTTCCAGCCACTGGGTCTTGTCACTGCTCTGTCTGCTAGACTGAAAAGCCCATTAGCAAACTTTTGCTCCCCATGAGGTAACTAGACTGTGATCAATTCACCCCTTAAACTTCTCTTTGTTAAACTAAACAGATTGAGCTCCCGTCACTCTGAGGCTTGTTTGCTAATAGAGTCAGATTGCTTAAGGCCAGGAAGGATTCAGTCTGGCTTCCTCTATATCACAGGCCACCAACACCAACCAGCACCCTAAACCCAGCACCTCAAATTAGACCAAAGTATTACAGCCCACAGGAGACTAGACTATTATATGCCAAAGGCAGAGAATAGGGGGACTGAGGTGCTCCAGTGCCCAAGGTCCCTGCAATGGGAAAGAACCAAGTGAGAGACACCCAGAGAATCCTGACAGTGACCCACACTCACACACAGCAGACAAAGGTGAAAAAAAAACAGTCACTGCCAATCTGCTCTGGGGGGGGGAAATTCCTTCCTGCCCCCCAGATATGGTGACCCTGAGCATGTGAGCAAGAAGCAGCCAGCCAAACACCCGAGAGAGAGAGAGAGAGAGAGAGAGAATGTTGAGAGCCACCTCAAAGCCTCTGGCCTTCCCCATTCAATGTCCCATCTCCAGCCATGGCCATCTCGGATGCTTCAGAAGAAGGAGATTAAAAAAAATAAAAAAAAAACCTAGTGAGGAAAATATCCCTTCCTGACCCCTGCAGGTGACTAGCTGAAACCCTGAAACATGAGGTTTTAGGACCATAAGCCATGAATTGGAGGTGAGCCACAGGGCTGCTAAGCTGTACCCCCTACCATCACAAGCAACCCCATCTTACAATTGCACCCATAAATTTGTCCAGCTTGCTCTTAAAACTAATGTCCCCACATCTCCTGCTGGGAGGTGTTCAGAACCTCATCCCTCTGAAACTTCCTCCTAATTTCAAACCTGAATTTGTTCATGGCAGTTTATAGCCATTTGTTCTTGTGCCAACATTGTCCTTTGGCTTAAATAGCTTTTCACTCTCCATGGTATTTACCCCCCAACGTATTTATAGAGAGCAATCATATCCCATCTCAGCCTTCTTTCTGCTACACAAGCCAAATTGTTCCAGTCACCTCTCATAAAATAGGCCCTGCATTCCCCTGATCATCCCAGTAGCTCATCTCTGCACCTGTTCCAGTCTGAATTTATCTTTAACATGAGTGACCAAAATTATACACAGTATTCCAAATTAGCATTGTCTTGTACAATGTCATCAATTCTTGTTTCATTTTACTGGAAATGCTTTGCCTGATACATCCTGGGATTGCATTTGCCCTTTTCACAGCCATCACACTGGTGACTCATAGTCATTCTGTGATCAACGCACACACTCAGGTCTCTTGCCTCCCTTCTTGCTTTTAAGTGATAAGCCTTGTAGCTTGTAGCAGGAATTCTTATTACTAGACCTAAGTGTATTTTGTACTATCGAATTTCATCCCATTTCTGTCACTCCAGTTTTCAAGATCATCCAGAGTTTCCTGTCTAATATTCTGTTCTGCCTGCGTATTGACAATGCTTCCTCCCATCTTTGTATCATCAGCCAATTTGCAATTCCTACTTTTTGTGCCAAGGTCATTAATAAAAAAATACTAAATAAGAGTAGTCCCAAGACCAGTTCTTGAGAAACTCCACTAGTAACCTCCTTCCACTCTGCTAATTCACTTTGCAGCATAACCTGTTGCCTTCTCCCCTTCAAGTATATTAAATCCATTGCATTTCCCTTATCCAAAATCATAGAACCATAGAATAGCAGGGTTGGAAGGGACCTCAGGAGGTCATCTAGTCCAACCCCCTGCTTAAATCATCCCAGCAGGGCTTTGTCAAGCCTGACTTTAAAAACCTCTAAGGAAGGAGATTCCATCACCTCCCTAGGTAACGCATTCCAATGCTTCATCACCCTCTTGGTGAAAAAGTTTTTCCTAATATCCAACCTAAAAATGATCAGTTATTTTCACAAAGAAGGAAATCAGGCTAGTCTGGTATGATCTACCTTTGGTAAACATGCCCTTTACCATTTACCTCCTTAAATTAAATTATTCTTCACGTCACAATTTGTTCTAAGGCACTTTGCGTACTACTGAAATCTGATTTACAGGTTTATAAGCACATGATCTGGTCCCCCTGGTTTTTGCACATCAAGGTCTTTAAGTTTTCATCCACCACATAATGTGGTAATTTCCATATCTAGACACTCATTACATCAGCCTTACTGCCTTCATGAACATGTTCCATATTATCGTCCTTACTGAAAACCAAGGCAAAGTATTCATTTAGTTTTTCGCCCATACCTACATTATCTTTAATCTCTTTCCCAGCCACACTAGCATCCCAACCTCATCCTTCCTTGTTTTCTTTCTATTTAGATAAATAATGAAAAGGTTTTTTAACTTTCCTTGGCAAGAGTTAATTCAGCTTGACTTGTAGCAATTCTCACTTTACTCCTACATTTACTAATTTCCACAATGTAGCTTTTCTTTTTGGTTGATATACCCCTTTTTTCCATTCCTATGTGCTCTCTGCTTACTCCTAATAACCCACTTTGAGGTGATTCATTCATCCAGCTAGGGCTAGAGCTTTTCCCTACAAGTTTCTCATTTGCCTGGGATGCAAATTTCAGATAGTTTTCGTATAGTTGAAGAAATTCCAAGCCTGCTCCATATTTAAATCCTTGAACTCTTCAATCATTCTTGTGGCTCCTCATACATATATCCTGGCCATTATCTCTCACATATACTGTCTCTGGGAATGGCCTCTACGACTCTGTTAACAAGAAAGAGCCCAGGCACCTTTAAAAAGTGTGACCCTGTGCACAGGTGAATGGCTGTCGCATAGACATTGGGTTCATCTAGGAAACAACCCCTCCACCCACGTCTTCACTGTTCAGCCCAGATTTGACTTACCAGGTCCAATACCCACTTTAATGATATCTGCTCCAGTAAGAATAAGTTCCTCCACCATCTCGCCTGTCACTACGTTACCTGCCTGAGACAGAAACAACAATATTACATACAGTAGATTTTAAAGCCACGTGCAATGGAAAATAACAATGATACTGCTGGTTTTTATTCATTTCTTACACTAGCTAATATACCAGGAAGGGCAAACAGTTGACTTCACTCATTTGGGAACTGTACTTCTGTTATCATTAAAATATTACCTGGTTGTCCACTGTATATTTCATATAAATTAGACTGATCGCACAGATACCTCCTGGATTCAAATGAGATTAGTGATTGGCCCAAACATCTCTACACGTAGATGTTTGAAATCCAAGCAGTTCCGGATTTCAAGTTTGTGGCTGGTCTTGTCTTCAATAATGGGTTGCATTAAAACCTGAGGTGCAAACAATCCTTAACTTTCATGGGTGAGTCTGCAGTTCAGGCCTATCCCTAAATGAGCTCCCCGCCCCTCGTGCTATGCTACAAAAGGTTTGATAACTACAGAACAATGGAAGTTAAATGGGCAGAAGAAGCGAAGGACAACTCTTTCAAAATCCATGCATATATAGAGAATTTTCCTACAGAATTTCCTGGTTTAGCAGTCTTATAATGCAGTTACTACTGCGGCATATTTTTACTGCAAGCACCATGCACTGAGGAATGGCCGCAATTAAAAGACTCTCCAGGCCTCACTATAGGCTGGCCTGCCCTCGAGAATGTCGTCATTTACAGTACCAGTTTCAGGACTTGAGAGGTTTGTAAATGCTTCTGGTCCACATTCAGAAGTGCTCCAAACATTTCCTGAGCATTCCAAGCACTGCTATAACAACACTAGCATCCTGTAAGGTGTAAGCACTGCTGCCTACCCCACTTGTACATGGCCAACAGAATTTTTTTATAGTGGATGTTACTGCCTGCAACTGAATTGTCTTGAAAATATTTGTATCTCTAACAAGAGCCAGTGGTTTGTTAGATGAGTCCAAATGCCACGGGCTTGGTTTCAAGAAATAATGTTTCCTGAAATTGTTAGCAATTATCAGAATGGGATACGGTAATAGAACGCTTTGGTGGGTCCTCTGAGACAGTACTGATATGGGGCAAGTGGGCAGCTACTACCCTATTGCACCCAGTAGAAAAAACCCTGCATCCTTTCCAGTGAATCATTTATTCAAGAAGGGCCAAATCCCCAAGTCATCTCCCACAGCAGCAAACATCCGAAGAGTATATATGCCAGCACCTATGGGAAGTGCATGCATCCTTAACCAGGCACAACTCTTGTACGTTTCTTGAATTAACCTTGATTCCTGCATGTCTAGCATCATCCATTTGTGATCCTTGTGCTAGTAGGGGTTGTTCATTTTAGGGAAGATCCAAATTTAGATTTTGAGAGGTTAAAAGCCACTTGGATCACCTTTAAACAAGGATCCTTACTAAAGCAGTCATTGATCTGGAAGACCAGGGAGCAATTCCTAAAATCCTAACTCAGTATTTACTCAGTCCTTATTCAGTCACAATGCCTACTGAAGTCCACAGAAATTGGATAATGTGGGGTGAGGCCCGTTCTCTGTTTGTGGCTATTATACCATATGTTGACTCATATCCAGCTTCTTGTCCACTGTAACCACACTTGGCTTGTCACTCACTATTTATTTTTTTAATGCATTTCAGTTCTCTTTTAATAAAACTAAACTCATCAGAAAGCCAGCATCTGAGGCACTTAACAAACCAGCAACACTGCGGGGAGTAGATTGGGGTGTAGGAAACACTCGAAACCATATGAAATTGATTTTTTAAAATAACAAGACAAAAAAAGATGAAATATCAGCAAAAAATACAGGATGTAGCATTGGCTCAGTGCTTCCAGGAAAGTGCTGCTTCTTTCTTGTCCTGCAGCCTCTTGCTATGCTTTATGTTGTGTGCTCTTGGACGAGGTGGAAGGAAGTGTGGCACTTGCAAGATTAAGAGCGCACTTTGTATTACTAAAGCAGATTACCATGTGCACAGTGTGATACTTGGTATGTTATGGTATGTCAAATACCAAAGTGCATGCAGCACATTTATAAACCTGGGCAAACAGGGCCTGGTCCAAAGCGCACTAAAGTCAGTGGAAGTCTGTCCATTGACTTCAATGGGGTTTGGATCAATATATAAGCAAGCACCTTTGCTGAAGTTCAAAAGTATTACACTTGCTGTTTTTTTACTAACCTTTTCAAATGTATAGTTAACTAGACTGTTTTTCTCACTAACACAGTGCAGTGTGTTATCTGATCATTTCTCATACAGCCAAGAAGTGTTAACCAGAAACCATAACGGGAAGCCATTCCCACAGAAACAGCACTAACTGGAAATGTTCATTCACACTGCTCAGACTGGGAGTGAAAAGACCTTCACTTCCACCACACTTTTCTGCATGTGTGTATACAAATGGATATATCTGTATGTCTACATAGAAACCTATCTACGTCTATATATATTGAACGGTGTTATTAAGGCAAGGATGGTGAGATTTTCAAAAGTGCTTAGTTTTCAAGTCCCACTGAAGTCAAATCGGAGTTTTACCACTGACTTCAGTGGGAGAACAGACTTAGGCCAACACTGAGCGCTTTGGAAAACCCATCAACAAGATAAGAAGGGGGTTACTTCAATAAGAAAAACCTACAAAAGTATGAACAAGCAGTAGGGATAAAGAACCTGTAAAAATAGCTAAGAATAAAAAGCAGGTACGAGTACTTGGACACACATACAAATAAGCCACCGCAGGTGAAATGCTACCTAGAGTATTGTGGAGAATGAGTTAGAGACAGTACTAATTAACTAAGAAATTTACTATACCATTGAAAATCACTGCCATCTTGAAGTGCCAAAGTAGTGGAAAAAATCTAATGTGCAGTAGAACCGGGTTTTAATAAAGGCAAGGAGAGAGACTCTGGCAATTGCCATCCCATAAGTCTAGCTTCTACTTCCTACAACAGGAAAATAATTTGAACCCAGACTAATTTTTAAAGTCACTATAGGATGGATCTGCAGCTGGTGTAAACTGAAGCCAGTAGGTTTGGAGTGATGCCAAACTGCACTAGCGGTGGATCTGGCCCTACAGATCAAGGACTAACTCTGGCACAACCATCATCTGACTTTGCGATTTCAATTAAAGTCACAATGGCTTGTGCCAGGTCTTTACAAGGTGACAGAACTAAGAGCAAGCTCCCGGGTGATATCCTGGCCTCACTGAAGTAATTGGGCATTCCGCTACTGACTTTAATAGGGATAGGATTAATCCCAGATTAATAAATACTACAAACTTTTTGACAGAATTAAAATATTAGTGAACACTGTAGAGGTAATAAATTTGGATGTTAGGAAAGTATTTGATACGGTTTCTCAAGAAATCTTATTAGACATATCAGAGAGACAAGGTGTGTGATGTAATATCTTATATTGGATCAACTTCTGTTGGTGAGAGAGACAAGCTCTTGAGCCACACAGCACATTTCTTCCGAGCTGGGAAAGGTACTCAGGGCTTGATTACACTGGTACTTTTTATAGCGCTATAAAGCCGCCAGGAGCACTATAACTCACTACCTGTCCAGACTGGCAAGGCACGTAGAGCACTGTAAGTCCACAGTTATACCGGTCCTGCTAATCCTCCTTGCCAGAGGATTAACAGCTATAGCGTATTGGGTGCTCTGTTTTAGCTCCAGTGTAAATGGGTAGTAACAATATATCGCTTTGAGTGATCTCTGGAACCGCCCCTAAGCAATTTCAGCCAATTGAGCCTCTCTTCCCTTTGTTTTGAACTCAGTTGGAGGAATGCAGAAGTACGTTTTCAGAGCTTAGCTGCAGCTCGGCAAATCAACAATGCAAATATTTCCCTTGTGAGCAAGCGTGAAGGAGAAGATTAGTACGCTTCGCATTTCAAAGACACTTTGCTGACACACTCTCAGCACACCAAAAATCCACTCCCTCTCTCCCTCCGCATACACACAACACGCTCCCACTTACCCCCGTCGTTTGAAAAGCATGCTGCACCCAGATGAATGCTGGGATACTTGTCCATAATGCACCACTCCCTGTGCCGCAAATGTGGCCATGCCAGTGCGGTTGTGGCTGTGAGTGTGGACATGCTGGAGCGCTATTCCTGAAGCTGTATCTGAAGGCAGGTATAACCAAAACCGCAATAAAGCTGTAAGTGTAATCAAGCCCTCAGTGTTTCACAGCTAAATACAAGGTAGAACAGATTTTTAAGCATAAGGAGTTAACACCTGTTGCAAGCAACCATTCACAATGAAGTGGGCAAGTAACACCTCATCAGTCCTAGGACAAAGGGGGATTAGTGGGTTACTGAGTGGTGTAATGAGACATAAAATCAATGTGTCTACTGAATCCATGATTTTTGGTGTCTAGCAGAGTTATGAACTAAGTTAATATGTAGCTCCTTGTATAGGCACTGACTCCAGGGCTGGAGCTACAGGCACCAACTTTCTACTGTGCTGGTGGGTGCTCACTGCTCGACTCCGGCTCTGCCACAGGTTCTGCCCCCACTCAACCCCTTCCCACTCCCCCCACGAGCCTGCTGTGCTCTCACTCCTCCCCCGCCCCCGAGCCTCCTGCACACCATGAAACACTGATCAGGAGATGCAGGGAGGTACCGATCGACGGGGCTGTTGGTAGGCGGGAGGTGCTGGGAGCAGGGCATGGGTGGGGGAGCTAATAGGGGGGGTTGCTGACATATTACTGTGGCTCTTTGGTAATGTACATTGGTAAATTTTCGCTCCTTCTCAGGCTCAGGTTGGCCACCCCTGTTCTATAGGTTCCATTACTGAAGCTGATTATGATGTGCAGGAAGTTGACGCTGGTGCGGGAGTGTTCTACAGAGAATTTAATTAATGGGTGGTAGTAGTTTGAAGTGTTGTGGAAGTCTATGAAAGAGTTTTGATTGTCTGCCCAGAGGCTGAAAATATCATCAATATAACTCAGGTATATCATTGGTTTCATTTTTTCCAGAAATTCTTCCTCGAGATGAGTCATGAAGAGGTTGGCATACTGGGGCATATAATCCCGTCCCAAGATTTGGGGAAAGTGTTTATTGTTGAATGTAAAAGTCGTTATGGGTGAAGCTGAAATGGCTGAGTTGCGGGGGTGGGGTGTGTGGAATATTGGAGTGTTTTCCATTATCTTGTAGATATTTGAGGCAGGCAGTGATGCTGTCATGGGGAGGAATGCTGGTGTATAGGGTGATATCCAGGATGGCAAGAAAGGGCTGACGTGAAGTTTCTGGAGGAAGTTGGTAGTGTCCAAGAGGAAGTTGCCCTTTGTGCAGGGAGTGGTTTGAAGATGGTTTCTGTGAGTCCCAATGTTCCTTGAGTAAGAGTTCCATAACCAGATGTGATGGCTCTAGCTAGATTCCCTTTTCATGTATCCTGGGAAGCATGTAAAAGGTCCCTGAGGTGGATTTGTGGGGGACGAGGGTGTAGACTTTCTCTTGGAGTTATTTGAGGAAGGAATTTAAGATCTCCTTACATTCTTGAGTGAATTGTGGTGTGGGGTTTTCTTTATGTTCTTTAGAGTACATACTGTCAGACAGTTGTTGGTTGGCCTCATTGACATAGTTATCATGGCTGAGGACTATGACAGTGCCCCTTTGTCTGCTGGTTTGATCATTATTTGATGGCTGGATTTCAGAGATTGTAGTTGTCCACTTGACAGTGGAGAGATTGTCACGGATGTGATGTCTGTTAAGGATTTCAGTTTCTTTTTTTCCTCAAGCAATCAATGTAATGTTGAAGGGCGAGGCTTTGTCCACTAGTTGATGTCCAGTCAGATGATTCGTTTTTCTTATGTCTGTTGTAGGGACATGTTAGTTGTGGGTAGTGGTGTCTTTGTTGTGAAACAATTATTTGAGGCAGAGTTGGAGAAAGAATTATTTTAGTTCTCCACATTACTATGGTTTCAGGTTCTGTAGTGGGGGAGAAGTTCAATTCTTCGGAAAATACAAATAATTCAGCTCTAGTTAGGGGTAGCCTTGATAAGTTGATTATATTCGGGTGTCGTGTAGAATCTATGTGGTGGGTCCTAGTGTCCTGGTTTCTCCCAGAGGTGGTGGTTTGTGTTGTAGTAAATTCCACTTTTTGCTTTTATTAACTCACATTGACTTAGGGAGGAGCACTGTCATGCTGACTGAAAGCTGGCTAAAAGACCACTGGCAAATGGCAATGGATCAAGATGAGAGAATGTGCTGAGGAGGTACAACCTCCTCTAGCTCTACCTTCTTACCTCTAATCTGAGGCCAAAACACCAGATCACAACTATGCCCCTATTGGCAAGATGAGCCAGGAACCATTTGAGACAATCCCACCATGACCACAGGTGCCACCTTTTCCTGGCAGCAGTGGGTGCTTGCACCACCCACCGCCCTGACACCATCCCTGCCCCAAAGTCCCCACCCAAACTCCACCCCTCCGTGCCCTTATTGAACCCCTCCCCAAATCCCCGCCCCAGTCCCCGCCCCCTCCCCCCAGCACTCTGTGTTCCCCCTCTTCCCCCCTTCCTCCCAGGTAAAACAGCTGTTTCGTGGCACAAGCACTGGAAGGGAGGCGGGGAGAAGCAGGATGTGGTGGCGCACTCAGGAGAGGAGGCGGAGCAGAGGTGAGCTGGAGTGGGAGGGCGGGGCAGGGAGCTGCCGGTGGGAGCAGAGCACCCGCCAATTTTTCCCCATGGGTGCTCCAGTCCTGGAGCATCCACGGAGTCAGCACCTATGACCATGACTATTATAGTAGCCATGATATTCTGAGCAGATCTAAGACTAAATGCCATCTTTGTGGACAATGAAGTCACCAAAAGCAGTCAGCCCAAAGAGCTGAGTATGCACAACTCGGGGAGAGATGTTCTAGCTGTTTTAATGTAGAAATCAAGGATGGAGATGAATTAATTTGAATGGTGCAAAGGGGTATCATTAGGAGTAACAGGAGAGAATTTTAAAAAAGACACATTCAGGATGAATACCAGAAAAAAAACTTACTGGCAGAGGCATATTAGGCCATGTAATAGTCTTCCAATGAAAATGATGGATATCCTATCATTTGGGACGTTTAAAACTAGATTGGTAAACATGAACGAGATTTCCCTCTGTAAGGAAAGGATCCTCCACCATTTAAGCCAATGGGAGTTTTGACATTGACTTCAATAAGAGTAGTATCAGGCCCTAACTTCCTGACTCTATGCTGCTGATAAACAAAATACTGTAATAATACCCTGACACTCGGAGGCTGTGAAATCTACTGGACAGGGTGCTAGGTTGGAACTCAGGAGGCCTGAGGTCTATTCCCAGGTCTGTTCCTGTTTCCCTACCTGTCATGTGACTAATGATACTGAACTGCTTTCTGAAGTGCTCTGAAATACATGGATGAAAAGGGCTGTCAGAGCTAGGTATTCAAAAGGAGGAGAAGACAGCAGGCAAAATTGATTATAAAAACATATCCCACGCTCCCAAATCCCATTACACAACAGACATCTTTCCATCTTCACATAGGGCAAAGGCCAATGAACAGCCCCGGGGTATAGAGTGGAGGAGCCATTGCAGTCTTGCACAGCATATTACAGACCTACAGATGAACCTGTTACATGACCCCTGGGAACAAACATCCTTGAGACCCTGATTCATGTTACAGGTTTGTATTGAACTCCTAGTGCGAGTCAACTGTGGGGATCATTCTGAGAGTGAACAGGGCAGCTGGCAAGGTCCTGGGGATCACTGTCAGCTATTAGAACGGATTTATTTTTAGACCTGTTAGTTGAGGGCTGAAGCTTTCACTTTGAGCCCATAAGAACACAGAGAACACTGCATGGGCAGAAGAGAAGCATAAATGTTTTTCTTCAAACTGTTTTTTAGGATGGGGTAGAGCTGACTCACAGACTTTGCAGGCTGTCAGGGCATTTGAAGGGTGAGGAATGTATGGTGGCTTTCAAAATGGAAGAATCACCCTGAATTTGTTCATAGGCTTTTAGGAGTAGAAATGTGTCTCTGTGCAGAAGATCAGAAAAGCAGACATCCTTATGTAGGTTAGTGTCATTCAGATATAGTGAGCCAGGACTATAGATGTGGTGTTGTACTAAAACATGATGTATAATTATCTTAATAATAAATAATAATTTTAATGACAACAATAGAGAAACAGAGAGCAAGAAGGTAACTGAGAAAAGATATGATTAAGGCATTTGGATTAGGACTCAGATCTAGGTTCAACTCTTGCATCTGCCACTGATTTCCAGTGTTACCCTGGACACGTCACTTAATTTCTTAGTTTCCATCTATAAAATGGAAACTGCAATGTTTTCTCTGTGTATTTAGATTGTAAGCTATGCTGAGCATGGACTGTCTCTTATGTGTTTAGACAATGGGGCCCTGATCTCAGCTGGGATTGCTCCATACTACTGGAATATAAATAATAATATTGTGAGCTACTTCTTTGCTGTTCATCAGAAATAAAAAGACATTCCTTCAAAAACTGAAGTCAGTTCCTCTAGGGCCCAATCCTGCCTTCTTTGCACACCACAAACTCCTATCGAACTCAGAGTTGTGTGTGTGCAAAGAAGGCAGAATTGGGCCATAAACGTGCATCTTATCTGGTCACTTTGGCAGTGGGCCTGTTCGTTAGGTGACGGTTACCCAGGTCCTCATGGGAGCTCCAGCACAATCTTCCCATTTACAACAAGTAAGATCTCAGCAGGCAAGAACACTCAGTCACTTTTTCTTTCATGTTCTTTCCCCTTCTCCCTGTCCCATTTTCCACTGCAGTTTCATCCCCTGTGGGCCTGAAGAACATGGGCTCCCCCGAGTTGCATGAACATGCAGCTCCATTCTCTGCTTCAAGCAGGATCAGCTGGTTATGACCTGTTTTTTTCCAGTTATTTTCAGGGTGTGGTGGAGGAGCTTTGTGCCTGGCATGAAAGAATGGCAAGGTCTTGCCCATGCAAGTGGTTTCTTTTGTGCTGGTTTGAAGAAAGGCCAAAAGTTTTAAGAGACAGCTAATCATTCTAATACCAGAGCCTTTGCTGCTTTCTAAGGAACAAATTCAGGCCCCTGCCCCTTGGCCAATGAGGACATTGGCAACAGAATCGGTGTGGTTCTGCCGCAGGCATGATGCCATTAAGAGTGTAGATACACTTTCCGCATAGTGCCCTGCTCTGCGCAAGCTCCCTACTCATTAGACTTAAGGGACACAGGAGGGATACAGCATAGGTGGACTGAAAAGGGATAAGCATGCCATGGTGAGGTCCCCTGAGTGACTACTCCAGCCACTGGACTGACAGCTCCCTTTGCCATTCATGAGTGTGTCTAACATTCCTCTGGTAACTACAGCAACTACTAACCCAGTACAGCAATATTAGGAAACTATTTAATCTTTGTTTAGATGTCTTTGATGTAATTTAGTAGCTGGAAACAAGGAGGAACCAAAATCCTGTGACCAGAAAGCTCTGAGAACACTACCAGCAAGAAGTGCTCTGTGGAACTCAGCTTGTAACCACTGGGCGAAACTACAAAATTTATGAGTAAAGGTCAGAGTCAGTATGGGAGGAGGTTGGAGAAAAACTTAATCCAAACTCTGCACAAATTCTAACCACAATCTCAGAGTAAACATTGAACATTTCTACCAACCCGACTGTAGTAAAACCGTGACAACACTGACATTTTATTAAACTGCCATCATTTGGCTTCCCAGTCAACACCCTTCTGAGATGAATGGGGGCAGATCAAACAATCATAGAGCTACCTCCCATGTCCTTGGGCTCAGGAAGACAGCACTGTATTTGTTCATGTAGGGAAGATTATCTTTGCAACCACAAAGATAAGAACGTAGGGTGAGACTTTCAGCAGAGGTAAATCAGCAGAACTTCAGGCCCCTCTATTTTGTTAATGAGAAGGTAGATCCTGCAGAAATAGATGGGGCCGCATATCTACCCATATCAGGAAAATTTGAGCCCTGTTTAGGATGATAAACCCAATACCCCTCTTTTACCCACCTACCATGATGGTGTGATTTGGAAACTTGGCACGGACAGTTTTCACAAATTCCACAAAGTGCTCTGAATATCCATTGGCCACATCCAGGCAGATGTACTTGATAAGAGGAATGGCCTCCAGGATACTTGTCAGCCTGTCCAAGTCGGCTTTCCCACTGCCTGAGCTCACTGCTACATGCTGGAGAGAGACAGAGAGAGAGAGAGAGAAATGATCAGCAGCTCTTAGATGCAAGAACTGTGCACTTGTCTGATCTCTGTTTCCTCCCACCCTGGAAAAGCTTCCATAGAAATCCATGCTGGAAACTATCAAGTGCTCTGTTAGGTAAAACACCACAGAAATAAATACCATAGCTGGACAAATCAATCAGTTACCTAGACTTTGTTTTGATTCTCTTCTTCAATACAGCAGTAGTGGCATATTATAAGCCTATTTACATTTAAACTATCTATAAACTAATGTGATATGTGTAAGTGGATTCTTTCATGGGCAACCATTATCATCTGAGTTGCCCAGATCAGCAAAAACACAGGAACCCTAACCAGTTTGTTTAATTTCATGGGGATCCCTGAGAGACTAAGGCTTGAACCTGTCAATTCACTCAGCCCTCCCTTAATCTACCTCCTCACTATGTCCTCAGAAAAAATAGCTTCCACAGCTGCTAGCCCACAGAACCTCAGCAGAGATCCAAGGCTACAGAGCAAGTCAGCATTTAAGCATCAGACAACACTACTGCAATCATTGTGCAAAACAAAATGTTCTTTCAATTTATCTATAAGATATGTAACTTAAGTGCCAAAGCGTTCACACAGAGTATATTCCTTTGGGCCTCCCTCTATTCTAATACCATATATGAAAAAAGCTGTTGCACCTAAGTGATAGGATGGCCTTCCAACAAGCCTCTCATAAGTAAAATATCATTTAAAAATGAGCCTCAGGTAATGAAACACCTTGTGCAATGTCAAGAGAACGATGCCATGGGTATTATTTTCCATAAAGGAATGACTTTCATAACCCTGCATGGGCTGCTCTAAGGCAGGGCAGAATGAGTTTACAATATGGGAATATACCTCAAGGCATTCTGGGTGATTGACTGCAAACAGTTTCCATTCTTCCAGAGAATAATGCTTCTGAATAGCAGTGAACATTGCATGCTAGAAAAAGAAAAGAAACAAGCAAACTGGTATTAACATCCAAGTTAGTCATCTCTTCTTCTCCCATTCTACAACAACAAATTTAGCACTACAACATGTCACTGTGTCTTACTTTTATATTCATCTTGCTTGAAATAATAATGAATTAGGGCTTGATCCTGATTTCTCTTCAGTGAGAGTTCAGAGTGCTTAGCACCTTGCAGGATCAGTGACTACATAAGCAATAATCTACCATTAAACATGCAGTTGTACAGTGTATTCTCAATTTCCTGCTGACTGTAGATGTGTTGTGAGTCATGACGCCAATTAACTAATGAGTTCTGACTGCAGTAACCGTACTATTAGATAAACTGCATGATCAAAATCTTTGCGGCGAATCAGATTTCTCTTATATAATGCACAATTTATAAATAGAAACAATAGAGAAGCAATTACTTTATGTCATACAAGGTTGTAATGTTACTAACGGGTTCTGATAATATCAACTCTATCCCCTTCCCCACTGGGGGCTGACCTCAACTATCTACACTACATCAAGGTAAAAATTACCTGTGCTTTGTGCCCACTAGGATTTTACATGCAAAATGCTATCTTGGGTTAGGTATCTTGATGTGAAAACACACCTCTGTTTGCAGTGAAAGCATTGTCTTAAAATTTTACCATCCCATTCTTGATTTTGACAGCGATTCCCTTTGCATCCCAACTCCCAAGGCACAGAGCTAAAGTATGTAATTGCCTGATTACAGGACATTCTGTCACCAAACAAATGGTTTCCCAGCTTTTGCAGAGAAAGATGAAAGTCAGCACTTACTTTAGCCATCATCTTTGCCATTTCAAATGTGCCCACGGTATCCATATTTGCCACCATAATGGGGATCCCTGTGTATGTTTGTTTGGAGTTGCGGAATGTGAAGGTGCGCTTGAGATCTACCTGTGAGTAATGGATGCAAATTCTGGTAAGTACCTTTATACCAACAGAGATTACACCTAAACTGTCACAATTATATCCGGCATAGAGACAACAGGAGTTTTGCCACTGATTTCAGTGGGAGCAGAAATGAGCCCAGCCTCTCTCTCATCCCCGCAGTACTCTTGCTCTTACATGTGCCGTTGTCTTCTTCCACTGGAAGCATTCCCATCTCTGCCTACCAGCTGAGAATGAAAACCTCATAAAACAAAATATTGTGGCTACGATAACGAGAAGGGTCTTGTTGACACATAGGGTAGGAAGCTGGGAGGGGGAAAGGAGGTAGGGAAGAAATTAAAATGAGAAGTGATAGGAGCTGATGGGACTAGGGAAGGGTCAAGATGATTTTGAATTATTTCGTAAATAGGGTCTTACAGATTCATGATCATGAAAAAGTGTCATGGACCATGAAATTGGTCTTGTGTGCTTTTACCCTATACTATATAGATTTCATGGGGAGGACCAGCTTTTCTTAAATTGTAGGTCCTAACCCAAAAGAAAGTTGCAGAGGGGTCACAAGGTTATTTTAGGAGGGTTGCGGTATTTCCTCCCTTATCTCAGCACTGACTTCAGAGCTGGGCCGCCAGAGAGCGGCAGCTGTTGGCCAGGTGCCCAGCTCTGAAGGTAGTGCCCCACCACCAGCAGCGCAGAAGAAAGGGTGGCGATACCATTCCAGGCCACTCAGACTTCTGCACTGCTGCCTTCAAAGCTCGACGGATGGATAGTTGTGGCTGCTGACTTAGGGCCCAGCTCTGCAGGCAACAGAGTAGAATTCAGGGTGGCAATACCATACCATGTCATCCTTACTTCTGTGCTGCTGTTGGCGGTGGCTCTGCCTTCAGAGCACGGCTCCTGAGCCGTTGCTCTCCAGCTTCCCAGCTCTGAAGGCAGCCCTGCCAGCAGCAGCACAAGAGTAAGGATAGTAGTACCGCACACCCACACACCCACCCCAATAAACTTGTAATACCCTCCACCCCCAACTCCTTTTTGGGTCAGGACCCCTACAAATTACAACACTGTGAAATTTCAGATTTTAAATAGCTGAAATCATGAAATTTATGATTTCTGAAATCCTATGACTGTGAAACTGATCAAAATGGACTGTGAATTTGGTGAGGCCCTATTTATAAATGATTAACCTCTCAGCAGTTTGTCAACCTATACTGATATTTTTTTTTCTACTCTTTCATTTAAAAATGGGGTGAAATCCTGGCTTAACTGGCAAAACTCCCACTGGCTTCCATGGAGCTAGGATTTCCCTCCTGACCTTTACTGAAAAATAGCAGCATGATAATAACTTGAAGTTATTTCCCATGAACTCAAGGACTGTCTTTTTGTTCAGTGTCTACAGTGTATGTTCATCGTGCTGCACAACAGGGTCCTGGTTGTAACTACTGTAATACTAATAATAGCCACCACCATATCCGGGGCAAGTAAACTGAGGCTTTTGGCCATTTATTTTTTATAAATATGTTAGCCTTAGAGTTTATTCAGCCCAGGAAAATGTATTACTTCCTAAACAAGAAATAAGAGCTCATGATAACAACATATTTGATCTGAAAGATTCTTAAATATAAAGAGCATCTCCCTCGTTTAGCACTCCCCAACAGAAAATGTTAACATAAAAACACAATATTAAGACACTGGGGTAATCTGTGAAGTATCTCTCCACATAATGCTGAGACTCCTTTATTGGTGTCTACATTTTCCATTCTTCAGCCTTCACCTGAGAGGTGCTTCAAAGAGCTGAAATGAGGTAAAATGCCCACCACTACAGATACTATAAGAACACCTGATTTTGACAGTTTGCTTATAGGCTCTTTCGAGTTCTAAGTCAGGCGTTATCAAACTTTTTCACAATGCGAACCACATTGTTTATTTCAGTAGCATCTAGTGCCCTCAGTCACGGTTGAGTACCAGTGTGTTAAACTCTATAAACACTTAACAAGGAAAAGAAAGGCCCTTCCCAGAAGAGTTTATAATCCAAGAAGGAGCTTACATCTTAATAGAGAGATTGCTTTGCGGATCACCTCCCATTCCATTTACAATCATGTAGACTCACCCGGCCTCCCATTTGCAATCACATAATATTGATATGGAAATTTTTGCCACATCCCACATGGGGAAGCTAATATTAGCAAAGCATTTAATGTATTTGTACTTTTTTAAATACAATTTAGAATCTGGGGACAGAAAGAGATAAAAGAGCATAGTCTGAGACCCAGGTCTCTAAACCAATATACAAGTCAAATGCCCATTCAAATGAACATGAAAAGAGGAGGAAAGGAAATGCGCATATGAAAAGCACCAAGACAAAGGGCAAGATGTGAACCTGTGCCTGAACCACAAAACCTCTCTTATTCCAGGGAGTCTCACTTACACTTATTATTCCACCTCTGAAATGACCCAGGTAGGTGCTGCATGTCTTTCTCACATTACTGTAGGTGTACAATGACATTTCCAGGGGTAACACTGTATTGACAGGGGGGTTGTGGAGGAAGCTTGCAATCCCTCTACCAATGAGGCTCTTTTTCTGTTTAACTAGAGAGAAAATTTCAGTCTCTAGGGCTGTTAATCCAGCAACTTCTCACCAGTGGGAAAGTACACTTAGAAAAAAATTTAAAACCAACCAAAAAGAACAAAATAATCTACTGTGAACAGGCTACCCCATTTTTCCAGGAATGAGGGCAATCCTAGCAGCCACACAGCAGTGAGCAGATTACCCCACCTTACAAGAAATATCTTTTGACACCAAAGTAAGTGGAGGAACACTCAGTTTCATGCAGCTCTCCAGCCTTCTTTCCATTTACAATTTTAAACTAATGGCTTGTCTTCCTGAAAGATACTGGACTGGCAACCCTCAAAATGAAAAGGACCCAGAATAAAATCCAGCACAGGCAGCAGCAGCAGTGTAAGCTTCTCAAGCATTGTCCAATAAGCACATCTTTGCCTGAAATTGGAGTGACCTGTAAGAGTGAGAGAATGGTACAGCCTTCATACTATACTGTCCCTGGCCCCTCTCCTAAGAGGGCCAACAAGGGGCTTAGTGCCAATTGGGGTGCAGGTGGTTTTGTCATGTGCCACCTGCCCAGCAGAGATGGGAGCTGAAATGAATATTGGTCATAAATGAAATATTAGCAATATTCGAGTTTGGACAAATATCCACCACACCCAGCATTACTAATGTTCAAGGTACTCAGAAAAAGTAGTCAGTCATATGGCACACAGAACAATGCTCCATTAGCTCTGCCTAATCCTAAATTGTAGTGCAGGCAGAAGGGAGCACTGATCAATGTGTATCTTGCTCTTAAAGACCCAGCAGATATGGGGCTCTCTCCCCTGTCCTGATCAGACAGAGTATGGTGGAAGGGAGAAAGGGGAGAAAATGCATTGTCCTTAGCACTGTCTCCTCCCTGGGGAAGGCTAAGACGAATGCACCATTGGCTCAGCCCCCACCCCGCCG
Source organism: Dermatemys mawii (assembly GCA_007922305.1). NCBI lineage: Eukaryota > Metazoa > Chordata > Testudines > Dermatemydidae > Dermatemys > Dermatemys mawii. The sequence goes on from ML677334.1 coordinate 28,169,270, forward strand.
CTCTAGTGGTCAAGGTGAAAGAAGGACCCATTTCCCTCAACTATGTTGTCTGTGCAAGGAGAGGAGAGAGGAAGAGTGGCCAAGTCCAGCAACACAGCTGGGCCTGCTGGACTGCCAAACTTGACTACCTCCCAGGAGTGCCCAGATGCAAGTGTTGGGACCTATGTACATCTCTACTTCCCCCAAATAACTGGAGTGAAACCATGGATTCACTTCAGTGAGGACACCCACAACCATCTGATGCTAACAACTTCCAGTTACACCCAACCCAAGTTTGATTTCAAATCCTATGGGTGAATGATTCTGTACCCTAGCAAGTCCCTGGCCCATGCAACTCCCCCTTCCTACCCACACCTTTTTTCCAAAATCTGAATTCAAGCTTCTGAACTCTGGTTCCCTCTCTCTAAAAGGAGGAAATAACTCCAGGAAGCAAAGACAAGGCAAAGTAACAAGAATAAAAGATGACACTGCAGACCAGCCGGGGAAAGGAATGTACACTGCCCAATTTGCCATGCTGTGCTGCACTTCACTGTCCTCTGTGAAGGTGACTTACTCCCAGCTATTAGATAGAGTGCTGTCTATGTAGAATAAGACATTCAAACTGCATAGCTAGGCACTGTTAATTTAAACCCCAAAGCAGCAGCTTGCTGGGTATCAGGCACTGTAGTAAGCAACCTCTGTTCCCTTGCCAGCGCTATTTATTTATACTCGTTTTGAAGCAGAACTGGGGTTGTTTCAGATTTGGCTCTCACGGGTGCTGTCCATTTCTGTTGCTACAGCCTCAGCGATGGTGTCCAATTTCTTAACCTTCATCAGCTTTCGTTGAGCCCTCCTGACATGAAATGCTTTTCACCATCCATCATGCTCTCCTGAGGTAACCTTCTCTTCCCGGCTCTGGTTTTTCTAACTTTTCTCCTTCCCATCAGCCCCTCTTTCCTCCAGGAAATATACAAAATATATATAAACCCCTGTATTTAACTAAATAAACAAAGAGGCCCTCTGCCTCACAGCCCACAGCTCCTCCTGTCTGCCACGCCACTGCATTTAATTTTCACGAGGAATCTCCATGCTGCTTCAGTGATCTACTGAAAATGGTCAAAGGCACTCCTTGCTTATGAGGAAAGAGCTAAAAAGGGCAATGAGTAAATTAGCCCAGGATACCATTATTACTGAGTTGAAAGAGAGCACTGCTCAAGTTATCCTCATACTATTAATCACATGGTGTTTAACAGCTGGGGTGAGGTGGGGTGAATGGTGTCACAAGAAGAGACAGTCATGTTTGCTGTAAGTTCATACAGTTTTGTGAGGTTACCCGTAGGGTGACCAGACAGCAAGTGTGAAAAATCAGGATGGAGGTATGGGGTAATAGGAGCCTATGTAAGAAAAAGACTCAAAAATCGGGACTGTCCCTATAAAAATCGGGACATCTGGTCACCCTACCCCTAATCAATGTTAAGGTCACTAAAAAAGACCCATGCAGCAGTTATGGAAATACTTTGAGGGGCTAATCATGATCCTCAGATTAGGGGGAGCTGCATAGGCTGCAGTTATTGAGAACCAACTCAGCAGTGGTGATGCAGTTACACACCCAGAAGTGGCCAGACTCGCAGTGATTTACAGAGAAAGAAGCGGCCGGTTCTAGGTTGCCAACTGCCTGGGATCCCAGTCCTCTGACCCACAGAGCCACTTCAATGGCACCAGGGCATTAAACATCTTCCCTCCTTCCCTGTTAATAACTCTCCACCAGCTCATTTTGTATGTATTGGCACATGCACCCCCCACACCCCGGTGTTATTTGCCGTGTCAGATGCAGGGGCAGGCCCTGGGCCGCCTGGTGTGGAACCAGCCCCCGGGCAGGGGCCGTGTCCCGTTGCTGGTTCAGCGGCGCAGCCAGTCCCTGCGCGCTGCTGCGGGGGGGGGGGTCACACTCCCGCTCACCCCGGCCCCCTCCCGAGCCGGGGCACTGCAGACACCGCCGATGCACCTGCCAGGGGAGAGCCGCGCCTGTGGCCCGAGCGCGCCCTTGAGCTTCCAAGTCAGCGCTGGGCTCAGCCGCGCTCCTGGCACCGCTCCGCGCTGCACCAATATCGCCCGGCCATGTGGCTGCGGCTAAGGGACCCTCCCCCCCAGCCCCCGCTCTCTGTTAAAACGGTGCGCGGGGGGGGGGGTTCCCGGGTGACCCCGCGGAGCCGGGGAAATAAAAACAACCGCGAGGCAGACAGCGGCAGCGAAGTTAACGCTACACAACGCCCCCCCCCCATCCCCCCCCCCCCCAGCATGCTGGGTTTGAACGCCCCCCACCTCGGCTCTGCTTTTGAGGCTGCTCCGCTTAGGTCGGAGCAGGACGTCGTGAAAATCCAGTTTGAGATCCGCTTCCACGTGGGGCATCGCGCCGGGAGTGTGGCGGGGGGGGGATGGGTAAGGGGGTGTCGATCGCCCTCCCCCGCTGCGCTTTCTTGCTGCCGCCGGTCCGCGTCCCGTGCCGAGCCGAGCCGAGCCGAGCCCGCCCCCTTGGCGGGGAGGGTTTTTATAGGGCGCCAAGAGCCCGGGGCTGGCGCTCAAGCGCCCGAGCTGTATTCGGACAGTCCCCCGGGGGCTGCACGGCACAATGGCAGCTGCTCCTCGTCCTCCCCTGCCCCTTTCGCCGGCCTGCGGGGCTGGCTCAGCGGGCTGGGCGCGGTGCTACAGCGCGGTTGCCGCAGGGCGCCCCCGCCTCCCCCCCCGCGTTCAGCCCCGGGGCGCAGGAGCGAGGCGCCACACAGCGGAGAGCGTCTCTGCGCCGACTGGCCCGCCGGAGCCGTGTCGTGTTAAGGGCGAACGTGTGTGTGTGTTAGTTACTCGGGCTGTACCGCAGCCACCCAGCGATCCCGTTAGGAAACGTCACTTCTGTCACTCACGTGTTACTCCCTTCCCTTATTTGACCCTGCATTCCCCAGCAGAGGAAGAGCGGCCCCTGCCTTGGTACCACCACGCAAGTGCTGCTTGTTTGAAATGGAGCCAGTCACCCTGCAGGGCTTGTTTAGCGTTTCTTTAAGCACGTTGCAGCATTTAAGATTGCAGACAAGCTGTATACCTAGGGTGACCAGATGTCCGGATTTTATAGGGATAGTCCCGATTTTTGGATATTTTTCTTATATAGGTTCCTATTACCCCGTCACCCCTTGTCCTGATTTTTCACATTTCTTGTCTGGTCAGCCTATGTATCTAGTTCCCCCAGTACTTGGCATTAGGGCCGGACCTAATTTCCTCTGTTCCCAGACAGTCATTCAGGTTTAGGCTTCAGTGGCTGGCTAGTCTCTGTCTTGTCCTTCCTTTTGACTGCCGGTTTTTCCCTCTTTGACCTTTCAGTCTGTGCCCTCTGTTGTAGCCTTTGCACAGAAGAGAAGCTCTGAGAGTATAGTATATGGTGGCACCATGGCACTTAAGAGAAGGGAGGGTGTGAAACTCCTCCTCCCCTGTTGGCAAGGTTCACTGAAGCCAATGCTCTGCATTCAAGAGAGGAGAGTGACTGTCCTGCCAGTGGTGCACAAGCATGATCAAGCTCTCAGCCAAGTAACAGGGGCGGCTTGGAGGAAAGCCATCCTCCTGAAGCTTGGCCCTTGCAAAACGCTGGGAAGCTCAGATCTGGACCTGACCTTTGCAGATAATCCCTCTCTCTTTATAAAGGGCTGGCCAAAACCCTAGTGCTCACTATCACTGAGCCGTGGTGAAATTCAGAGAAGACCCACTAGGCCAATGTCTATTTACTAGGCTGAGTTGTGTAACCAGGGCTGGCTCTACCGTTTTTGTCGCTCCAAGGAAAAAAAAAAGGCTGCTCGGACTGCCAAAGCAAAACCAAACCAAACCGCTTGGACTGCGCCACCCCGAGAATGGATGGAATGCCACCCCTTAGCATGTGCCGCCCCGGCACACGCTTCATCCGCTGGTGCTTGGAGCCGGCCCTGTGTGTAATTCCCACCTGACAGGAAAGGTGATGGTGAGTGAAGTGTAGGAACTGTTTGTTATACAAACTGATGTGTGTTTGCTCTGTTACAGCCCTGCAGTCATAGAGTAGAAATGTAGATGAAACCTGCAGCTGGTTGATTGCATCATATTAGTAGCACCATCAGTCATTTGGAGTTTCCTTTGCACATACACTCCAATTTTGGTAGGTATGGGGAAGTAAGGGAGGGTATTTTTGGCCCTCTCAAATATCAATTAGGCTGAAAGTTGGCTTATTTATTATCTATTTATTTAAAATATTAGGAGCTGTTAGACAAGTTTAAATGAAAAAAGCTCCATAGCAAAGAAATTATATTTTGGGCCCATTCTGCTTCCATTAAGTCAGGCTGAGTACAGGATTAACTGATTGAAATTCTATGGCATGTAATACAGGAGGTTAGACTAGTTCAAGGATCGGCAACCTTTTAGAAGTGGTGAGCCGAGTCTTCATTTATTCACTGTAATGTAAGGTTTCGTGTGCCAGTAATACAATTTAATGTTTGTTTGTTTTTTTAGAAGGTCTCTTTCTATGTCTATACTATAGAACTAAACTATTGTTGTATGTAAAGTAAATAAGGTTTGTAAAATGTTTAAGAAGCTTCATTTAAAATTAAGTTGAAATGCAGAGCCCACCAAACTGGTGGCCAGGGCCTGGGCAGTGTGAATGCCACTGAAAATCAGCTCACGTTCTGCCTTTGGCATGTGTGCCACAGGTTGCCTCCCCCGGACTAGTTCATCATAGGGTGACCTGATGGCCCAAGTTCACAGGGACAGTCCTGCTTTTGGGGTCTTTTTCTTATATAGGCTTCTATTACCCCTCATCCCCGTCCCACTTTTTCACATTTGCTGTCTGGTCTCCCTAGTTCATCAAAGCAATCCCTTCTGGCCTTAAAGATCTATTAAAAACTAGAGTCAATGACAGTTTTGCCACTGACTTTGGTGGACACAATATAAGGCTTATGTTGCCCATAAGTGGAGAGTGGAATATAGTACTCGCCACTGGCTTCTTTTTCCAAGCAACAAGCGGATGTGTTGCAAAGCCACATGACACTGCCGTCTTTATCTCCAAGTTACACACAGCCCAGCAGAGCCCTGCCCTCAGCATGGCTCTTACGGCAGTGGTTGCTGGGGGGGTCGCCCAGATAAAGCAATATTGCTGAGCACTGTGGACCAAATTTTCAAAAGTAGCCACTAATTTTAGGTGTCTCCATTTTTGGGGTTGTCCAACGTGAGCGAGGGAAATACAGGTGCAGCTACACTGAAACTGTTGGCTTGTCTGCATTGCCCCATAATTCAGAGTAGAAGGTGTGAATAGCAGTGTACACCAAAGTGCTGTGCTGTAACTCCTCCATGTGGACACTGCGGGCCATAAGTGCTGGAACTAGGGGTGCTACTGCACCTGCTGGCTTGAAGTGGTAATAAGCCAAATACATTGTTTCTGCCATCATCACTGCTGCTATAAGAATTGTTCCAGCACCACTGCTCCAGTGCAAACTTAAAGGTTCCAAATTCATGTTAGTGTAATCCTCTTCTAACACTATTACATTACTGTGAACTATGAACCTTTTATTTCGTGCTTGCAGCATCCACACAGAAGCATTTCAGCTCAGCACTTCGGAGTACATTGTTATTCACACACACACACACACACACACACACACACACACACACACACAGTATGACCTGTGGGGCAGTGTAGGCATAGCCTGTGACACATATCTTTTAGAGAAGTGACAAAGAGTCCCATGGCATTTTAAAGACTAACTAAAGTATTGAAGCATAAGCTTTCGTGGGCTAATACCCACTTCGTCTTCACATGGTGGAGAATTTGCCACATATACCTTTGTTTGCTGTTTCAGTGGTTAATTACCACTGTTAAAAATTGTCCTTTATTTCTAGTCTGAATGCCTTTTTCTCTGGATTACAGAACCCTTTAGTATTACATATTTTCATCCTGCATAGGTAGTAACAGACTGTGAACGGGTCATCTCTTCACTAAACTAAATAGATTGAGCTCCTTTCGTTGCACCTGGGATTCCCCCATCCTCAGATGGCTGGGTAAGCCAGCTTTACAACTCTTTGTACTGGGGAAGTTGTCAAAAGGGCACATGGAGCCAGGACCTGGACCTACAAGTTTACAAGACTACATGATGAGGAATAAGTCCTTTTGTTTATTATACTTAGTATATTTATATTATTTTTATTTATTAACTTTGTAATTACAACACATCGCTTCTTCCATCTCAGGATCTCAAAGGGCCCAACAAACATTTTTAATTAATTAAGCTACACAGCACCCCAGTGAAGCTTTATACCCATTTTACAGATGAGAAAGGTACAGAGGGACAAATGCAAGGAAATCATTGTCTATGCTACAAGTTGGTATCCTGTTTATGATCTCACATTGGTTTTACACCAGTTGAACTCCATTAACTTCAGGGGGTTATGCCTGATTTGCACCAGTTAGTGGAGAAGCAACCCCATCATGTAAATTCATCAGATGCAAGTGGCAAAGGAATGTAATTTGCAGTGATTTGGCATTCAGTATGTATGCAAAATGAGTGTTATTTACACCAAGTTGGCATGCTGTGGACAACAAATACAGCAGGCACAGATTCCTATTTACATCAATAGGAATTGTAACCATGAAACCAGAGTGGAATTTGGCCTAGAGAAATTAAGTTACATGGCCACGGTCACACAGCAAGTCAGTGGAAAAGCTGGGACTAGCAGCCAAGAGTCCTGGCTCCTAGTTCTCTTTAAGGGGATGAGCATGACGTAATTAATTTTCGTGAGAAGCAGCATAATCTATGTAACAATTTTTTTTCACCAAGTCATAATTTGAATTCTCAAATAAGAACATAATGGCCATACTGGGTCAGACCAAGGTCCATCCAGACCAGTATTCTGTCTACCGACGGTGGCCAATACCAGGTGTCCCGGCGTGAGTGAACCTAACAGGTAATGATCAAGTGATCTCTCTCCTGCCATCCGTCAGTCCCCTCTGACAAACAGGCTAGGGACACCATTCCTTATCCAGCCTGGCTAATAGTCATTAATGGACATAACCTCTATGAATTTATCCAGTTTTTTTTTAACCTCTGTTATATTCCTAGCTTTCACAACCTCCTCAGGCAAGGAGTTCCACAGGTTGACTGTGTGCTGTGTAAAGAAGAACTTCCTTTTATTTGTTTTAAACCTTCTGCCCATTAATTTCAATGGGTGGCCCCTAGTTCTTATATTATGGGAACAAGTAAATAACTTTTCCTTGTTCACTTTCTCCACACCACTCATAATTTTATATACCTCTATCCCCCCTTAGTCTCCTTTTTTCCAAGGTGAAAAGTCCTAGCCTCTTTAATCTCTCCTCAAATATGGCCTGTTCCAAACCCCTAATAATTTTAGTTGTCTTCTCTGAACCTTTTCTAATGCTCGTATATCCTTTTTGAGGTGAGGAGACCACATCTGTATGCAGTATTCAAGATGTGGGCTCACCATGAATTTATAGAAGGGCAATAATATATTCTCCGTCTTATTCTCTATCCCTTTTTTAATGATTCCTAACATCCTGTTTGCTTTTTTGACTGCTGCTGTACACTGTGTAGATGTCTTTAGAGAACTATCCATGATGACTCCAAGATCTTTTTCCTGATTAGTTGTAGCTAAATTAGCCCCCATCATATTGTATGTATAGTTGGGATTATTTTTTCCAATGTTCATTACTTTACATTTATCCTCATTAAATTTCATTTGCCATTTTGTTGCCCAGTAACTTAGTCCTGTGAGATCTTTTTGAAGTTCTTCACAGTCTGCTTTAGTCTTAACTATCTTGAGCAGTTTAGTATCATCTGCAAACTTTGCCACCTCCCTGTTTACCCCTTTCTCCAAATCATTTATGAATAAACTGAATAGGACTGGTTTTAGGACTGACCCTTAGGGAACACCACTAGTTACCCCTCTCCATTCTGAAAATTTACCATTTATTCCTACCCTTTGTTCCCTGACTTTTAACCAGTTCTCAATCCATAAAAGGATCTTCCCTCTTATCCCAAGACAACTTAATTTACGCAAGAGCCTTTGGTGAGGGACCTTGTCAAAGACTTTCTGAAAATCTAAGTACACTGGATCCCCCTTGTCCACATGTTTGTTGACCCCTTCAAAGAACTCTAATAGATTAGTAAGACATGATTTCCCTTTACAGAAACCATGTTGACTTTTGCTCAGCAATTTATGTTCTTCTATGTGCCTGACAATTTTATTCTTTACTATCGTTTCAACTAATTTGCCTGGTACTGACATTAGACTTACCCATCTGTAATTGCTGGGATCACCTCTAGAGCCCTTTTTAAATATTGACGTTACATTATCTATATTCCTGTCTTTGGGTACAGAAGCTGATTTAAAGGCAGGTTACAAACCATAATTAATAGTTCCGCAATTTCACATTTAAGTTCTTTCAGAACTCATGGGTGAATTCCATCTGGTCCCAGTGACTTGTTACAGTTAAGTGTATCAATTAATTCGAAAACCTTCTCTAGTGACACTTCAATCTGTGACAATTCCTCAGATTTGTCACCTACAAAAGACAGCTCAGGTTTTGGGACTAAATAAGAATAAAATAAAAGATTGATTGTTGGAATAATGTTCAGTCCTGGAGATAAACTAGTGTTGGTCTTAAACACAGAGGGGCTTGGACTGAGGTTTTGAACATGGAGCGCCGTAAACTTGAACTCCTCCTGCCACCTAGTCTCCAGGTGCACGACTTTGTGTCAGCACATCCCAGTGTGGTGATTCTGCATCATAACTTCACAAGATGAAACATCTGCCAAATCAAACACAGAAACGTTCAAGTTCAATGCAGCAGATTTGAATGTATATTTGCACCTAAGCCCATTCCTAGAAAGCCCCTAGTAACTTTTATCAGTGGGATATGCATGCTGGGACAGGATAATATTGGAGTCAATGTACACTGTCAGACTGGATGGAATTTTGCATCTGTGGGTGATTTTAAAGTACATCAGTGGCCCCCAAACTGTGGGGTGTGCCCCTAGAGGGGCAAGGAGGAATGTTCCAGGGGGCATGGTGGGGCACGGGCCAGCCCCCACAGGAGGCAGGAAGGGAGCTCTGTCCCAATCTCCACTTCGGCCCTGTCCGAAGCCATGGCCCCTGGCTCCCAGCCATGACTGTGGCCCTGACCGCAGCCCCTGCTTCCAGCTGAGGCCCCAGTTGCAGTGTTGGCCCCACTCCCTACTGTGACTCCCAGGAGGGATGCAGACTAGGTAAGGGGTAGGGCAGGGGCATGGACAAAAAAGTCTGGAGACCACTGCAGTACGTACTATAATATGAAATTAATTAATGATACTATAAGAGCCTTAAGTCTGAATTTCTTTTTCTGCTATGTTGCTGTCTGCCTTTTAATATTGTTTTAATTTTTTATAATTTATAACATGCTGTCTGCTTTTATACTATATATTATTTATACAAGAGTGTTGTCTGTTTTTATATTAGCTCATTTCCTATGGAATTATTTTTCTTTCATGTCTTTTATTCAGTTGTCAATTCAGCCTCCAATCTTTGTTTTCCCCAAGCAAGGCAGTTACAAGATTTCATGGTGCATTGAGAAGGAGATCTGCTTCCTTGTACTGCCATGATGGTCAATCTACTGAGGGAAAAGAGATTAAAATACTGACAGCTTGTTTCCATCCACTCCAAAATCTCGGTTTGGTTTGGTTGTTTATGAGTAAGGCTCAGGACACAGACTCTTTTAACTCAGATTATTTTTTCTATGGGTTTGTGCCCAGTCTCTGTGAAAATGAGCACACTACTCTGTCAGTCCAAAACAAAATAGATTAATAGTAATTAATAATAAAAGCATTCTGGAAATAAGTGGCACATTTTCTGTATCTTGTGCCTTTTCCTTTATATTTTTGCTTTGTGTGAAAATCTTAATACAAGTTTTAAACTAAAAAGATCTTATCAAAGAGACTGTGCAATAATCTCTATTAATGTTTTTCATCAAAGTTTTACCCTGCATTATAAAGAGGTTAATTTGAATGCCCAATAGCCCCACCTACTGACAACAGATATCACATTCTTAAAAAGGATTATTATTACTACAAAATGTTAGATGTGTACCAAATGCCTCTTTATAAATATTACAGCTAAGAAACAAAACTACCACCACCACCCATATTAATCGATAGGTAAGTATGAGATTTCATGCCCACAAAAGCCAAAACAATTGATAATTAAATTTCTCATAGAAACTTTAAACCTCCCCCATCTTTTGCACATGTATTAGGATGACTAGCGGTGGACTAAGTAGGCTTAGTTTTGCTTTTACAGAACCTAGGTTGCAGTTTGTATTGAGAAAACCGAAAACAAGGATGGCTTGTATCCTTCCATTTTAAAATTCTAGGAAGTGTAGATAAAAACTACAGCATTTTATAATCACATAATACATACCACAACAACTGCACATGCTATCTTGTTACCAGGTCCGCGCACAGACTGTGGGCTTGTCTACATTACACACTCGATCCAGCAGGGGTTGGTTTATCACATCTAGTCTAGATGTGATAAATCAACTGCCAAGCGCTCTCCTGTCGACTCTGGTACTGCACCAGCGTGAGAAGCACAGGTGGGGTCGATGGAGGAGCATCAGCCATTGACTTATCACAGTGAAGAAACCACAATAAGTAGATCTAAGTACATCAGCTTCAGCTACGTTATTCACATAGCTGAAGTTGTGTAACTTAGATCGATCCCCCCCACGCCCTGCCTCCCTGAGTAGATCAGGCCTCAGATTAACACTAATTTAGTCCATATTACTATTCTCTAGTTCCTTACCTACCGTTCCCTAACAGCAAAGGTAAAACTATTCTTAAAACAACCCACCAAAATGCTACCCATCTCTTCCAGAGCGGGTAAAATCTCATTAGTTATTGTCATTTTCGTCACTCATCCTGATAAAATGGAAAGAATAGATTTTGTGCCTGGGCTTGTAAATGTTCACAACAGTTTTTGCAGTGTTTTTTAACACTACAACTTATTAGTACATAAGTGTTTTACAAGTGTACAGCTATAGATATTAGCCCACACCTAACACCCTGGTCAGGCCTTTGAAATATTCCTGTCATCAAACAGTTACAATCATCACATGATGCTTAGAAGGTCAAATGCATTTCTGGTGGCTCGGACCCATGGAGTTGCTCTCCACCTTTTTCCAGTGAAAGAAATCCTCTTTAGCTGTTCTCTGCCTCAACTTCACACTTATGAAAAATGACATAATTGGATAATATTAAACACTAGTAAATAGTAGATGGATAAATACATCCCAATAAAAATAAGATAAACAAGTTGAAATAGCTGGGTGAAAACACTGGGCTGTATGTTGTTAATGATTTGTTAGTCAAATCTTATCAGTAATAATGGACAATAGAAAACACAGCTTATTGTAGTGCTCTTTTTCCTCTGTTTCCCGGCAAGGTGTCTGTTATTTTTTGTATTGCTTGCTTGCTTTTCATCTATATCTCTCCTGGCCTCAGTTGCTACATAATAGTGTTGCTCTGTGATGTTAAACAGTTCCCACGTTTCACCCCACAGGCGGCTGTATTTCAGTGAAGGCTGAAGTCATTTCTGTGTATGGTTTGTAAAGTGCACTGGGGTCTTTGGGGATGAAAGGCACGATGTAAATGTGAGATATTATTCAGCTGCTTTTTCCAATACACACAGCACTAATATCCTTTGCTTTCTTCTTGAGTTCCCCAGATTAAATTGTCAAGAGTCTCAGTAATAGCCTGAACTTTTGTTCCACGCAGACTAATAATCACAGTTCTCTTAGCTCAATCCTTAGAAAGAAATGGCTGTTTTCAAGACACACAATTGATTCGCCTCCTGGCTTTCTCATCCACATCCCTTGTATTTCCTGTGTGCAGCCTTAGCCCTTAGATGTTGCTCAGCTTCCATTTCCCCCTTGCCATGTCTGCTCTCCTTCAGCTCAACATAAAGCCCGAATTGGTCCTGAAATAACAAGGACCAGAGTGAGGATGCTTCATCAGGCTTCTGAGTCCTTTATCTCCTTTTCTTCTTAATCTGCTGAATTAGAAGAGGAAAGGCTTGTCCTGTGTAAGCAAAGCACTGTGGGAAACCAAATAATCAGCTTCTTCTGGCTACCCCAGAAGCAGCTCGTTCTCTTCACAAACAGAAGGGGGCCACATAAAATCACGTCCCTGAGCTGTTCTGCACAGCCCTGGAGGAAACAGAATAATTAGCTTCAGTTAGCTGCCAAGCCAACACCTCCTTTTCTTCCCTCCAAGTCCCCTCCCTTGACCCGCACTTTATTATCGCTGCATCCACTAATGTAACTGAAAAGGGGATCTGTTCCAAACCACATCCTGTGAGCTGCCTCCTGGTCTTTTACGAGGGAATGTCAAGTGCTACTGCTGGCTTCCATCCAGTCCAAAAGACACTTCATCCTAAGAAGCCTGGCTGTACTAGTCACTCATAGGGCTTAAATGGTTAATACTGGACAAGGGCACCACTTCTCCGCCACTACTCACTATCTTTATTCCTTCTGTTCTAAAAACACTGACCTGATTGTTCTCATAAGAATTCAGTTCCTGCTAATGCTTCTTCCATTCAGGCCTTGGTTACCTGTCTCCTTTCTGCCCACACACTTTGCTATAAAGGTGTTAATACACTGGCTAGTAGAAGCACAACTTTTCAGGAATCTGTGATCTGTAACAGTCCTTTGCTGGGAAAAAGGGCAGTTACAATCTTTCAGTGATGTATGTGCCTTCCCTGACATCTGGTGGTGGGGTGAATAAATGGTTGAAAAATATGTCTAGTTCACTGGTCACAAATTGATCTGTGCGTGAATCATAAATATTACATGATTCAGCAAAAAGACCCTTTCCTCAGTAGATTATTCTTCTACTCTTGTAACATCCATTATGTTACCAGACATTTGCTTCTTTCTCCCCTAACTTACATAAATATATACCAGGAGTAACTTTGTTGAAGCAACTTTGTTACCCCTGTGTAAAACTGATATAGGTCAGATCAGAATCAGACCCATTTTCTCTGTGCTCTTCTGTTCTCCTCCAAAAGTTCAATTTGAACTGATCAAAATAGTTGAAAGAAAAGGTTATTTTTGTCAAAATAGTCTTTTTTCAAAAATATTTATTTTTATGAAAAACTGTCAACCTTTTTGCAAAAATGTTTTCCCCTTCTTCAATGTTTTTCCAAAATGTTACAATAATATTACTGAAAACATTATCAGAACAGTTACCTAAATGTCTGAATATTCAAAACTAGAGTTTCGATAAATGAAAAAAATATATAATCATTTTGACCTTTTTCTTTTCAAGAAATTATGAAAAAAACTTAAAAACAACAAATGGGTTAATTTCAAACACTTTGAAATGAAAACAACTTCAAAATTGTTGTGCAAATAGGTTGTCTGAGGTTTTTTTTACCAGCTCCAGTTCAGGTACAATATGAAAAACTGACACTAGTTTCTTATTCTTTTTATTAGTTCTTCTTCAACTGCGACTTAAAAAAAATAGTATGTGATGAATGACTGATGAGACTTTTGTTATCTTGTTTAATACAAATGAGTCCAAACCAAAATTCCAGATCCAAAGATCACTTAACTTTGGGAAAGTTCTGCCCTGGATCAAATCTTAGTATCTTGAGCTCATCTCTACTCATATTTTTTTCTGTTTGAGCTGCAAGTCTTTTACCTCTCATGCCAGGACCAAGATGACAGTATTATTTGCTTGCTTACACTTTATGACTTAAATTTCATGTGGACCTGTGTATGGATTAAAAAGATATATACTACTGACCAAACTAGAAAAAAAAAGTGTGCACCAAGTTTTTGTGATTGGGAAATGCAGATTTTGCCTGTTATCACAAAGAGCAGAGAGCGAGAAATGGACCTAACAACAAACATTTTGTCTGCTTTGAAGTGTACTTCACAGAGGACAACCCCATTCCAGAAGGCCACTGGCTGGAACAATGCTTCCACAATGTTCTTATTCATTCACTAAGGAATAGGGAGGCATAGAAAAGACAGCATGGGACCCTGGTTCCTGAGAAACATGGCCTACATCATCAGATGGTGTCAGCTGGTGTAGCTTCACTGAAGGATCTGGACCTTTATAAATACACACAGACACAGACACACACACACACTTAATAATCTGCCCTTGAATAGGTCAAACTTGGTCCCCTGGCAGATATACTTATTTGAAATTGTGGTGTTATTTTGACTACGAAATGTCCTTGACAAGTTTATAACCTTGGTTTAAGAATTCTTACTGTATCTTTGGAACAATTCCAGGCTTCATCTTATCAGGATGAGAAGATGTTTGTTCACGCCTTGCTGTCATCCATGCTTGACTGTTGTACTTGACCGCTGATCAGTATCTCTTGACTTCCTATTTTTTAGTTTTTCTTCAGCTCTTGCAAAATTCTACAGCTAGATTCAGAAATCAGACTAAACTTGCACATGTTACTGGTCTGGAGCCTTCAACTCTGAACTGTTGCACAGCTGGAGAATTACTTCTCCCATGCTCACAAAATGTACAGTCCGCTCTGCACCATGCTGGCAGAGCTGGTAATTGCCTTAAGCCCCACAGGTTATACCAGTGGATGATATAATCTGGAGCCCTGAAATGTGCCACTGCCAGCAGTTACAAGCACCATATACATAGCAGTACAGAGCCCTCGTTAGTCCATACAGAAGAGTAGGGGCCTTATTTTTGCTCAACTCCTCAAAGAAAGAAAAGGGGAACTAGGGTATGTTGCAAACCTTCTTGCATCTCAGGCTGTATCCAAATGCCAGCTGCCACCTGTCCACTTCCCTTAAGTCAGTTCCCAAGTTGTGATGTGACATGAGATAGTTAAATCACCCAGTGAATCTGCTGCTCCTGTTTCCTGTCCGCTAGGTTCTGCATGAGGCACCAGATGTAGGCACCTAGGTAGTGTGATAGGGAAGCCACCAGAGGGCACTTTTGCATTTCCTAATAAGGCCCTGCCTTTCAGTGTGTGTGATCAGACACTCAGCAATGCTTTCTTGCCAGCATGAGAGAATAATAATTAATACAAAATGACATTTACATAGCACCTTTCTTCCCTCTGAGGAGCATATAAAAACATCCTTGTGACAGAGGAATTCAGGTGATCTATTAAAGTAAGCGCCGAATAAGACTAGGGTTGGTCATTTCAAAATGGCAAATGGGATTCACCTACATGATCACAAGTGGCAGGAAGATACTGATGAGGAAGAAAACCTGGGGGTGATAGAGATTAGAAAGTAACCATCAGTCAAATGTCAGACAGCAACTATTAAAAAAAACCTAGTATCAAATAATGTACAATAATTGATGGTACATTTTATTTCTATAATGCAATTCATCTGATGATCTCAATATACTTTATAAATATTAGCTATTCAATCCCCACAGCACTTGGTGAGGTAGTTAAGGGATAGCCTATTTGGTAAAATATTCAGGGCAAAATTTTCAAAACTGTGTGCCTGTGGTTAGACAGCGAAAGCCATCTTTATTTAAGCACATAAATAATTGGCTAGATATTCAGAAGTGCTGAGCACCTGCAGATATCAGAGTTAATGTAGTAACAGTAATTTAATAACAAAGATTTGTAATTTCAGTCTTTCAACACAGGCATCATAAAGATTGTCTGTGTCTGTGTTCACAGGCGCCTACTTTCCATTGTGCTGGTGGGGGCAGGAGAGGGGTATGCTCGACCCTTGGCTCTGCCCCAGGCCCTGCCCCCACCCAATCCTTTCCATCAAGGCCACACCCCGTTCCACTCTCTCCCCGCCTCCTCCCACCCTCTTCTATCCCCTCTCCCAAGTGTGCCACGTCCTCTCTCCCCTCCCACCACAGCCTCCTGCATGCTGCAAAACAGCTGATTGCAGTGGGCAGGGGGCTCGGGGAGGGAGAGGTAAGCGCTGATGGGCAGCGCTCGCCATCAGGGAGGAGGAGCTGGGGGAGGGGAAGGTGCTGATAGGGGGGCTGCTGGTGGGTGTTCAGTACCCACCATTTTTCCCCCATGGGTGATTCAGCCCCGAAGCACCCATGGAGTCAGCACCTGTCTGTGTTGGTTTCTCTGTGTGTCTGGCAACAAAGGTTTAAGGGAAGTCAAAAGTGCTGGAAAGTTCTCCTATTGAACAAAACTGTCATCTGGTTCGAAAATAAAACTCAATGAGATTGGAAATGAACAGACATAAACTTGGGACACATGATAGTAGAAAACTACAAATGTAAGAGCAAGGATTTGCTTTTCTGATCTAGCACTGCCAAAAACAAAATTATATACCCCGAGAACCTTTTTAGTAGAGAAAAACAGGGGAGTTTCTAGACATCAAATTAACTTCCATCAGCGTGCCCAAAGGTCTACAATTTGATGTCTAGACGCTTCCCTGTTGTTTTTCTCTATTAAAGAGGTTCTCAGGGTGTATACTTTTGTCTTTGGCAGTGCTAGGCCAGAAAAGCAAGTTCTTGCTCTCACATTTGTAGTTTTCCATTGTCACGTGTCCCAAGTTTATGGTTGTTCATTTCCAGTCTTATTGATCGTGGAACCACTAGTCTTTCATCATTACACATCAGACCATCTGAAATTGTTAATACCTCTTGCACTTCTTGGACTGAATGAAAACCAAAGGTATATTTCTCATAAAGACAGAGAATTGATACTCACAAAAGTTCTAAATTCCAAATCAGGTGTACCCTCTTAGTTTGAGTCTGGTTAGACTCAGGTATTTCTTTATTCTAATCTCAGCTCTGAGAATCGATGCCCTGTGTGCAAGACATGGCCTAGTTTCTTGTGCAAGTCACTTAACTTCTCTGTTTTGTTTCCTCATCTGTGAAATGGAGATAACAGTTAATTACCCACCTCACTGGGGATTAATTAGCTAATATTTATAAAGTGCTTACATGTTAAAAGCCCTGTATGGATGTTTTTCATTTATAAACAATGTTCAGGTACCTAGAGAACAGAAGAGGAGCATTTGACGTAATTAAAATTAAACAAACAAATAGCTATAGAATTGCCATGCATTAGATCAGTATTATATCCATTACATTGCATTGCAGCTAGAGTCAAGAACCTTGAAACTTAAAGAAAGTACAAAGTGTGGCTAAATGAAGTAGGCTTCACTGGGCATCTACTGACTAAGCAGAAAACATTTCATGCCAAATCCTGGCAAGTTAAGGGCCATTCACAAGATGCCAGAGCCCGAAAATAAAGCGGCATGCCTGAGGCTTATGGATAGGATCCAGTACTAAGCACACTCCATTCCCCACCTCTGTGAAGTGTTCCACTGAGAAAATAAGGTTGAATGGCATAGAAAATAAGAGCAACAGAATGGCTTCTATTAGCCAAAAAACTGAGTTTCCGATGTTCCTGTCATCCAGCACAGCAGTGAAGCAGTGCCAGTAAATCTGCTCCGTGAGGCAAGCTTTGAGAATTAAGGAGCAGTGATTTAGCAAGATTGAAGCCAGTCTAAGTTCAAAATAATTGTGCCAGTCACTGCACATAAAAGCTGTTCGAGTGCAAACTGGCACAGTAGAGCTACAAAATGAAACAGGTGCCTTTAAAATCTATGGGCATGGTTCACCACTGGCTTAGCCCTTATTATTTA
Source organism: Dermatemys mawii (assembly GCA_007922305.1). Lineage (NCBI taxonomy): Eukaryota > Metazoa > Chordata > Testudines > Dermatemydidae > Dermatemys > Dermatemys mawii. Next base: position 28,186,926 of record ML677334.1, read on the forward strand.
GTATTAATTATTTCTGTTTTATCAGTATTCATTATTAAGGTTGATGTCGCTCTTAGAGGCCCTGTTTAGAATACAGGGCAACATTACACCTAGGTTTGCATTTGAATGTTCGCATGAGTGATGGCCCAATGTGTGTGACTAGAACGTATAAATTCATGAGAAAGAAAGATTGTAGTGACCTTTGAAATACCAGCACTATCTTATTTAAGGTTTGGGATGAGGTAATAGAAATAAAGAAAAACATGGCTAATTGGATACCAAGTGCACTACATAATTGGTTTGATTAATTTATTAGAAAGTAGTGCTTAGCCCAGTAGTTAGAGAGAAATATAGCAAAATGAGATAAGAAGAAAACTTTGAAGAAAGAGGCCCAGTCATTAATCTTGTCTTGACTGGCGCAGGGGACAGTGCCCTAAACTTCTTCATCTGGCCTTAACTAAGGTCTGATAACTACCAATGACATCACTTATTTAGGATAGTGTGTAAGAAGCAAGGTTCTTTAGGATTTTCTTTGTCAGAGCTTTTCATATGGAGTCAGGCCATGATTGGAGGGTATCTCCTGATTTTGTTGTAAGTATTTGGCCAATGCATATAACTGTATTGTTGCTAGAGTATGGAATATAAGTGTGTATATACTTATATTTCTATTTTAGATGTAATCAGCACCACGTGGCTTTTGGACTAATAAAGGAACGCTTGGGTGGAAGCTGAGTCATGGTTAGACCTTAGGAAAATTATTTTCAACAGGCCCGAACTAAGATCAAGGCCACACTGTGCTAGATATTGTACAAACACATAAGAGATTATCCTGGCCTTGAAAAGCTTTTTACAGTCTAAAAAGGTAAGACAAACAAGGAGTGAGAGGGGAAACAGACGTGAAGCAACTTGCCCAAAGTCACAGGATAGGTTAGTGGTAAAGCCAGGAATATAGTCACGTCTCTTGAGTCCCAGTCTGTGTTACACAAAGTCAGCAGGTTCGTAATAGATTTTCAGGAAAAGACTCACAGAGGCACTAATGGCAATTCAACAATTTGATTGATTTTTATTATGGGGCAGGGAAGAGGGTAATTTTAACAATTAATTACAATAAATACCTATTGAACAATTTTATCAAATGTTAAGCAACTCTAACAAACAGGTTCCTTTCACAACACAAGTTTTTCTTACTGATACAACAAGAGAAAATTATCAAACTGCTATCACTACCACAAAAACAGAACCACTATTATTAGAAGACGTTTACTAAACAGATGAGTGTTAAACAATTCTAATGAACAAGCCTCCTTTCTGAAACAGGGCTAATGTTGCTACCAGAGGGAAACACAACTATTTACATGAGAGACATGAGATTTTTCAAAGACATGTGCAATAAAGGAAGGCCGCTGTGAGGGAGAGGTTGCTCAAGTGATGCCTCAGACTCTGGAGGAAACACTCACAGAGACTGGAACACAAGTGACAATACAAATCCTGAGATAATAGCTCACAATGATAATAATAATTTTTAAAAAAGACCCACAAATGACAATTCAGAACTTGGGGAGAACACTTACATAAAAGAAACACACAAACAGCATTGCGAATTCGACTCGACCAGCACATGTTTCGCGCTCAAGGGAGATTCGGGAGCGGAGAGGAGTTGTCCAGAGTGATTAGGTCCGGAACGTGAGACACCTCTGGAAATTTTGGCACCAACTGGAGAAATAAAAAGCTGAGGGGAAAAACACCCACAGTGCCTGACAGGGCAGATGTAAATGAGGCCCTGTCACTAGGCAGATTTAGAGTAGAGGGTTCTGTTACTAGGCAGAATTAGCTGCCTGCCTGGCCAGTGTGCTTATCCAGGGCGTAGGTGATGCCCTTGTGGCTCAGTTTCCACCAGAATGTCAGATTTTCTTAGCTTAGCTGACACAGCTGGAAAAAGGCGGGAAACACAGATAGAGCGGCCGGGACAAACATGGAGTCAGACACGTGCAGGGGAGCCATATTTAACAGTCTGGTGCCCTTTCCACTGGACCATGATGCCTATACACCTGTCCAAAGCAGTTGTGAAAAGCTATCAAATCAAGATCAGCATTTTACACTCACTTTGCATGGCTTTAAATGACTATGTAAGAGGTAAAAGCAGGGACATATGAGGGCCACTGAGGCGAGGAAGCGCAGAAAGAAGTTGGTAGTCTATAAAAAAGGGGTATTTTTTGGCATTACATTAAAAACATTAAAAAGCAAATTAATGTGACAGAAAAAGTCAGATAATAAAATTAAGATCTCTCTGCAGAAATTGTTACCAGATGTGTCCGTTACTTTGGGGTATGCTCATTTATTCGGGTTACTCTTCTGGGGCAGGGGGGTGGGTTTGTTCTGTAATTCTATTAATGTGCTGCTTGTGTCACGTGTGTGTTCATATGGAGTTCTACTCCTTCCTTCTGCAAGTCCCCTCCCAGTGGAGCTATTCTGCAGGACCTAGAACTAGATAAACACACACACACACACACACACCTGAGCAAAGCTAGTGCCCTTATGTGCTTCTGGTCTCAATGGGCTGAGCTGAGCAGCACTGTCTGCTGCTGCCCCACTCATGTGCTATTCCACATTGATAGGAAGAGCCTGAAGTGATAACTGGCTCTGTGGATGAGGGGAAAGCAGTGGACATGTTATTTCTTGACTTTAGCAAAGCTTTTGATATAGTCTCCCACAGTATTCTTGCCAGCAAGTTAAAGAATGGGCTGGATGAATGGACTATAAGGTGGATAGAAAGCTGGCTGGATCGTTGGGCTCAATGGGTATTGATCAATGGCTCCTTCTCTAACTGGCAGCTGGTATCAAGCAGAGTGCCCTAAGGGTCAGTCCTGGGGCCAGTTTTATTCAATATCTTTATCAATGATCTGGAGAATGGCGTGGACTGCACTTTCAGCAAGTTTGCAGATGACAGTAAACCGGGAGGAGCGGTAGATACGCTGGAGGGTAGGGACAGGATACAGAGGGACCTAGACAAATTAGAGGATTGGGCCAAAAGAAATCTGATGAGGTTCAACAAGGACAAGTGCAGAGTCCTGCACTTAGGACAGAAGAATCCCATCCACTGATACAGACTAGGGACCGAATGGCTAGGCAGCAGTTCTGCAGAGGAGGACCTAGGGGGTATAGTGGATGAGAAGCTGGATATGAATCAACAGTGTGCTCTTGTTGCCAAGAATGTTACCCGCATTTTGAGCTGTATAAGTAGGGGCATTGTCAGCAGATCGAAGGACATGATCATTCCCCTCTATTCGGCACTGGTGAGGCCTCATCTGGAGTACTGTGTCCAGTTATGGCCCCCACACTAGAAGAAGGATGTGAAAAAATTGGAAAGATCCAGTGGAAGACAACAAAAATGATTAGGGGGCTGGAGCACATGACTTCTGAGGAGAAGCTGAGGGAACTGGGATTGTTTAGTCTGCAGAAGAGAAGAATGAGGGGGGATTTGATAGCTGCTTTCAGCTACCTGACAAGGGGTTCCAAAGAGGATGGATCTAGACTGTTCTCAGTGGTACCAGATGACAGAACAAGAAGTAATGGTCTCAAGTTGCAGTGGGGGAGGTCTAGGTTGGATACTAGGAAAAACTTTTTCACCAGGAGAGTGGTGAAGCACTGGAATGGGTTACCTAGGGAGGTGGTGGAATCTCCTTCCTCTACAGGTTTTTAAGATCAGGCTTGACAAAGCCCTGGCTGGGATGACTTAGCTGGGGATTGGTCTTGCTTTGAGCAGTGGGTTGGACTAGATGACCTCCTGAGGTCCCTTCCACTCCTGAAATTCTATGATTCTAAGTGCTGAATTCAGACCTTTCACAGGAGCTTGGCATGGATTATAGGTCTCACTTCCCCAAGAGATAAGAATGATCGTGGAACTAACTGCTTCAGATTGAGATGCAAAACTCACTTCTGCAACTCAGCTTTCCTTCAATAATTTCATCACACATGACACATACATTCATTCCACGAGCAAAAATAAGAAAATAAAAAGCCTATAGTCTTTCTCCTTGGAAGAAAGCAAGTATGGTTGTTTTGATCTTGTTTTTGAGATACTCGGGAGGTGCTCACATATGACACAAACACCTACATAGACTAAGTATCAGAGGGGTAGCCATGTTAGTCTGGATCTGCAAAAGCGACAAAGAGTCCTGTGGCACCTTATATACTAACAGATGTATTAGAGCATAAGCTTTTGTGGGTGAATACCCACTTCGTCAGATGCTTATGCTCTAATACCATCTGTTAGTCAATAAGGTGCCACAGGACTCTTTGTCGCTCTTACATAGACTAAAATACTCAGGAGAAAATCTTCAATCCTGGGTGTCTAAAGTTCGATTCCTAAATCCATATTTAGGAAACTAAATATATATGGCCTGTTTTCAAAGGCCTAAGGCTGCTAGCAGATTCTACTTCAGTCTATGTAGGACATGTGCATCTGTAGAAGGAAGCTCTGAGTTCTACCATGCTCTCATTCAAATAATCCTGGTGTGAAGACTATTACATCTGTTAATTCCTACATGGCCATACTGTTGTTGTGAATATATATATTTATAGTGGAAATGTAACATAGACCTTCTCACAGGTAATGAGATTTCTCATATGTAACATTATCTTCTGAAAGGGGTAAATGGTTATTCATAAAAAGTCATTTTTTTAAATGTCTTGTATGAATTCTTTTTGGGATTTAGCGATTAGCCCAATAGCAGAAATGACAGGTAAGTAAATTGGACGGGAGACGAATGAAGGACATACAGTCAAACACACACAATAGCCTGAAATGAAACACTTCCCTTGGGGAAATATGCTCTCTGTGGCCATGAAAATATGCTCTCTGTGGCCATGAAAAGTGTTTTCTACCCTCCCAGTGCAGCATGTTATTAGAGAGAAAAAATAGACCACATGGTAATGTGTGTTCTTTCAAATACTTTATGAAGAAACTTGGCTGGCTCACTTTCATGCTCTTTGAGTCGCTTCTGTCTGCTCTTCCTGAAACGATTGTTGTGACTGAAGCTGTGATAAAAAAGACCTAAATGTGGATGTCCACATGTCCATAGGATATGTCCATAGAAAATACCACAAAAGAGTGCAAGCTGAATTCAGTTTCCTGGAGACGTGTCCACACAATCAAAATGCTCTTCTTACTGCTGGCATCACCTATATTTATATATAGTTTCAGAGTCTTGGTGACTGGAAAATCTTCTCCTCTTTGTGCCCCTTGGACTCTCAGATTGTCAGGCTCATCTGCTTTTCTTTTAAATCTCATTAATGGAGGACGCTGCCAATGTGAGTAATAAGCTGCGACTTCTTGATATGCTGTGTATAACAGTGGAAACAGAAAATATCCCCCAGGAAAGTGCCAAAGACGCTCTTGGCTATTCATTCAGCTACACTGAATCACATCACTTGAGTTGAACATTTGCTCTGTCAGAAAGAGCTTAATTAAATAAACAAAACAAGAGACCAACCCCCAACATTTTTTTTTCAAAGCCATCTGCTTCACTGACCTATTTCAAAGCATGCAAATTTACAAGTGAAATGCAATTTTCAGTCAGTCAGTGGCCTGTGAAATATAATTATTATGCTAATTTCAAATTCCAAATCATCAGCCCAGGTTATGGGTGCTCATTCAGCAAATAAGCTGGTAAAATTATAATGAAAATTAAAATGTCAATCCTAGGATTTTACTAAGGCATTGAAAAGTGATGTCTCTTTTTTTAAGGTGTCAGCAAAAAGAAGTTCAAAAGAAATCAACATGGGCGAATTTATCCAGTAGAAATGGTATCTGGCTGTCTGAAGGCAATCCTGAATGAGGGAGCCATGCCTCAATGGATGTATACAAGAGTGACTGAAGGGGCATGTAAACTGTATTGACTTGTGTGACCTTAGTCAAGTCACTTAATCATTCTGCTGTGCAATTCCCTATCTGTAAGAGAGGGCTATTGATACTGACTCTGTTCTGTAAAGTGCTGTGTGATCTATGATTGAATAATGCTAAACATTCATAGGTGTACAATATTTTGTTTTGCCAGCTTGTTAGTGGCACAGGGATGTCTTGGAGATGGGGAGCTGTTTAGAAAATGGAAATATCCTCTTAGATATATTTTCCTTTCTTTGCAATAGAATTCTTACTGTGAAATTTCAAGCTATCTTTGAACTGTAGTGGCTTCTCTCCTCTCAGCAAGATAGCACATCTATCACCTAATACCAGACAGTTATTTTTCTTCAGTAGCACCTTTGGGATTCAACTAACCTTAGAAAATGTGTTCTGATGGTGACAGCAGGTGACATATGGAGCCAAATTTTTCACTAAATTTATACTGGTGCAACCTCATTGAAGAAACCGAGAATAGGATTTTCTCCATGAGCGTCTCTCTTGACACTGAGAGATGAATCAATAACATGACACAGTGATGTATCACAGGTGGGATTCTAGTGAACAAAATAAAGCCATGGATCTCTTGGACATTTGAAAGAACTCTGTTACTGACTTTCAACTTGTCATATCACTTGTTAGGAAAGAGCTGTTGCTGCTGCCAGGATTGTTGTGGCAGAATCTAACATAATCAAATTAACAGTGATTTTGTACAGTGCCTCCAACTCTTGTGAGGGCATGCACACAATGGGTGTCACCATGCCTCTCAGCACAATTTCAGTGTATGAGTATGCAATGCTCTATGGACCCAATGAACCAGATAGAATATGTACTGTAGAAATTTCTAGTGCAAAGCACAAGAGGGGGTTTGGAAAGGAAAAAAGAACTGGGAAGCGAAAAACAGTGAATTTTGCTTCTTGGAAGAGATTAAGACTGCTCCAGCTCCATTGGACAGCCTCTATCAGATTTCGCTTTTCTCAGGACCATTGGAATGAATGGGCAAGGGATAACAGCATAATGAGGAACCATCTGATGGAGAATGAATCTGTTGCTCACGTCTGAGAATCTGTAACCTTGCTTCAGAGCTTTGGTAGCTTGTGGTTCTGTGGCAAGGCAAAGAGGTTCCTTTTGGGTCTCCCCTCAGTTTGAGCAAACTGAGAGAGCGAGAGAGAGAGAGAGAGAAACAACCTGCCATGTTGAGGGACTGCTTGCCAGGGCTGATGGCTTGATAACTCAGGCAGTCTGACTGCAAGCAGAGGGGTCCTGCCAAATGTGATACTTTTAAGGCTCTGAAATTCTTCTCCAGCCATTCCTAGACCATTTGTCCCATTGACTGTAAAGTTCTTTGCCTTGTGTCCCGCAGGCAATTGATATGAGACTCCCATGGCATTGTCAGATAGCCGCATGGTCTCCTCATCCTGGGAGACCAGGTCCTTGAACTGCTGTAGGGGTAGTCCCCTGACTGCTCTGAGTTTGAGGAGGTTGATATGCACCCTCCTGTCCTGTCTGGACCTCATCCCTGAGGCACAGTGGGTAGGAGAACAGTTGTTAAGGAAGTGAGAAAGTTGAAGGATTCTTGTGTGAGTGATCCAAGGAAGGGTAACAATAATACCCAGCTCTTATCTAGTGCTTTTCATCAGGACATCTGAGCGCTTTACAAAGGAGGCCAGTATCATGGGGAATATGTCTTTCTGTGACTGGAAGGAAGGAGTCTTTTCCATCATAGAGGTCTTGCAGTGCTTGGTCTGGGGAAACTCCAAAAAGACCTTTCCGTTTAACGGGATTGGCAGTGAGACTGTTTGCATTATAAAATGCTAATCTGCTTCAGGGTGGCAAAATAAAGCCCTTTACAATCACGTCCTGTTTAAAAATAAAAAAGTTGGCAGGGAGGCTTGGTGACAAGTATAGCACCTGGAACTACTTTAAACTTTAAAAAAAATAGTGATTAGGTTTCAAGCTGTCAGTTTAAGAAATGTCTCAAATACCTGTAACTAGGCTTGGCACAAAATTGGTATGCTGGATTCCAAAACTGGTGTCTCCTGCCCCAAAGGGAGTCTATGAGGGTAGGAGTGCCTTCAGGAGTGGGGCTATCTGGACTCAGTGCATTCTGACATAGTGTTGCAACGCCTGTCTAGGGAGGAGACTTTAACAGTAGCCTTTAGAATACTGTAGCATTCTAGACAAAGTAAATGCTGTGGGAAGCTTTGAACTAGGAAAAACACAAACAGCAAAAACTAGCTGAAGCCAGTCCCAAAACTCTGCCTCCACGTGGAAGAGACTCTGAGGGTGAACTGCTGGTCCCTCAATCTCATGAATTTGAGCTTATTTACGTAACTACTCAAGGGGTCTAATTCTCTGTTTCACTAAGGGCTTGGTTACACTGGCACTTCATAGCGCTATAAAGCCCCCACGAGTGCTATAACCTCCTCCCCGTCCACACTGGCAAGGCACATAGAGCGCTATAACCGCGGAGTTATAGCGCTATTGTTAACCCACCTCCGCATGGGGAATAAGGGCTGTAGCGCAGCTGCTGTAGCGCTACAGCAAGAATGTGGACACCCACTGTGCATTAATTGGCCTCCAGCCCGTCCCATAATTCCCGTTCGAGCCACTCTGGTCATCTCTTGCAAACTCTTTTGTCCTGTCCTCAGGTGACCACAAGTTCCAGGGAAATTTGAAAATCCCCTTCCTGTTTGCTCCAGCCAAGCGTGGCGTGCTCTCAGGGAATCCTTGCAGGTGATCATTCTCATTGATCTGACTGATTGCGTGGCGTGGTCTGAGGGAATCATTGCAGGTGATCATTCTGATTGATCATCATGACTCCACGTGCCGTACCTCCTCGCAATAGGCGATCCCCAGCTTGGAGCAATAGCAAGGTGCTGGACCTCATCAGCTGTTGGGGGGAAGAGGCTGTTCAGTCTCAGCTGCGGTCTAGCCGCAGGAATTTTGATACCTATGGGCAGATATCACGGGCGTTGGCGGAAAAAGGCCATGAGTGGGACACTCTGCAGTGCCGTGTTAAGGTAAAGGAGCTTAGGAATGCGTATCGCAAAGCCCGCGAGGCAAGTGGCCGCTCCGGGGCAGCCCCGGTGACTTGCAGATTTTATAAGGAGCTGCACTTGATACTTGGTGGTGATCCTACGGTCACTCCATCGACCACCACGGACACTTCCCAGCCCACCAGTGAAGGGGGGGGGGTGAGGAGGAGGACAAAGACCAGGAGGATGAAGAAGAGGAGGAGGATGAGGACGAGACGGCAGCGACCCAGGGCACGGAGGAGTCCCTGGACGCATGCAGCCAGGAGCTCTTCTCAACCCAGGAGGGCAGCCAGCCACAGCGTCCGG
>ML677334.1:28196157-28209095 GCA_007922305.1 Dermatemys mawii
CTCAGCAGCGGATTGCGGAGGTAAAGCTGCTTTTCTATGGGGAAGGCAGGCAGCTTGGGGTGGAAAGGGATGCTTGCATGCTTGCCTACATGTGGAATAGAGCATTGATGTAGTCTATCACCTCGCAGTAGTCATCATCAGTAATCTCTTCAAAGGTCTCAATAAGAGCGCTTGCAATGTGCCTGCGCAGGTTTCCCGGGACAGCCAGCGTGGTCCCCGTCCCGGTCCCGGTCACTAGTCCCCGCCACTGTGCTACAATGGGTGCGGGGAGCATTGCTGCACATAGGCAAGCTGCATATGGCCTGGGCGGAAGCTGCATCTCATTAAAATCCCTTCCCTTTGTTCCTCAGTGACTCGAAGCAACGAGATATCTTCCAGGACAAACACCTACGGAGAATGTTGGAACAGTGTTCAGAGAAGGGCTCCTGCCACTTCCCGGCACTCCACCCCCGCCCCCCCGCCACAGCTTTTCAGGGCAGGGAAGAAATCCTTCCCCCTGCCTGCTGCTCAGACTGGGGCTCCTGCAACTTACCAGCACTCCCCACCCGCTTCCCTGGCACAGCTTTTCTGGGGCAGGGAAAAAATCATTTCCCTTGCCTCTGGAGTGCACTCACTGTGGCAGGGGCTCCGTTGCTGTATCTGTGCTGTCTGCGGGACAGGCAAACGGGGAATGCGGGGGAATCATAGGCATGTCTGCTCTTTACAAGGGAACCACAGTTTGATGTATCTTTTTATTTTAGAAGGGTCGTCCTTGAGCCCTGTGCCATCGCTCTTATCAACAGCTGAGAGGCTGAGGCGACTGAGGAAGCGGCCACGAAGGAGCAAAGAGGATCTTGTACAGCAAGTAATGCAACAGGCTGTAACGGAGAATCGAGTTGCACAGAGGTGGAGGGAGAATGAGAGCAAGTTGAGGGAGAAGGCGCGGAAGGAGAATGCGATTCACTGCCAGAAAAGCACCGATAAGCTGCTCTCATTACTGCAGCTTCAATTGCAGACTATGCAGCGGATTGTCACCCTTCAGGAGGAGAAGCACCGCACCCACCACCCCAATTATCATTTGCCCCAAATCCCTTCCCCTTCTGTGCCTCAGTACCCTCCAGGCCACTATCATCAGCTATATCGTTATCATCATCCACAGCTGCCTCCAACCCCTCTGTCTTCACCGAACAACCCCCAAACCCCCGAACCATTATCCACTGCAGTCAACCCCTAATAACATGCCTTACTGCCCTCCGCAAATGGGGTTCGGGGGACATGGCCACTGTGAGGGCACTGGAGACTCAGAGACCTGGACATATTCCGATCTCTGACTGACCCCATGCCACCCCCATTGCACCTCCCCCGGCTTCCCCCTCACATGCATCACAATATTTTCTTTCAGCAACCGAAGTACCTGTTCAATAAATGAATTGTCTTCTTAATAAATGCGTTTCTTTATTAAGTGTACATACATTATTACAGACTACAGAAAAGCAAATACCTGTTCCTATTAAAAGAATGCTCCCTCCCTCCCTCCCTCCTTCCCTCCATCTGCACCTCACTTTAGAACTGGCTTTCAGCCTCAAAATGCTCCCTCAAGGCTTCCCTGATCCTAACAGCCTCGCGCTGGTCCCCTCCAAGAACCCTGCTCTCTGGCTGGGCGTATGTGGCCTCCAGCCGTTGAACCTCCAAGGACCATGCCTGAGTGAAGCTTTCACCCTTCCGCTCACAAAGATTATGTAGGGCACAGCATGCGGAAATAACCGCAGAGATACTACCCTCAGCCAAGTCTAGCCTCCCATAAAGACAGCGCCAGCGTGCCTTGAGACGCCCAAAAGCACACTCCACAGTCATTCGACACCGGCTAAGCCTGTAGTTGAACCTTTCCTGACTGCTGTCCAGGCTCCCTGTGTACGGTTTCATGAGCCAGGGCATTAAAGGGTAAGCAGGGTCACCAAGAATCACTATGGGCATTTCCACTTCCCCCACGGGGATCCTCTGGTCTGGGAAAAAAGTCCCGGCTTGCAGCTTCATGAACAGGCCGGTGTTGCGGAAGATGCGTGCATCATGCACCTTTCCAGACCAGCCAGCGTTAATGTCAGTAAAACGCCCACGGTGATCCACAAGCGCTTGGAGAACCATGGAGAAGTACCCCTTTTGGTAAACGTACTCGTCTGCTAGGTGGGCGGGCGCCAGAATAGGTATATGGGTCCCATCTATCGCCCCTCCACAGTTAGGGAAACCCATTTCTTCAAAGCCAGCCACGATGTCATGCACGTTACCCAGAGTCACGATTTTTCGTAGCAGGATGCGATTAATGGCCCTGCACACTTGCATCAGCACAACTCCAATGGTCGACTTTCCAACCCCAAACTGGTTGGCCACCGATCGGTAGCTGTCTGGTGTAGCCAGCTTCCAGATCGCGATAGCCACCCGCTTCTCCACCAGGAGGGCAGCTCTCAGTCTGGTGTCCTTGCGCCGCAGGGCGGGGGCGAGTTGAGCACACAGTCCCATGAAAGTGGCTTTTCTCATTCGAAAGTTTTGCAGCCACTGCTCGTCGTCCCAGACTTGCATGACGATGCGATCCCACCACTCAGTGCTCGTTTCCCGTGCCCAGAAGCGGCGTTCAACGGCCGTGAGCATGTCCGTTAATGAGACAAGAAGCTTCGTGTCAAATGCATTCACCGCTTCGATCTCGTCTTCAGACTCATCACTGTCATCCTGCATGTCAAGGATTAACTCCACTGCACACAGAGATGTGCTGGCGACAGTCGTCAGCATGTTCCTCAGCAGTTCTGGATTCATTGCAGCACACGACAATGGAAGACGGAGCGCGCCTTGCTGCAACTGTTGAAAGATGGCGCCGGAGGTGGAAGGAAACACAGGGATTGTTGGGATATGCCAAAAAGCATCAGGGGTAGTTGAAACAGGATACAGAATGCCCCGCAAGTGACGCCCCCCCCTACCACAAGGCATTGCGCCACATCAGGAAGAGGTGTACTGTGGGATACATGCCCTAATGTGCTCCTCTTAATGCCGTATTAAGTGCCGCAAATGTGGCCATGCTATAACGCTGGAGCATCTCAGTGTGGACATACAATAGCGCTATACATATTACTGTATAAGGGGACCGCTATAACCAATAGCGCTATAATCTTGTAAGTGTAACCATGCCCTAAGGTCCCCTTATCCCACTCTGGCAGCATAACAAGGCCTTAGAAACATGGAGGGAGATAGCACCCTGGATAACACCCCATCCACAGCAGGCTTCCCAGGCCAGCATAGAGCTGTTGTATCTATACAGAACTCATCACTGAGTGTAAGGGCTCCAGGCTAATGGCTAACTGTAAACTAGCCCTGCTCCCGATCCTCAGCACAGGGAGCAGGCAATATACAGCTATCCTCTGCTTCCTAGAACCCCTCCAGGGTTCCCAGCCTCTGGGTCGTAAACAGCCCACTACAGCATTTCATAAGGCCCACAGCCTGCTTCAACGCAACATACTAACGGCCGACTCATTAGTGTTGTGGCATCCTGTTTACATCATTCTAGTTTAGACAAGTGTGTAAATAGATAACACTGTACATAGGTTTATGTGGTCCTCCTGTGTAATGAGGTTGGGCGCTACGGAGGACCATGGAAAGCAGAGCATAAGCAGAGAACAGTCCTGAGGTTGCTGTAGTTTACTTTAGTGACTAGCAAGCCTCTGCAACACCTCAAAATGCAGGGAGTGGAAAGATGACTTAAAGGCAGTTTAAATCCTCTCTGTCTCTTAGTCCATCCTTGCACTTGGAGAAATGGTAATCAGAGCCCAGGCAAGGTAGGGATGGAAGAAATCATGTCCTAAATGTCTGTCTTTCTGCCTGTTGCTGTGTGTAAAACCAACATAAACAGAAGGGAATGACTGACTGACAGTTGATTATTCAGGGGAAACCATGACATTGACCATCCACCAAGTGCTGTCATGCGCAAAAACAAACAAACAAAAAAGTAGTTAAAATATTAGTTTCCATAATATTTCAATGATAGTGGGTGTTACAAAGTGACAAAAATGTTTAGGCAGAAATGACAATCTTTATGTTCTGTTTGTACAGCACCTAGCACAGGGGGGTTCTGGGACATGACTATGGCTTCTAGGCATTACGGTTATGTTACTGCTACTGTTATCTAAATTAAAAGTGTTCCCTTAAATCTTGTAGCTGTCATATATAGCATCAGTCATCTGAGTATCTTCAGAACAATTAATTATGCTTCACAACACTTGTCTGAGACAGGAAGGTATTATTCCCATTTTACAGATGGGTAAACTGAGGCACAGAGTGGTTGCCCAGAATCACAGAGCAAAATTAGTGGTGGAGTCAGAAATAGAATTGAGGACTTCAAAGAGTGCCAGCGCCCTGCTCAAACTACTAGACATCACTGCCTCCTCTTGTCCTCCCCCAAATGTACTTATTCCTTCCCCCCCAAGATATTTACACTGTGACTTTTTTGTCTGTATGCTGGTTAATTTTCTTCTTCTATATCTATAGGAACTATTTCCCTGGTTTCTTTCTTTTTTCATCCTGCCTTTCCCTCCTCAAAAAACTGATTTCAATTTTTCCCAAATTTAATACTTAAGTAAACTTTACACATTTATTTTTCTTTAATCCCTACCCCACCCACCCATTTACCACCTGAGTACCTGGAACAGATTTCCCAGTCCTTCCTTGGACACCCAATAAATCTGAGTGACCAGTGAAGTGACACAATAGCTAGTAGCAGCCTCAGCCTGTCCATAGGAAAAATTATTTTGCTTCTCTCCGGACAGAGCAAATTCTAGTGCAGGGGTCGGCAACCTTTGAGAAGTGGTGAGCCGAGTCTTCATTTATTCACTCTCATTTAAGGTTTCGTGTGCCAGTAAATACATGTTAACGGTTTTAGAATGTCTCTTTTTATGTCTACAAAATGTAACTAAACTATTGTTGTATGTAAAATAAATAAGGTTTTTAAAATGTTTAAGAAGCTTCATTTAAAATTAAATTAAAATGCAGAGTCTGCCCGGACCCGTGGCCAGTGTGAGTGCCACTAAAAATTAGGTCAGGTGCCGCCTTTGGCACAAGTGCCATAGGTTGCCTACCCCTGCCCTAATGTATTCCAGATGCAGGAGCTGGCTCCTTTATAAATTGCTTGGGAGAAGAGGAGAGAGATCTTGGTAGCTCCAGATGTGATGGGAGGAGGAGCCAACTCCACTGTCCCAGACACTTATTGGTACTTGTGATTCCCCATTTTTAAAAAACTGCTTTCTTCAAAGGTGGTGGGGGTGTTACAGGCCAGTATGATCTACTAGTTAAAAGAACACAGGCACATGTCACTCCTCAAAACAAAGACATGTGAGCGGAGGGGTTTCTCTGGCGATTGTTTTGTGAAAATTTGCTTCTGTGAAAGAGAGGAAGAAAGACCAGAAAAGCCGAGAGCAAAAGAAGCAACAGACGAATCCTGAACAAACCCTGAGAGAGTAGCCCTATGAAAAGGTTATAAAGGGAGTATTTTAGGCCAAGTGGTGAGCTGTAAGCAAAGACACTGTCTCCTGCTGTTTGATTTCTGCTGTGTCTAAGGAAACAGGACTTTGATGCAATCCAAATTATTAACAAAGAATGTACAAAGATATCTGACTCCGTCAGTTTCACCTTTCTAACCAAAACAACCTTCAGGGCACTGAATTTGGTTAACTGCTCAGGTCAAAAGGGGGAAAAGTGCCTGGATGAATCCGGGCCTCTATTTCAGCTCTTTCACTAACATATCGGGTGTCCTCAGCCAAGCTGTTTAACCTTTCTGTGCAATAATTTTCCACAGCCTGAGGGTTGTTGCGAACTTCTATTAACCAACTTTTATAGAGCTTTTTACAGTCCTCAGATGAAATGTCATCTATATTACACACACAAACGACTTTAAATGAACGTTATTAAGATTGCAAAGGTAAGCACTTAACAGTTGGGAAATGCCAGAATTAAGGTTGCCTATGCAACCTTAATTCAACTTGCTTGTGCATATCTATTATAATATTGTAACTCTTACAGAGTGAGCTGAACCTTAGACCCCTTGGCAGCCCCTCATGAGTGCACCTCTCAAATGCCAGGCTTTGCTTCCTTGAGCTCTCAGGGTAGAACCCTGTAGTTCAACCACTACTAGACTGGCTCTCTGGGCTACAACCCCCTTGTTTCCCAACTATGTTAACTCAACAGACCCCAACTTACTTGCAGCCCACAAGAAACTTCCTTCCAAGAGTCTGACCATCTGCTGATTTGAAGTGACTCAAAACAGCTTCATTGGAATAAATTTGTTTATTGTTTATTCAAAGGTAAATAGCAATCAGAGAAAAGAATTAAGACAAGAAAAGGCCTACAGGCCTGGTTCTTACCTAAAGCTTATCATTTCCCTCAGAGCCCGTGCAAGCCTATCTCCCTCAAATCCATCCAATATACCTGTGGCAAAGTCTCTGTACTCTCTGCAAACAGCACCAGATGACTGAACTGCCCTTCCGCCTATAAAGTGAGAGTTTTTAGCTATTTAGTGTCCTTTTGATCTCAGCCCTTCAGCCTTGTCAAACCAAGTATCTTTGGCTATTGCCTGGAAATAATATCTTGGCAATTAATGGCCCAGCTATGGGTCTCTGACTAATCTTGAAGTTGTTTAGCCAGAAGTTTCTTATTTGTGGTGATTTTCATTTTCTGCTTGCTCTTTCTAACAGCCCCTTTTGATTCAACTTCAGGTGGCTAGACAGAATAATATCAAATAAACTGGGGTACACACAATATGAACAAAAAATAATACAGATCTCTCCCACATTCTCCACAAATACTCTTTTTAATTACATGATCATGTACTTTATATGCTGTAGGACCCCTTGCTCACTCAGTGCACAAGGTAGATGGTACTTAATTAGTGAGCACCTGTTCATTATTTTGTTTTATCCTTGTAGTTCAATGTGTACCCCCAGGCCTTATTTAGTGTACACTATTCAAAACCTGCTATGGAAAGAATTATTATTTTCTTCCTGGGTTTTACTATGGTGCTCATCATTATACTACTGAGTGCTTCCCAAACTTAAATTTATCTTCACAAAACCTCTGAGGTGAGGGGGTGATTTATTCCTGTTTTACAGTTGGGGAATGGAGGTACAGAAAGATTAAGGTCAAAAGTATTCACTAATTTTGGGTGTCCAATCTGATAGACACATTTTTTAACAAATACTCCACATTCTATAGCACTTTATTTGTTCAAAGCACAGCCCCCATTGACTTTAGTTGCAGCTGTGAGTGCTTCTGCAAAACAGGCTTAGCCTAAGGTCCAAGTTGGGCACATAGAAAATGAGAAAGTGGCCACCTGTGAAAAGGCTGGTGTAAGTGATCTGACTAGCATCACATAGGACATCTATGGCCAAATCAGAGATAGAAATCAATTCTGCAAGGCAGCATCAAACTGCCTTAACCATGAGAGCATCCTTTCTCTTCTTACAACCCCCTGCCCCATTCACTGTGCACCTTCCAACTTCTGCAACAAATAAAGCAGGGATTTGCAGACAACAGGCTCCTTTCTGCACATTTCTGATTACTCCCTAGAGCGGGTCCATTCTGTGCATTGACCGAGATGGGATCCTATGGGAAAATATTCTATGTAGCCATGTAATTAAAACCTATCCTGATGCATTTGCACAAGGGTGCTGAATTAGGGTTGCTTAGGCAAACTTGCTTTTGACATTTCCTAACTTTTGGGTGCTCAATTTTGCAACCTTAATCATGTGTGTGTGATTTCACAGAGTTTTAAAAAAAAGCAATCTGAAAAATCGAATTCCATTATGTGATATCACATTGAAAGCCACATGGAACCCTTAGAGCTACCACCTGGACCCTGCAGCTTGAGCTGACAGAATAATTGGTAGCAGCAATAGGTAGTCATGTCTCTGTGGACCAGCACTAGGGAGAGGTGGGACACTTTGCCAGTGGATTTCACAGATATTTGCTGACAGCAGAGAAATGGGGAGTGTCAGGAATCTTGGGTTCCATTCCAGGCTCTCTATGGGAGTGTGATCTGGTGGGAAGACACTCCTCTGCTGGTTTCCTCCTAGCTTGACACCTACTCCCCCTATTCCCTCTAATGTGTCCTTGCCCTACTACTCTCTCATCCCCCTCTGCTCCATCTGTCTCTTTCTCCTTACCTGCTCAATTCTAGTCTCTATTCCTTGGGCTTGTCATCCCAGTCCTATTCTCCTTACCCAGCCAGTGCTTCATCCTCCAGGGGTTCTGTACAAGTCCTAGTCTCCCCCATGATTCCCAGTTTCTCCTCCCCACACCTAATCTCAGTCTTCTTGCCCACCAAGAGTTTTCCCCACTCCTGACTCCATGTCTGATCTGCCTCTGTCCCGTGCTATTGGCTCCCAGTCCCAATTTCCCTCCCTGAGCTCCTCATCCACTTTCAGCCTTTACCCCTCTTGTACCAGGCTCTCTTCCTAGTCTGTCACTCTGTGGGAATGGTGAATGCACAATGCAGTCATACATAGGATCCATGAGGGGATGGAGAATTCTCACTGAGGATGGACTCACCAGAGATTTGAGCTGAGAAGCTCTAGCAAGACTTTACTGAGCATATGTGATCTGCAATTTTTCAGAGGCTTAGAATTTGGCCACATTTGGACATAATTTCACAGGGATAGCAAAAGGCCCATCCCTGACACAAAAACCAACTCCTTGCTAAATTTCAAGTCCCTGCTCTAAAGCACAGGGGCATCAGAACATTTCAAGTGTTTTTTTAACGTGGGCAAAACAATGTTTTTGTCCCTAGCCTTGTTCTCAGAAATGGCTGAACTATTTTGGCTGAAATTTCCCAGAACAGCCGGCATGGTATATTTCAGCCCAAATGGTTAAAGTTGGCTAAGTTATAAGCAACTGAAAACAATGTCTTATAATGGGAAGTGTCAAGCAACTTTGATAGGCAGTGGTCCTAGCTCTGCCTATAAGAAAAGTGAAAAATGACATTCCTTTTACAGCGGTTCTCACACTGTGGTCGGGATCCAAGGTGGGTTGCTACCCAATGGGGTCCTCAGGCCTGGCTTAGACTTGCTGGGGCCCAGGGCTGAGGTTATAGGCTGCATGATTGGGACTGAAGCCCTTGGTCTTTGGCTTTGGCCCTTCCCCTCAGGGCAGTGGGGTTGGGCAGGTACAGGCTTCAGTGTCCCTTCCCCGCCCCGGGGTCATGCAGTAATTTTTGTCATCTGAAGGGTATCACAGTGCAATGAAGTTTCAGAACCCTTTAATATATAAAGTCTTCCATGGTCCCAAGTCTTCCTTTCTGTAAGAAGTCCTGTTATTTTATTTATTCTCTGTCATTTGGTAAAGCACTATCATCCACTTTGCTGTCACATTGGTTCACAGGGCAAAAAAAATACATGCAAACAAAAATGAAAGGTCAGTCTGTAATGTCCCAAATTATATCTGACTGAAAACTACTCCAGAAGCCAAACATATGCAAGTAGTTAAATTGTGGTTTGCTTTTCCTCTTAGACCACGGCTCCAATGTTCTCAAAGACAAACATTCCCGAACAGACCATTTGTTGTTGAAGAGAGCACTTTGAGGAGGACCAGATTCTTTCCATCTCACTTACTTCTTGGTACCCATTCCATTCTCTGTGTAGGCCGCTTCTGTAAGTAATGAATGGTTTTGCATTTATTTGGTGCAGTTGCTCAAATGCTTTATATCAAATATAAACTTCCTCATACGCGGAATATGTGACTTGGGATGGAAACTAGCATAAGTTAAAAATTGAGAAGCTCTTAAACTGAATATACGAAATGTCTATTTACTGCTTGGAAGCAGTTTGCTTTTAAAAGAAAAGGGACATAGGAATAATCACTAAAATATTAATGTCAGAGCAAATGTACATATTAGAAAAGTGAGGGCAAATATCAGTAATTACAGTCAATATTCACACAGGGCTAAACCTGGTGGCTTTAAACTGCTGCCCCATTGCTCTGGGAAGCATTGTGCTTGAGGCAGGTAGAGGACACAAGAGTGTCACTGCTGCTACACCTTCGGAAAGCAAACAGCATGTGCTTGCCTCGGCGTGGAGTCCATTCCAGGGGCTGGCATGGAAGGATGGGCCCTCTCCTATTTTGCAAAACTAGTGTTACTATGGGCTGCTAGCAGCAGCAGTTTCTAGGATGTTGATTTTCAAAGGAACTGAGCGCTCCCAGCCCCCACAATGACTTCACATGAGGCTGCAGGAGCCCAGCACTTCTGCAAACCAGGGTCTATAGGCAGAAGCTTGAACAAAGGCTGCATTGACTTCTACCAGGATGTCAAGCAAATTCAAAGTGTGGGACAATGGTGCAAAAAGCCCATCTCCATGCCCCATATTCTTTCCCAGGTTTAGAGCCCAGGCCCGCTGCTGTGCCCGCAAACCTGCTTCCATGGGGTCAGAAAGGAGTATGCCATGAAGGTGGCGCTCCCATTACGTGCCCCACATTTGCTGCTTTGTCCTCCCCTCCACTTGTAGGTGAGGAGCGTGTGGTGCTCTGCTTGCAGCTCAGTCCACGCTCCCAATTCTATCCAGAGTGCTGTGAGATCCAGTAGAACAGGATCACTCAAGCTTTGCCTAGCTGAGGGCCACATTAGCAACTGGCTCAGAGCTCAAGGGCTATGGCACCTCATTTCCATAAAATGGAGCATTTTACACAGGGGTGAAAGTGGGCCAGTGCAGTGCACCGGTAAGAACTCGTACCAGCCCATCTGCCATGGCAGCGCTTTAATGTCCCTGCCCCTCTTCCTCCCCTGTCGGGGGCTCTGCTGGTAGGGTCTGTACCAGCAGGGCCACCGACTGGGTGTGGGAAGAGCAGCGCTTTAACGTCCCTGTCCATTCCCTGCCTCATCCACGCAGTTGGCAGCCCAGCAGTAGGATCTGTACTGGCAGGGCCCCCGACAGGGGAAGCAAAAGGGGCAATGCTTATCGTCCCTTCCCCTTTTGCCCCTGCCTCCCAGCCACCAACAGCTACAGGCACTTACCAGTATGGGGCAGGCCAGGGCTGGCTCTGACCCCCCCCGACCCCATCCCTTCTGCCTGAGGCCCCACCCTTTGCAGGGGCCAGAGACGGCCCCAACCAAGCCCCGTACTGGTAAGTGCCTATAGTTACTTTCACCCCTGATTTTACATCTGTGCTCAATTTTAATATTGATGTGCTGCCTGGCTGACTCAGATCAAGATGGAGAATTACATGCTGGGACTTTATAATAATGCAGCCCACAGAGACTTAATCTTATTGTTATTAGCTACTGTTGTTGGTCGTTACATATTTACATAGGAATTGTGCTGTTGGGGCCTATTGTACAAGGTCTATACCAGGGGTCGGCAACCTGTGGCATGTGAGCCAATTTCCACTGGCACACAGCAGAGAGCTCAGCCCGCTGCTGCTTTGGGGTTTCCCCGGCTGGCCCCTTATGAGCCAGGGTCCCATCGCCTCCCCCACTCAGCTCCCATTGCCAGCCTGGGTTCCCTACACCCAGGCTAGCAGCAGGAGCTGACTGGGGCAGGCGGTGGGACTCCAGCTCATAACAGGCCAGTGGGGGAAATCCCAGAGCAGCGGCAGGCTAAGCACTCAGCCCGCTGTTGCTTTGGGGTTTCCCCTGCAGGCTCCTGCCAGCCGGGGTCCCGCGGCCTGCCCCAGTCAACTCTCACTGCTAGCCTGGGTATAGGGAACCCAGGCTGGCAGCAGGCTGAGACCCTGGCTGGCAAGAGCCAGTGGGTGAAACCCCAGAGCAGTGGAGGCGCCTCTTTGGGGTTTCCCTCGCAGGCTCCTGCCAGCCCGGGTTCCTTACACCCAGGCTAGCAGCAGGAGCTGAGTGGGGCAGGCAGTGGGACCCCAGCTGGCAGGAGCCTGCGGGGGAAACCCCAAAGTGGGGGCGGACTGACCCACTCAGCCCCTCCCTTTCTGCCCGAAGCCCCACCCCTTCTGGACTGGCATGCAAAGCCCTGAGTAAATGAAGACTCTGCACACCACGTCTGAAAGGTTGCCCACGCCTGGTCTGTACCAATATACACAAAGATGTGTCTGGGCCTGATCTTTATATATTCACACAAAGGCCTCTTTACACCACTCTGAGGGTATACCAAGGCCTCAAAGTGGATATCAATATAACAGTCACTTTAAGACCCTTTTCCATGGCTGGAGCAGTGTAAAGCAACTTTAGTGTAAATAAGAATCAAGGCTGTTAGTATAAAATATCAGAACCACTGTGTGTCACATTTTTCTCTACTTCTACAGTAGAACATAGAGCTCAAAAGCAGCTGAACTTATTGTCCGTCCCCTAACTAATATCCATGTAAAGGTTAAGAATTCTGCGTTCTAGCCCCAAGCAAGATTCTTAAAGGAAATGCTTTTGTTTCAAAGAAACAGATAAACTCAAGCCAATAAACAAAGCCAGTTCACCAATTCTGAGCGCTCTTCTCAAACTTGAAAGATCAGTTTCTCTTGGGAGATCACGATCCTTTTCAGGGGTTACAGAGGAAAGCTCTGGGGAAATGCAAAAATACCCATTACCTCATCCTTCTTGAGTGCACACACAGCACTTTGACCAAAACACCCAGCCGAAAATGGGTCCTGGCAGCTCTGGTCTGCACCATTGACCAGGCTGTTAAAATCCCAGTCGGTGGCGCAGAGGAAACGTGGGGCAAAGGCAGGCTCCCTGCCTGTCCTAGCCCCTTGTGGCTTCCGGAAGTGGCTACCAGGTCCTTACTGCCCCTGGGTGCAAGGGTGGTCAGGAAGGCTCCATGGACTGTCCCCACATGACTGCTGACTCCACAGCTCCCATTGGTTGGAAACTGCAACCAATGAGAGCTGTGGGCACAAGGGCAGCATGCAGAGCCTCCCTGGCCTCCCATTTGTCTAGGGGCTGCAGGGACATGGCAGCCGCTTCTGGGAGCCATGCCAAGCAC
>ML677334.1:28209105-28332946 GCA_007922305.1 Dermatemys mawii
TAGTGAAAGTGAGTGAAGATGGGGGAGCAATGTATGGAGGGGGCTGGAGTGAGTGGGGGAGGGGCTTCAGAGAAGGGGTGGGTAGTGGGTGGGGCAAGGGTGTTTGGTTTTGTGCCATTAGAAAGTTGGGAACCCCTAACCCAACTGACTGTGGTTAGCTTGCCCCAGTTGTTGGTAAATAGGGCAAGCTGGCCAAAGAAGATGATGGGTGGCGAAGTGGCTGGCATTGGAGGTGATTTGCAGTTCTTGATCTGCATGTCAAAAACATCCCTTGGCTTTTGCCTGGGAGAGGGTTGGCAGAGGCTGGGAATTGGGGTCCCTGGGACTTTTGGCAGTTCCCTGGGGACTCCTGTGGATGCTGGTAGTATGATGGGTAGGTTGGATGAGGCTGCAGTCCAAAGGGCTATCTATCTCTGGTGATGGAGCTTGGGAGCTGTGGTGTAGATTCCCAAGGATCACAGCATGAACTACAAATCTTTCAGAGAGCGCAGGCACTTGTCTGCCTTCTCATGGAAGAAGATGGTCTTGTGAAAAGAGATGTCTTCAATGGTATTTTGGACCTTCCTGGGGAAGCTGGAGGACTGCAGACATGAGTACCTGTGCGTCATGAGGCCGGTGGCCAGCAAGCTGGAAACAGTGTCAGCTGCATCCACTGCAGCCTGGAAGGCTACCTTTGCCACTAATTGTCCTTCATCCATGAGGGTCTGAAACAGTGCCTGGTCGTCAGTAGGGAGCTTGTCCTTGAACTCTGGGCTTGTCCTTGAAGCCTGTTACAGGTGTTAAAATTGTAGTTGGCTTGCAAAGCCTGAGTTTTCGCAATGTGGAACTGTAGTCTAGCTGGTGAGAAGGCCTTCCTGTCCAAGAGGTCTAATTCTCCTGGAAGCCTTGTCAGGTGGGGGTGGACTTTTGTGGCTACTGTTGAGCCTGTTCTGCAACCCTCTGGATGACTAGGGTGTTTGGGGCCAGGTGTGTAAATAAAAAATCAGCCCCATTAGCCAGTGTGAAGTGGCATCTCTCGGCCCTCTTTGGTATGGAGGCTCCTGAGGCTGGCATGTATCACGCTGTTCAGGCAGTTTTCAGGTTGACATTGTTTGTCGGGAGAGCCACTCTGGAAGGTCTCTGTGGATGGAGAATGTTCATGATCAGGAGGTGATGACGTGGATCCTGCACTTCTGCCAAGAGAATCTGCAGATACTGCTGGTGATCATCAGAGGAGACAGTGGGAGGGGAATGATTGCTTCATTCAGTGATGAGGAAGCTCCAGTTGGGACCAGTGGTGCTGGTGATAGTGACTTGACATCTTTCTTCATCTTAGTGGAGAAGGGTGCACAGGGGCAAGTACAGCAGAACCCTTGCAATGGCTCCAGACATCTCTGGTATGGGTCCCATGGGCTCCAGTAGGGCTAGAACAAGGGTTTTGCTGGGCAGGGAAAGTCCCATGGGAAGTAGTACCAGGCTTCCCTATGTGGGTCATAGGCAGGAGGGGAAGGGTGTCTGGGCCATGTGTCTGTGCTCCTACACTGCCATGGCCGAGGACTATTCAGAGTCAGAAGACAATTAGTACCTTAGGGCTGTGGAGTGGTACATGGAAGAAGGGGCCTCTCCTGCATCAGGAGTAGAGGTTCATCCTTGGGTGTGGGGACATCACAGAGAAGACGCACGCTTGAGAGGAGTGAAGGATGTGGATATGGCAGAATGACCTGCTTCATGGTAAGGAACATTTCCATGTGGCCAGGGGTCTGTGGGGTGCCCATATCTACTCCAGAGAGACCTGGTGGAGTCACTGGGGTCAGTCAGTCCAGATGGTGGCGAGGCAGTACTGGCAGAGTAGTTGGAATCATGCGTGCAATCGAGGTAGTCAGACTGTTTTGATACTGGGCTCGCTGTTGATACTGATGGGTCCCGCTTCCTCTTGGCTTTACCCTCAAAATGGGGAGGGGGTCTTTGGCACTGTGGGATCTACACACAACATCTCACCTGACCAGGCGTAGCGCCGGGAGTAGTTCACTGCCAGGACTTGCTCTTGTGCCTGTGAGAGAGTTTCTTACCCTCATGATAGGGTTTGTCTTTAGGCTTTGGTGCCAGCGGTTCTGCACTTTGAGTGGTGATCAGAGGGGTGCTCACAGTTGGCGGTGGCCGCTGTACTGGGCGTGGAGGGGTTGGGCTTCCCGGCCAGCATCCGAGTGCGCTCAGGGCTTCATTGCCTCCTCCATGAAATACTTGCAAAGGTGGCAGTCATGGTCCTCTCTGGTACTGGGCAGGAAGGACTTACAGATAGCTCAAGTCACTGAGATGTGCACCTCACCCAGACAGTAGAGGCACCATTGGTGCTTATCACTCATACAGAAGGAATGAGGAGCATTGACATCACTTCTGAAGCCTGGGATCCTGGCCATAGTCCCCAGGTGGTGAGGGGATGAAATCCCAGCCAGAGAATTTATATACTACTTTACACTAATCTATACTATCTCTATAAACTATGAGAAACTATCTACAAGGTGAGGAACAGCTCTTAGGGTATTAAGAGTGAAGAAGGAGCAAACGCTCCGACTCAGGCCAAGTGGTGGGAAGAGGGAATTGGAGTGGTGTCTTTGACCCGCGCTCCCCCTTATGCCTTCGTTCAAGAGCACAAGGAGACGTGCTACACATGTGCAGGTCAACGGCCACTGCTTGGAAACACTTCCAGACTCTGGTGCATGGTGAGCATGTGCACCTACATGTGGAATACACATGGTCCCTAGGTGACCATCACTGGAAGAAGAATTCCTTACCCTCTGAAAGTCATCACCAGTTCCCTTGTGGTTGAGATTTGGATCAGGGGTCTGGCTGTGGCAGACTGACTTGTTTGTTGGGTTTTTTTACACGGCTACGAATAGGAAGAGGTCCTCTTAATATTTAATAAAAACACAGCCCAATACATTGGACTGCTGAGGAAACTTGCCCTTCACCTCCCTCTCATCCGTGCCTCCTTCTATAGTCATTTGTTTCCCTGTAGCTTGAGGAGAAGATGCTTTTAGAACCAGTGTTACAGCTGTGCTGTTCCTATGCCATTGGTCATCCTAAACTGTATCTGTCTGCTGCCACACAGCTTCTTGTCACTCAGAGAGCACGTGTCATGTGGGGTAGTGAGCTTAGTCAGCCCAGGCAACTGGATCAGGAGGACTGATGCTGGCAGGAGCGGAACAACAGTTGTAATTAAACATTTTAAAATGTTAGTTTCAGAATTTTGCTGCTGTTTCCAGAGGTCCCAGCAAATGGCAGTGGATCAAAATCCATGAGGATTTAGAAGGGAGCCAGCAGACAGTGCAAGGGCAGGATAAGTTTGCCAACATTCTAATGGCCCAAAACTAAACACTCCTCCCCCGCCTCCTGCCCTGAGGCCCACTCTTGCCCAGCCCCTTCTCCAAGGCCCTGCCCCCCAGCTCACGCCATTCCCCACCTCCCTCCATCTCTCACTCTCCCCAGCCCTAACTCACTTTCACTGGGCTGGGGCTGGGGATGAGGGGTTTGAGGTGCAGGAGGGGGCTCTGGGCTGGGGCCAAGGGGTTTGAAGTGCAGAAGGGGCTGTGGGCTTGGGCTGGGGGGGGTGAGCTCTGGGGTGCAGCTGGAGTTGAGGAATTTAGGGTGCAGGAAGGTGCTCTGGGCCGGGGCAGGGGGTTGGGGTGCAGGAGGGAGTGCAGGGTCCCAGTGATGCTTACCAGAGTTCCCAGGAAGAGGCTTCCAGACCTCTGCACCCCTTAGATGCATGGGCAGCCAGGGAGAATCAGTGCACTGCCCTCGTGCCTGCAGGCACTGCCCCCACAGCTCCCATTGGTCACGGTTCCCAGCCAATGGGAGATGCGGAGCCAGCACTCGGGGCAGGGGCAGTGTGCAACGTCTCCCTGGCTTTCCCATGCACCTAAAGGCCATAGAGATCTGGCAGTCACTTCTGAGAGCTACAGGGAGCCTGCCTTAGCCCCGGGCCCCCACTGAGCCGCCAACTGGACTTTTAATAGCCAGGTCAGCAGTGCCGACCGGAACCACCAGGTTCTCTTTTCTACTGGAGCTTCCGGTCAAAAACCATATACCTGGCAACCCTAGGTCAGGAGGGCAGAAATAGGATCTGGATCTTAGGCAGGAGTCAACACATAGGATGGGCAAGAAAGGGAATTTGCATTAGGTCTGCTGGCAGCAGCTAGAAGGGGCACCTAACAAGAATCCTTCACTTCAGCTGGCAAAAAATTGAAGTTACACTTGTTCAATCTGTTGCTGTGATGCCATTTCTTTTTTCTTAAGACTTTCAATATGTTGAGATGGGGAAACTGACATTTCTCTTGTTCTTCTTTCATAGACTGTCTGCTTTATGTTCCGAGTGGTTTTAGAATCGGGGCGAATGTGAGTGCTTGTGAAACATGTCATAGTGGTAGCACTGGCACTTCTGTTTCGAAACAGAACAGGCAGCAGTAGGATGAGGTTGCTAACAGTGTCCACCTAGTGCAGTGTGCTAGAGGGACCAGCACAAAGAGGGAAAAACTGTACAGTCTTCATGACATTCAGTCCTTCTTGGCATGTCAGCTCAGACTGCCCACATTGATCCCTGTGCTCATATGGCCATTTGTCTCTTGGAAACCAGGCAAACTACTCAAGAACGATCCAAGAGAAACAATATTTGGTCCTCATCAAGCTGGAATGGATTCAGTTAAGACCAGGGATCTCAAACTCAAATGACCACAGGGACCACATGAGGACTAATGCATTGGCCCAAGGGCTGCACCCCTGACATGCCCCACATCCCCGCTGCTCCTGGCCCAGCCCCCACGCTACCCCTTCCATGAGGCTCTGCCTCTTCCCACCCTTGCTCCGCCTCTTCTCCACCTCTTCCCCTGAGTGCACGGCTCTCCGCTTCTCCCTCTCCCTCCTGAAAGCGCTAAGCACTGCCAAACAGGTGTTTGGTGGCGGGAAGTGCCTGGAAGTAGATAGAGGAGGGGGGATGTGGTACGCTGTGTGGAAAGGGAGCTTGGCAGCTGCCAGAAATAACTGGGGGTGGGGAGGAGCAGGGAGGTTGGCAGCTGCAGGAAATAGCTCTGCAGGCTTTTTGCGGCCCGTGGGCTGCATGTCTGAGACCCCTGGTTAAGACTATATCCCAATCTCCAAAGCCATTCAATCCCCCAAGTTCTCCCTTCTAGAAAGCCAAATGTTCTGTCCAATATAGTGCTTGCGTTAACAGAGAAGCAGAGATTTGGAAATGTCTTGGGTCAACACTGCTTCTGACACCACTTTATAGGATAGATTATAAAGCCAGAAAGGACCAGTGTGATCTAAGCTGATTTACCACATAACATGTGTCATACGACTTTCCTGAATTAAGACCTGTTTGAACTAGACCATATCTCTTAAGAAACCATCCAATCTTGATTTTAAAATGTCCAGTGATGGAGAATCCATCACAACCCTTGGTAAGTTGTTCCAATGAGTGATTATCCTCCATGTTAAAAATGTACATCTTATCTCTATTCTGAATCATCTAGCTTCAACTTCTAGCCATTGAATCTTTTTATAACCCACACAAGCGTCTCAACAGAAAAACAGATTATAACTATGCAAGCATCTATCATTCAATATCGTTGCAAAAATCTAATAAAATCCAGTTACGGGCAATTCATTTTGAGATACTGTTTGAAATTAGGTCCTGGGAGGCTTGAAGCTTTGTCCTGGGTTTCAGTCAGAAGTACAAATTACTTTCTTTTTTCCAATGTCGGCACACTTATTATAGAATATGAAAAGAAGAATTGAAGTCCACCGATGTCAGTCCCTTGCAATCAGGGGCAATCGATTTCTTGGGCTTCCCAATGGCCATTTTCAAATGTATCCCTGTCGTAGTGGACGATCCCTGCTCCATGTTCCAATGGAAAAGAAACTCCTTCCTAATTCCCCATATCTGATGACTTGTTCAATTCCACACATGTAGGCAAGAGTTTAGTTGAGTAAATTAATTCTCTAAGCGTGTGCATGTGTGTGTTTACAAAGTGTGTGTGTGTGTGTGTGTGTGTGTGTGTGTGTGTGTGTATAGTTATATCCCATGATGTCACTGATAGTCGTGTAATTATCTTCTTTTAATTCTTTAATTCTAGTAAGGTGAATTCAGCCAATACTTTCCTCTTGTTGTAGCTAGTTATGCAATACATTCCAGCAACCTCTAGATGGTGGTAAGGATCTCAGGCAACCATTCTGAAAAGGTTCCAGAGCTAGTTCACAAACAGGAATCCCCGCATGGTAAATTGAACTGGAATGCAGGCCTCTAATTGTCTCAGTGCTCATGTGAAGTTGAGTCATTAATAGCCCTACTGGTAACATGGTTTAGCTTTCTCTTTTACTATTGGGCAATTTAAAACAAAACAATGAAAAGTGATTTCTGTGATCAAAAAAAGAGCCCTTCTTTTCCAACAGAAGCTGATGTATTCTGGGGAGTAAATTGAAGGATGGACTCCCCAGGGGCTTGAAGGTTAGGACAGATTTCCCCCCTTCTCAAATTTTGGCTGCTTACTCAAATCTTTTGAGTCTCATATGTCCTTTCCCCATCTGTTTCCCACCTTCCTTCCAACCCAACTAAATCTTGTTCCTCAGTTTTTCTCGCTGATCCATAAATTTGCTCTCTCAGTTTGGACCCACAGCCTGGACCCAGTGACTTTCTCTTCTTCTAGAGCTCCACTTTCCTTCTCTGAGTTCCCCAAAACAGGAACTTCACTAGCCTTTCACTAGGTGAACCAGCAAATGTCCACCCCTCTCAGTCTGCAAGCACCCACACAAGCAATAACTCAAAGTCTAGCTGGTCTAGTTGAGCCTTTGGAGTAAAAATCTGTCCCAGTTAAACATCTCACTATTGTGTGTTACTGAGCATGAAGTTCAAGAACAGTATTTGCCTGTATATTACTTGAAGTAAGCTCTGACAATTGATAGTTCCAAGAGTGTACATAAATGAAATATAGAGTTTATTGTTTGTGGTTTAAAACTATATTTAAGAAATCTTATTTGTAAATATTTCTTTTGCAGAGCTAGGACCCTTCTGTTTCTGTGATCAGTGTGCCCATGTATTAGTTGGCTGTGAATTGAGAGAAATAGGTGCAGCCCAAGGGAAATGCAGGTTGACAGATGAGAATTGTCACTAAGGGTGTTTTATTGAGAACATAAGACAGTCCTGATGTATCACAGAAAAACAAACTTCAAAACCTATGTCTACTACTTTCATGTAGCCAGTTGTTTTGAACGTGGTTTCATAGAGCTCAGGAGAGAAATCAAGGGAAAGCTAAGCTGATAGTTCATCTTAACTACATCACTTAGGACTGTGAAAAATTTCATGCGCCCTGTGTGATGTAAATAAACAACATAAGCCCTGGTTCATTGACAGAAGAATTAGTCCGTTGTCCTAGCTACCACTTCTTGGGGCGGTAAAGTTATTACAGTGATTGAAGAACCCCTTCCACCCATGCAGTTTTTACACTACAGCACTGCAGTGGCATAGCTCCAGCACTACATTTCCAGCCACAGTAGCATTTCTAATGTAGCCACACCCTTAGTAAGGCTGAAGCCTTTGTGCTAACTTGTATATTTAAGATATTCACAAGTGCATTAAAAAAAAAAAAAAAATCTTCGACCAGACTGTAGAACCTGGCAAGGTGGATCTTCTGTGTGCAGATTTCCCTTTGCCTGCAGAAAATGCAGGGAGCTGAAGTCAGGGACAGCTGCCTCTGTCAGGCAGGGGCCAATCAGCACCACTTTTCCTTCTCCACCCCAAGAAGGAGTGGGGCAATCATCTTTTTTAGCCTGAGAAAAGGTGGGTTAGTAGCACAAATGAACCTCTAGCTAAATCCACAGCTTTTTTAGTGGTATTTAGGTCCCAAAGTGTTTTTTAAAGGGCAAAGCCCACTCTTCCAGTAGGGTTGCCAGGCATCCAGTTTTCAACTGGAACACCTGGTCAAAAAGGAACCCTGGCAGTTCTGGTCAGCCCTGTTAAAGGTCTGGTCAGTGATGCAGCAGGGCTAAGGCAGGTTCCCTAGGTGCCCTGGCTCCACATGGCTCCCAGAAGCAGCCAGCATGTCCCTCCCACTCCTAGGCACAGGGGCAGCCAGGATGCTCCAGGAGCCAGCTCCACAGCTCCCATTGCCCAGGGACCATGGCTAATGGAAGTTGCGGGGGCAGTGCTTGTGGACTGGGGCAGTGCACAGAGCTGCCTGGCCAGGCTTCCACCTAGGTATCAGAGGGCCATGTCAGCTGCTTCCAGGAGTCGCCTGAGGTAAGCGCTGCCCGGAGCCTGTGCCCTGAATGCCTCCCATGCCCCAACCTCCTGCCCCCTCCCACATCCCAACCCTCTGCCCCAGCCCTGAGTTCCTCCTGCACGCTGAACCCCTCTGCTCCAGCCCTGAGCTCCTCCCACACCCAAACTCCTTCCCAAAGCCCACAGCACTTCCCAGCCCAAATCCTTCATCCTCAAACATACCCCAGCGCCGACCCTCATCCCCATTGGAGCCCTCACCTGTCCTCCCACCCCATCCCCTGCCCCAGCCCATTGGAAATGAACTAGTGAGCCAGGGTCGGGGAGAGCAATTGACGGAGGGAGGGGGGAATGGAGTGAGCAGGGGCAGGGGGGTGGGGTAAGGGTGTTGGATTGTTTGCAATCAGATAGTTGGAACCATATCTTTTGGTCTGGGACCTGCTACTTCTCCTGCTGATGATTTCGGGAGAACTAGAAGAGGCAAGCATGTGGTCAGTATTAATGCTGTACAATTAATTGTCCTGTAAGGGGTGCTACAGCACAATATGGTTTGTGTTTCATACCGTCAAATAAGCAAGCACCTTAGCTTCATTGCCGGTGCTTTTCTCCTCCAGTCAGTTATTTTTACTTGTAGAAAAACTTGAGGCTGTAGCCTTTAAAATAATATGTTGCATGGCACTAAGCCCACTGAATATTTCATACAATGTTCATTATGTATATGTAGAGAATTTGGCTTCATGGATACAGCACTGCACTGGAACACAGGAGAGCTGGGGTGTAATCCTGTCTCTAGCCTGCCAAGTGATCTTGTGTAAGTCATTTCACTGTTCTGTGCCTCAGTTTCCCCATCTATACAATGGGGATGGCACTGACATACTGTATTGTGCTTTGAGATTAAAAGTAATGCATATGTATTATTTCTGTGTTAGCCCAAATATACAGTTTTGCATTGGAATGGAATTAGGCAGCGCATGTGTTCTTGACTTCTTTGGGAGTTTTAGGTGCGCAAGGGATACAGGATCATTGTCGTATAAAACTAAAAACTCTGTCTCCAGGCAAGGAGAAAAATGACTATGAAAGAATGTAAATACTGGGCCATCCCTTTCCACTTGAAAAAAAAAGTACAAATAGTATAAACCTCACTCATTTCAATCAAATTTGCAGCAGTGTTTATTTAGCAGCACTTCCATATCTGCTAATATTTAAATTAATGCAATAGTTTTGGAAGGAGAGAAGGCAAAAATTATCAATATTTTCTTGGGAAATAGGGACTGGCCCTCACCATAAAGAACAATTGATATGTGCTGTAGCGCACAGTTTAATTTTGAGATGTTAGCTGGTTTATTTCCTGTTTTTAAATTCTTTTGCCTCCTTCAGCAGATCTCTTTTCCTGGGGGACTGGGTGTAGTGCTTTTCCATGAAATACATACTATTGTCAGAAATCCCCAACAGAACCTGTCAACTGACCTCTGCATTGTGTGGCTAAGAGAAATTATTTGTGTGTGTTGTCAAGTGTGTTATTTTAAGCAGGGCTTTTGGGGAAAGCCACCTGAACAAAGCAAACAGTCTTATGCTTTCAGCCTTTCTGAGGTAGCATGTTTAGCACCTTGTAGCTTGATTTTTATTTTACCTGCTAAAGATCTGAGGAGATTTCAATCTGCAGTGTCCAAAAAGAAAACCAAAATAGCTAATGTGTTCAGTGCCTCTCAAATGAGAGAAGGATTAGACATCGGCTTTTTGTTAATTTCAAATATACTTCTAATCTCCTCCCTTCTTGCTTCAGTTACCAGTTTCTATTTCGTGCTTAGGCACCTTTCTGGCAATATGATACCCAGAAACACTGTACATAAGTCCAGAGCTCATTTCAGTTGCACAACATATCATTAACAAAGTGTGGTGGGTTTTGCGCTGTGAAAGAGGAAGTCAGGGCAGGGCAAGAAAGGTTTGGGGATTTCTGCAATGTGCGCCTTGCAAAGAAAAGGAAGGTCTGTTGCCTACACTTATGGAGCAATAAAAACACACTCAAGCAGTTTTTATTCTGTTTTCTAATTACAGCTCATGCTCAACATACATCTACATGTTCTTTACTTAAATTGTAGTGTATTACAGTGAGTGAGAGCCATTTTGGGAATAAGACTTTTGCTCTACAGCAGAGGTGGGCAAACTTTTTGGCCTGAGGGCAAAATTATATGGAGCTCCGGGTAGGAAAGACCCCGCTCCTCTCCACTTCCTCAGATATCCTGACACATCCAACCCATCCCCCTCAACACCTCTTGTCCCCTGACTACCCCTTGAGGTCAAATAAACCTCCTAGTCAATTCAGTACAGATGCAGTGTAAGTCTTGCTTACCTATTTTAAAATCTGCTTTTACAGCAAGCCAAAAATTTCAAAACATGGGTGCATATTTTGGCCTAACAGCCGTGTAAGCTCAAAAGCTTGTCTCTCTCACCCACAGAAGCTGGCCAGATAAAAGATACTCCTACCTCTCCCCATTTTGTCAATGTAATCATACCCATCCTAATCAGCATGAATTCAAAATCTATTTTAATCTAATTTTTAAAAAATAAACCTGTTTAAAAAGAAATCTGAATTTAATGTAAAGGTCCAAACTTATCTTTAAGAAACTTAAAAAATAAATATGCTGAAGGCAGGAGCACTGAGCCAAAAACTTGACATTTAAAGGCTGCATTTCTATACAAAGGGTCAGAGGATAAACAGCTAACTCTTAAGGTCAATTTTTATTAATAGGATACCATATTAAGGGCTTAATCCTGTGGGGGAGACACGGGCTGTGCTTCTGAATGGAAGAGATTGGCAAAGTCATCACTGGTGTGGGACCCAACCTCTAACTCCAGGGGATACCATTATGTATCTCATCAAAATCAGCCGCTAACCACCTACCCCATGTTTTATAGCTTCTACCTTCCTGAAGTCTGGCTCAGTTCTCAACTGAAGAGTATTTATGACTCACCCTACCATGGAAATTTACTCTCTACCTTACAGAAAAACATTGAGCGGCCCAGTAACTACCCGCCCTTGCTTCTGGGCACTTCAAGCTGCTGATCTTGC
The DNA here is from genome assembly GCA_007922305.1 of Dermatemys mawii. Classification (NCBI taxonomy): domain Eukaryota; kingdom Metazoa; phylum Chordata; order Testudines; family Dermatemydidae; genus Dermatemys; species Dermatemys mawii. The sequence continues at coordinate 28,220,424 of ML677334.1, forward strand.
TTTCTCTCCTTGTATGTGCACAAAGATAAATTAAGGGTATCAGCGGTCTCTTTTTAAACAAAGAACTGCCATGTAAAAGGCAAGAGTTACACATAGATGAAGTTTTCAGTGTTGGTTCTTTTGTTTTTCTACAGGTGTCAAGGCAGGACCCTGTGCAAAGCGGGAAGAACATTCTTCAGAGGGCAGCCTCGAGCATGCGGAACTGCAGGAAAATACTACCATGTGTGCAGGTTATAAAAAAGACCCTATAGGAGAACATTTTCAAGACATTCCTGTACTTTCAGGTGAAAAATAAACGTGCCAAATGTAAACAGTTCAACAAAGCAATGCAAAGCCTGGTTGTCAGAAAAACATTATGAACAATGTACCTCAGAAGACCATGAGTTTAAAGATCTTATGGACATCACAATTTAGATCAACTGGTTAATAAACCTAGTTTTGCACCATTCCCTTGGACTTCCCATCATGTCTTCTGTGCTAGTAAATAACTTAGTTGATCATACATTTGTGGTTGGGAGGGCTTGCTTATAACAAACTGTTAAATATAATTGGTATGTTTGGAATACTTATCAATTACATTTTTACTATTTCTGAAACTTAGTTTTATTGCTCAATATAATTAAATATCCTAGGCGAAGACTTCCTGTTTAAAAGTAATGTTTTATTAGGCATTTATCTATTCTATTATTTCTCCTCTCTCTCACCCTCCCCCCTACCCCAGTCACTATGTATGTTGCTAGAGATATTTAAAAAGATTTAGGTAACCATTATTTTTCATTTTTCCCATAAAACTAGGTTCAGAATAAGTTACACTATTTAAACAGTGGTACAAACAGCTGCAATAGGAAGAATCATTCATTTACAATTTTATTTTTAAATCAGTGCACTGAGTAATTCTGTAAGAGTTTTTTGCCATTTTGTTTCGTGGTCCAACTTAGACACAAGGGGCTACGAATGTCCATCACCTGCAGTGCCTTCAACTTCAGCATCATCTGCTGGTAACCACCAGAAGTGCTACCACAAGGTATTCATCAGACAAAATACCAGTATCAAAGAGACTTCATCCAGGAAAACCATGGATGAGTTCATAATCAAGACCTACAAATTCCAAGACGACTCAGATGGAGACTGCTCAGTTCATTTATGCAACAAATTCTTCCTTTCATTTTGTTCAGAACAAACATTTCAATGACATGCTTCAACCCTTAGGATGAAGCTATGCTCCATCGGGCTAAGCAGACATTGCAGGAAGGTTGCTGGACAGTGTATGAGAAGAAAATCTAACATGCAAAAAACATTGACAGTAAATTCATTGTGTGTCTTGATAGGTGGAGCCAATGATCCACTAATATGTTCTTGTGTGACAACAGAAGTGGGATTGTCACTTATAGAAACAATTGATACACCATGAAATATCCATACAGCAGAATGCTTAAAAGTAGCAGTAAAGCTATAACAAACTGAACAAAATTCTAGGGTATTTGAAAACTTCTGCAGGCTGACCTGCAATAATCATTCACTGACTACAGTTAATCCTGCTGTTACTTTAATAAATCATTTAGCTGAAAATGTGAAAATTTTTGAAAATAAGTGTATCTAACACATTTAAGGCAGTTTTGTTTAATAAAGTTATTAACATGTTGAAAGTAGGGCTGTCAATTGCCGTTAACTCATGCAATTAACTCAAAATTAACTGATTAAAAATTAATCTTGATTAATCGCACTGTTTAAATTTCAATTGGCATTCTATTGTTTAATATTTTGGATGTTTTTCTACATTTTCAAATATATTGATTTCTAGTACAATACAGAATACAAAGTGTACAGTGCTCACTTTATATTACAAATATTTGCACAGTGAAAATGACTATTTTTCAATTCACCTCATACAAATCTCTTTATTGTGAAACTGTAACTTACAAATATAGATTTTTTCTTATACAACTGCATTCAAACAAAATAATGCAAAACTTTAAAGCCTCCAAGTCCACTTAGTCCTAGTTGAAATAACATGAAATATGTGGCAGAATGTGGGTAAAACAGAACAGGAGACATACAGTTCTCCCAAAGAGTTCAGTCACAAATTTAATTAACACTTTTTAACAGCATCATCAGCATGGAATGTTGGCCGAAGCCTGAAGGGGCATACGAATTTTTAACATATCTGGCACATAAATACCTTGCAACACTGGCTACAAAAGTGCCATGCAAATGCCCATTCTCACTTTCAGGTGAGATTATAAATAAGCAGCAGTCAGCAGTATCTCCTCTAAATGTAAACAAACATTTTTGTCTTAGTGATCTGCTGAAGTGGACTTGTTTTACATTGTTTTATTTTTAAGTGCAGTTATTTTGTTGTACATAATTCTACATTTGTAAACTCAGCTTTCATAATAGATTGCACCACTGTATTTGCAGTAGGTGAATTTAAATATACTATTTATTTTTTACAGTGCAAATATCTGTAATCAAATATAAAGTGAGCAATGTACACTATTTTTGCTGTAATTGAAATGAATATATTTGAAAATGTAGAAAATATCCAAAAATTTAAATGTTATTCTATTATTGTTGAACAGTGCAATTACTCATGGTTTTTTATTCATTTGACAGTCCTAGTTTAAAGTCAAGTTACCATCCTAATGCAGATTGATACAAATCATGAGCAAAAAGTTCATTGTCTAGGAACTAGCAATATCATTCACCATTTTTGAATACTAAAATTGAAATGAAAATGATTAAGCTTAAATATTGCTTAAATTAATATATATATGGAGATATACTTATCTCATGGAACTGGAAAGACCTTGAAAAATTATTGAGTCCAGTCCCCTGCCTACACCAGGTACTGGCCCTGACAGATTTTTTGCCCTAGATCCCTAAATGGCCCCCTTAAGGATTGAACTCACAACCCTGTGTTTAGCAGGCCAATGCTCAAACCACTGAAGTATCCCTTTCCCCCCAATTAGGTTATATACCTTCCTAGCACACCAGCTATACCAAATCTAGTATAAAGGCTTATTTAGCTGTAAATCAATTAGTATATGGACTAATGAAAATGCACCTCTCTTTAGAAAAGAAAACAAATACAAATGGAAAAGGATTACCAATTACTTAAACCACCTTGACTTAAAACACTCCAGTCTGATGTTAATATATAATTTGGTTATCAGTTTTAGCCAGCTTTCTTGTGATACAGGGATTTAGATTCTATTACTGAGACACTTGTCTACTGAACCAACTAGCTCCTAGGGGATACCCACTTAGGTGGCAAGTTCTTTGCTTTGGACTTCAGGCTGATGCAGTAGACTACTCTTTCACCTCAAAGATGCAACTAAAGGCAATGAAGATGATAGCTTGTGTTGTATATTTGTTTATGCAAATACACTGAAGCTGCAGTGGTGATCATGTTTTATAAATGCAAATGTTTTGTTAAGAGTAGGAAAGATCATTTTCTACTTCAGGGATGACAATACTTTCACTTTAGGCATCTATGCACCAAGCTCTCAATAGGGGAAGATGCTTCTGTTGAATTAAATATTTGTTGCTGCATAAAGCCTAACATTTGCATACTTTTGTCAGTTTATTAGTAAAAGATTCTACCCAGAAGCTGAGAAGTGTTTTATACAGATACTTAAATAGTTACAAGCTGAGAGAGAATATTTATAACCCAGTGCTTAGGGCCCTCAGTCTGTGCCAATGATTACTTGTACACATTGCAACAACTTCAGTAGTGGAAACCCACCCAGGAATAGCCAATAACCTGGTGGTTAGGGCACTCACAATCTTCAAATCCTTGCTTCAGGTGAGTGCCCCAACCACTGAGCTCCTGAGCACAATGGTAGCACCTCCAACTGATTTTGTACATCAAATCCTTCATTTCCTTTGCTTTTATTAAGAAAGATTAATGTGTGGAGATGGAACAGTGGAAAAGCTGACAACTTTTATTTGAAGTCAAACAATTCACCAAGAATTTTTTGGATCACATCAACTTTATGGGAACTGCCAGTTAACTGAAAAGTTAAGTATTGTCCGAGCTCTAGTTTCTTGAACAGTTAACAAGAGCATAGCTTTCTCTCCAATGCTAATCCTTAAGTTTTTTAAACTGTCTATAGTTACAGTATCATGTTAAGAGGTGGATAGGCTGCAGTTACTAGTTCCCATAAAACTAAAAGGGTGAATTAGCCACTCACTCCAACCAATCACTAGTGACACTTTCTCCAGAAAGTTGAACAAGGAACAATCTGCAAGAGGGCAGCTAAAAGGAACCAAGTTCCATACAAGAGACTGAAGTACTTCTACCCCCCACCCCCACTCCCATACAAACTAACTTCTCTCTCCAGTGCAGGAAAAAACAACGTGTCTGGACTCCCAAATGCTAGACCACCTAAAGACCGACCATGACAAGGAAACCTGCAAAGCAGAAAAAACTACTCTTCTGCAGCACTACAAACATGCATTATCAAGTTTGCCTGCAAAATACAATTTAACATAAGACAGACCACCACCCTTTCTGGATACACTTCCACAAAATACCAGAGCAGAACTGGAGAGATCATGTCAGAAGGGCAACACATGGCAAAGACAACCTTGCAGGCAATTTTAGATGCCTGACATAGCAGCTTATTTGGTGGGCACAGACATTACAATGTGCATAATCTGATTACAGTTCTCATGGTCAGACAACCATCACAGATTTACCATTCAAGTATTATGAGCTCTTAAGCTGGAATACAGATAAAGCACTCCACACATCCTTAAGGAGAGAGCTACTCTGTACTCCTTGGTCCTCAAAACTCCAAGTATTAAAAGGAAATCAGTCAGATACCAGGGCCTGGAATATATTTGCCAGTGACTGATGAAGCTTTCTGAATTCACCAAAATGAATTTTCCTTGAAAAGAAATGTGAACCTGTCTTTGGAGGACTGATTTATGCATTACTGACTCAATCCTATAGATTAGCTCCAGTACTTTAGATCATACTCTTCTCTGTAGTCTGAACCTGATTCACTCCCCTCACAGCTGAGACTAATGGTAGAAAGACATACCTTGCTAATAGTGTATCTGGCAACAGAAGATGTACTAGTCTGTAGCAAGGCAGGCCAAAGTCTGACAGCTAGTCTCTGGCAGGCAATGATTTGTTCAGTATCTTCAACCAGTGACAACTGCTACTTCACCTTAAGTAGCATAAGATGTAGAGGCTGCCCTGAACAACTCTTCAGAGAAGTCTCAAGTTCTGCCTCAGCTTTCAAGAGGGACTGTAATTCTCCTATCCATCCTAACCATGGTGGCCTTTTGGACATAAAACTACTTAAAATAAAAGCAGAAATACATACAGTGCTTGGTTCAGGCCTGGCCATTTCAAAGTACTTAGAAACAGCCACTATGATTTACTATACATATTAAAATTCCATAAAATTACTTTCCCCTACTACACTATTTTGAGTTGGAATACCATTGTTTCATTTGCTCTTAGGTGACATGAATAGGTTCAAGTAATAAGGTTTCTGGGATTATCAATTTAAACTGTTCAGGTAGAGGCCAAATGTGGAAAGATTTTAGATTCAATAGGATAAGTGGTGCTAATGAAGCCTTCAAAACCGAAGACTGATACAACTGATTATTAGTGGCTCAACTTTACAAAATTTATAAATGTCCATACACAAGTATTAAAAAAAGGATTTCTGTTGAATGTTTTATTTTGTAAGGAGCTTGTTTGGGTCAAACAGTATCTCATTTTTCAGTTTTTAGTCACAGAAACCTTGTGACCATGGTGCGCCCACATCTTGAGTACTGTGTACAAATGTGGTCTCCTCATCTCAAAAAGGATATACTGGCATTATAAAAGGTCCAGAGAAGGGCAACTAAAATGTTTAGGGGTTTGGAACAGGTCCCAAAAGAGGAGAGATTAAAGAGGCTAGGACTTTTTAGCTTGGAAAAGAGGAGACTAAGGGGGGATATGATAGAGGTATATAAAATTATGAGTGGTGTGGAGAAAGTGAATAAGGAAAAGTTGTTTACTTGTTCCCATAATAGAAGAACTAGGGGCTACCCAATGAAATTAGTGGGCAGCAGGTTCAACTTCCTTTTATTTGTGTTATTCTTTGCACACAGTCAACCTGTGAAACTCCTTGCCTGAGGAGGCTGTGAAGGTTAGGTCTATAACAGGGTTTAAAAGAGAACTGGATAAATTCATGGAGGTTAAGTCCATTAATGGCTATTAGCCAGGATGGGTAAGGAATGGTGTCCCTAGCCTCTGTTTGTCAGAGGAGGGTGATGGATGACAGGAGAGAGATCACTTGATCACTACCTGTTAGGTTCACTCACTCCGGGGCACCTGGCACTGGCCACTGTCAGTAGACAGGATACTGGGCTAGATAGACCTTTGGTCTGACCCAGTACGGCCTCTCATGTTCTTATGTATTTCCTCTGAATTTTTCTATAAGAAAAATTAATGACTCTCCAACTATGGAGGTGTTTTAGGCCATATTACTTGAAAGCAAAAGGTAGCTACAACATGAAAAAAAGCTTCCTTCTCCAGTTAGCCCAAGAGAGGAACACAAAAGGGAAAGGTCTGATCCAGAAAGATTTTAAGCACTATTAACCTGAATGGCAGTTACAAATGGTCAGTACCTCTTAGATCAGTCCCAAAATATGCAGGTTTAGGAAAAAGAATGGACAATATGCTAACAGCAAAGGAATGGATTAAATTATGTATGACATGGCAGGATTTCTCAGAAAGCTAATAAGCAGACTTCCAAATACTCTCAATAATGGAGAAAGACATCTGATTTAAAGTCCTTTATTTACCTGAATATAAAAAGACAGAAGTCATCTACAATATAGGACAGAGTTCTTGCTTCATGTGGAAACAAAATTTCTTTACAAGTGAAAAAATAAATACCTCTTGGAGTAAGGTTTATAGGCTAATATGTGCGATAAAAAAAGTAGAGTTTTAATATTTTGACAAAATGTCTGTGCAAAGAAACAAATGCATAAACACACATTACTGCTACATTAAGGCAATATGAAAAGTATACTCAGAAAATCTCAGTAAAGTGACAGTGTAGTTTTCTAGCTTTAGTTTAGCTAGTATTGCACCCAAATATGGTCTTCTAGTTTCCTCTAAATCATGGAGAATACACTAGTGACCGAAGTCCAAAATGCCCAAATGGGGGTGGAAGATAAAAAGTTTTAGCAAGAAAGATAACCAAGCAACTCAAAAGTTAAACTTATGAAAGCACTTAATTATACAAAGTTTATGCTATTTTAGGCCAATATGGATTTTTGATAGTTCAAGCAAAATCAGCCTCCACAGGAAGGCAGATTTACAGGATGACAGTTGAATTTGTGGCAACCTGGACACATCTCTAGGGTTGGTTAACTTACATCCTTCCCAAGTAGAAATGGTTTTCCCTTTTGATTTGCAAGCAAGCCCCAAAACATTTCCTCAGTGGGGCATCATTACTAAGCAGGAGAGACTTTCCTGACTAACCCCTCAACATCCATAAAATTAAAATTTGCTGCAAAAAAACACTTCCAAAATGATCACTATTGTCATTTGAATTAAGCTTTGATTAGATTGCTGATTTAAATGCATCTGCTTGCTTAAAGCCTTGCAACCTCTGGTTTTTAAAAATACTGAGTTTTAAAATAGTTCCCCTCACTTTAGAACAATTTACTAAACAAACTATGAACATCACAATGAAACAGATGTACAAATTTGTAAAAAACTAGTTTTGCTATTAAAAATAATGGAGTGATCACACTAAAGGAACAAAATAAGAAGAAACTTAAAACCAATTATAAAATGTGTAAAACTACACATTGAATTATCCCTGCTGGGTATATCAAATAGACTTTACACCACATTCCCCAGAATTACCTAGCTTTTGGCAGTATTGCCACATTGCAAGCTCATGCATCAAGAAGAACTTTTTCGTCCTTTAGATGACATGAATTAATTTAGAGTTCTGTTTTCACAAGATGTCCCAAAACCATCTTCTTGGGCACGCTGAACAGAGAATATTGACCCCTCCCCAATCCAAAGATGTAGTGGGGTTTTTGCTTCTCATTGCAGGCAGGAGCTGGAGTGATTGCCTTTTTCACAATCAATGGCTGTAGTTCATCTTTATGCAGTTTGTAAAAAGTACATAATGCTTTAGAAGTGTACATGTAGATCAGATCACTGTCAGATTAAGCAGACTGGTGTGGGTTGGTAAATACACATGCTGGACATGCTCTACCCGAGACCTGCAAACTGGACATGACTGGAGAGAAGAAGACAGAGTATTAGGGACACGTCTTCACAATTTTCAGAGACCTTGTATGTCTCATGAGTATAAAGTCATCACCATAATGAACATCAATAGTGAGACTGAAGTATTCAGGTCTGTCTCCATATTTCCAACATACCACCACAACAAACTGTCATGCTGCTAATTCCTAACCTCTCTGCAAAACACATTCATATACATCAAAAGGAATGACTACATACTATACCAGACCTGAAGAGCTCTGTGCAAGCTCAAAAACTTATCTTTCACCAATAGAAGCTAGTTCAATAAATTACCTCACCTACATTGTCTTTCTTCACACTACAGCCTCACCTATTTAGCTTATCTAAACATAACATTCTTGTGAACTAAGATATTATGCAAATTGAATTTAAATACCAATCAAACTTTGCTGAGTATATTGGTCAAGATCAATATTACTAGTAAAAAAAACTATAAAGTGAAATCAGCCATTCACACATTAGTGTGGAATGTCCCAAGTGACATTGCAATTACCTGCAATTGGGCAGCACAGGTCTCACAGCATACAGTATGGCCACAAGGACAAAAGGTTGAATTTATTTCTTCTTCACAACACACCATACATAGCATGGACTCCTTCAGCTTCCGCAACTTCTCTTGAAGAGCTTTTGTTTGCTGGCAGCTGAGACCCTCACAGCTGTCACAGTTCATATTACTTTCTGAAGACTTAAGGGGAGAATTTGGTGGCGTTTGGTCACTTCTTGAAACAAGATCCACAATACCAGCATTGTAAAGAGTCCTCCTTGCATGGTCATAAACCTCCTTTGATGTTCGTTTAATGTCAAAGACATACTTTTTGCCAAGATTAATGTTTTCATTCAGGAACAAGGATGCTAGGTGACCCTTTAAATCTCGACTGTACTGCATCATGACAGCGCTAGTAACAGTGTCACACCTACAAGACAAACCCATGAAAAGTAAAAGATTTCATTAGTTAATACTGAAACCTCGATGTAATCTTATTTGTTCCCCAAACTCAGACACCCACGGAAGATGGGAGACCATCTCTAGCATGTTTAGCCTACATAATTTTGTTTCAATATATGACAGCTGTATTTGCAAGGATTTTTAAAAACAGAATTAGAGGAATGAAGCTATAGATTTTGATGTTTTCAATAAATTATAAACTTGTTTTCATTTCTAGCATACAAGTGTCTACTGCTTACTAAGTTATCTGTAGTAGAAACAGATTTAGTTCTCATTCTGAGAAAGTGCTATTTATATTGTGGCAGTGCAGAGAAATATCTTGTTTGCTTATCTTGAGTTGTATATTCCCTCCCCAGAAAACCTCAGCAATAAGAATCTATCCAGCTCTTGGATGTAACAGAAGCAGCATAGAACTAGATCTGAATTCTGTTTCATACCACTGCTGCTGTTCCTGGTGGTGTGTGCGCAGGAATAGCAGCAAAGATATGATGGAATTCTGCAGGGGAATATCTAAAATGCAAGGTGGTGTGAGGAAATGTCAAATACCTACAATCCTGTGCCAAGTTTAAATCCTCAACTCAACTACTGCTGAAAAGGTAGGAATAGTGATTTATTCCACTAACAATACAAACCTGTAAAATGCATGTGTCTCTGTTATTGCTCTGTACAGTCCACTTGCTGCTCTGGTACTGATCATCTTAAACAAGAGAACTATGCTATTACCAGACTCCTTGGTGACCGTCAGATACACATTTTTCCCAGACTGGGTTGCCATTTGAACAACAGGATAAGCAATCCTAAATTTGAATAGAAAATGATGAGTAATGTGTGTGGGAGGGGGATTATTCTCCCTCTAAAAATTAAGACAATTTCTACAGCCACTCACACTGTACTATGAGAAACATCCTTTAAACTACTCAGAGGAAATTAACAGCTACATTTGCAAATGAAGAGGCCTTCCCAATCTTCTATAATGCTGGATTAAAAATGCAACACTGAACAAGTACAGGACAGCTATATCATTAATACAGTCCCCATGGAAGCACATAACTTATTTGTATAGCCCCAAACAGTGTTTTACATCAATGGTCTCCTGATGAAAAGGATAAATCCCCAGTCGCTGCATGCTTTGGCACTTCTTGCATGGTCCAAACCAGAACACAAAGATACAGAAGGTTTTAACACACTTCCTTTAGGGCCTTACTAGTCATCCACACTGGCAGGGCACGTAGACTTAGTTTGCGGCTGTAGCAGTCCTGGTACTCCTCCCTTGCCAGAGGATTAATAGCTGTTGCGTATTGTGTGATACACTTTAGCTCCAGTGCAAATGGGTAGTAACAATACTGCTTTCTGAGTGATCTCTGGAAATGTCCTCTAACCTACTTAAGTCAATTGACCTCTCTTCCCTTTGTTTTGAACTCGGCTGGAGGAATGCGGAAGTACGTTTTCAGAGCCTATCCGTAACTGGGCAAATCAACAAAGCAAACGTTTACCGAGTGAGTGAGAAGAAGATTAGGAGGATCTGAATTTAAATACAGCGTGCTGACACTCAGCAGTCCAAAAATCTGCTCTCTCCCTCCACATACACACAACACACACTACTCCACCCCCCTTGTTTGAAAAGCACATTGAAGCCAGCTGAATGCTGGGATAGCTGCCCATAATGCACCACTCCTAGTGCCGCCGCAAGTGCCGCAAATGTGGCCACACCAGTGCAGTTGCGGCTGTCAGTGTGGACACACTGAAGCCCTTTCCCTGGAGCTGTATCCCAAGGCGGGTATAAATGAAAGGGCTATAAAGCTGCAAATGTAACCAAACCCTTAGAACAATATAGTTTTGATTATATAGGTATAGAACCAAAGTATAGCTCACAGAAAAGTCACAAGATTAAATTTTCACCTCAGGAACTTACCTGTTAATGGGGCTCAAGTCATCTTTACAGATGGAGATGCCCTCAGGCCCAACACCAATAAGAAGTTTCTGCCCTTCACTGTCTCTCACTGAGTGCCACTCTACCCCATAGTTCTCCAGTGTTGACACAATCTGCAGAACCTGGTACTCTGCTGAAGCCTGGCTCAGCCCTTCTAGTTCCTTGTGCTTTGCGGTAATACTGTGGATAAATAAGACTGATAGGTGAAGCATTCAGCCATATGCAATAATCTACAGTGACATCTCATTTTAACAAGGTTCCAAATGATTAGGTTAGGTGGTGCTTATATAAAAGTACTAAATTACTTGGTCTGTTTAGTTATAGCTGACTATATATTTCTGATCCTTGAAGTGACAGAACTAATTAAATATTCTAAGACTATTTAAAGGATCCATATATTGTATTTATTTGGCAAACAAATATATATAAAGAAAAGGCTACATGCTATTTTAGAAACTGTGTCCCCTGTGTAGAAAGACTTTCAGACTGCAAAGTTCCTAGCAGTAAAAAATTCACATGCATGCAAATACAACATTTAGAATTTTTCTCCTTGATGTTCAGGTTTTACACTACAAAAACATGTGCATGTGCACAGGGAGTAGACTTGGGCTTGTTTACAACACAATCCAAGGGTATTAAAATTATGGAGAGGCTAGGTATCTGAAGTCCTAAAATTGTGCCTTTAGAAAAATGTAGTCTTCTATATGAAATTCTTGAACTTGATTATATACAAGTAAACAAATCAGCCAACTGTATATGTAAGGTCTTTCTTTGGTATGCTGATTCTACTTGCATCAGCATCAAAAAGCAATAGTTTGGGTTCTCCCTTGAGCAGGTCCTTACAGTGTGGAACTGGGCAAGGTAACTGGAATTACCCTGATCAGACTATTTAGCCTGCTTTTACTTCCTAATCAAGGAAAATTTGAACAGTTACCTCTTTCTACTTCCAAAAAACGAAATGTACACTACCATCTACAAATGCAGCAGATATGTAAGGCCATTTTCATTAAAAACATTCTGGTTAGAGTTTCCTTTCAAAGAAAAGCTGACTAACGCTAGCTTTGATTTTTTGCAACATCACTTACACTTAAATCTTAGCACCAAATAGGCAGACATCATCATTTACTAATTTAAATTAAACAATTTTTGTCACTGATTGCTAGAGTAGTTACAGCAGTTTCTTACCTGTCTAAGGTGGCAGTAGTTAGCTCCTTTGCACACAACTCTTCATAGCTGTACTTGGCAGTATTCTGGTTATAATCCCCAAACTTCATGTGAGCCAACAATGCACTAAGTTCAATGGCATGCTCTGAAGAACACTGAAGATTACCAGCCAAAAGATCCTCCCTTATATGCACGAAAAACATATGCCTGCAAGAGAATTGCTTTTTATTTTTTAAAAGTTTGACTAGCATAGATATCAATAATTATTTGAGACTCTAAAATGGTCACTGAGCATATTAAATACTGAATAGTTCTGGCATCACCATTAAAAATCAAGTCAAGAAAATGAGGAATACTTGTAGCACAAATACAGACTAACAGGGCTACTATTAAAAAAAATCAAGTCAGTTTTCCAATGCTTATACCATGTTTTCAAAAGCTAGCCTACACTGATGAGTTTCTTTCAGCAACTTCATTTAAATACTGAACCACCCTGCAAGTCCAAAAAGAGCATATACTTTAATATCTTAAGACCATTAAAAAAAAATCTCTATCAGTGAATATCTGAAATGTTAAATTCATCAAGTGAGAATTACAGATTAAAGAAACAAAGAACTCATATTGTATGTAAAAGGATACCATGTAGTTATATTGCTGCACTGCCATTTCTGAATATGCATTACTTCAGCATGCACTACTATCATTCATAGTTAAGTGAAGCGAATATTGTAAAATACCAAGCATAAATCAGCACATGCAATTCTGTGAAATAACAGTTAAAAAAATCTGTGGGAGATTTCCCTGTTTATTGAAAACAAACAGCTCTCCTATAGTACTCCTAAAGAGGTGGTGTGATTTTCCCCAGCCTGAAAGAATTCAGTGAAAAATACTTGAAAACCATACAAAGGTGCTGTGAAAATATACTGTGTTTACTTTGTAAGGATATTTATTCAGACAGTTATAGCTATTCTGAGCTTAACCTCTGATCTTTACATTTGGATCGGTCATGCTGGCTAAACAGTTGAAAAAGCAGGATGGATAAAAAATTTTAGAAGTTCAGACTTGCTTAAATCAATTTAAAGTAAACCACTTTAAAATTATGACAACCTATATTTAGACCTAAACTTATAAGCTATTAAAATAATTTACATTACATAAAATAAACTTGAAGCAATACATATTTTCAGCTGTTTTAAAAGAAGTCAAACCACTGAACTGGTGACAGTCACTCACTAAGCACCAGGAATCAGAATTTGAAATGCTAAAAAGCTTGACAGAAGTAGCCTCTTAGGCAGACGTAGAAACCATTTTCTTCATGCAACTTTCTTCGACTAATTCAGTTCAATGACTAGTTTATTCAAAGTTGAGAACGAAAGAAATTGAAAAAAGCAGCAGCGCCTGTTTTAATATTCCAAATTAGAAATAAAACTGAGGTGTGAATATGAGATGTTCTAGTTCTAAAATCTTGAAGGCCCTAATGACCAGAAACCACCGGTTCAATTCAGTAACTATAATTACTTCCTTTGTTTAATAAAACAGTTATAAATACACAGCATGTTTGAAAACCTTTTCTTATGTCTACACTTACAATACTATGCCACTGTAGCACTTCAGTGTATACACACATTACAGTGATATAAGGTGGCCTCCTGTTGCTGTGGTTAATCCACTTCACTGAGAGGGTAGCTAGGTGAATTGAAGAATTCTTCGACCCATCTAGCATGGTCTGCACAAGGACTAGGCTGGCTTAACTCCATCACTCACAGGTGTGGATTTTTCACACCCTCAAGCAATGTAGCTGGGTTGATTTAATTTTACAGTGTAGATCAGTATTTGGGATGCAATATTCTGCTCTTCCACTTCACTAGTGAAAATTTTATGTAATGGCATATTTGATCTTGGAGAATTAAAATATTTTTGCATTTTGAGACTATAAAATCTATCTAATCTTGCAAAACAATTTCTGACCATGTTTTAGACCATTTATTTTAGAAGAATTATCCTGTTTCATTACTTCAGCTGATTTGTTCACCAGTTCCCTACCTTTTTAAACTTTAGACATGCGAAGTCCAGTAAGTTTTTACATTTGGTAATCATCACACATTTGCCATCCAATTTGCTGCACTGAGCAGCAGATTTCACATTTCCTACAGTTAGAATGAGAAAGTTATCTAATAAATAAAATATTGTAGAGTCTAAAAATAATGTGAGCTAGCCAAGGCCTGAGTGGTGATGAGTTGCAACCTGAGTTGGGGATAGAGAAGGGATGCTTATGTCTTTAATCTAACTACATGCCATCACACACCAGAGTAAGAATTGATAAACAAAATATAAAAATTAACCAAATTGTTTTATAAAGCAATCATGCATCATGAAAGAAAACGCAAAACTTCATTCTTTTTTTTTGCTTTGCAGTTTACCTCCAACAAAAAACATGAAGCATTATAAAAAAACTGCATGATGCTTAACTGTAGAGGTTGTATTAACTTTTTAGAGCAATTAATGCAGGTTATCTAAATTAAACTACTCAGACTCACTCTGGCCAAGACAGCTGTTTAAAAGTAATCATTTGTTCAACTTTGTCCCCCAGATTAGAAAAATGAAAAGCCCATTCACACATTTCTGCATACCACTGCTCTTTGAAAGTACTTTGATTTATGTATCAGTGACATTTAAAGGGATACTGAAAACTTTAAAACATTATCTGCCTGAAAAATGTATTCCTACTATAATTGCAAGTGACAAGATTACAACTGAAAAAAGCAAAAAAAACTTCAGTGTGCTTTGTGCAATTGACAGCACCCTGATTATACAGGAGAAACAGCAAGACAATCTCTACCATTATTGAGAAGACCCTACAGACAGAGCTGAAAAAACTAAAAGATTTCACCAGCAGATAGAAATGCATTAGAGAAGCAGCTACAATAGAGGCAACTGTTCTAGAACCACCTCCACTTTCTCTTGTTAAAGACTTATCAAGCCTAAAAACCAAAGACACAGAATTCCAGTGTGACCTTGGGCAAGTCATTTACCCTCTTCTGTGCCTTACATCAGCATCTATAAAATGGGATATCAGTACTTTCCTAGCTTACAGAAATGTTGTGGGGTGTTCAGATACCATGGTAATGTGGGATAGATAAATACTTCAGATAGAAGCCAACTGGAACTTTTTCACCTTTATTTTTGTTCAAGGACACTTGAATGGAGCAGAAAGAAAGCAAAACTGGATGGAAAAATTTCTGAAGTTTCTAAAAGAGCTGCAATCTCCACTCTATTTGTGATGGGAGAGGCAATAGGTAACCAGTGTTTCCCATCAGGAACATGCATCTCTTGAACCTCCAGTTACTGTGCTCTTGGTAGAAATACGGCCAATCCTCTGGGAGCTAAACCTCTCCAGTACCTGCGGACCCTCTCACTGATACTGAAATGTAATTTGCAGCTCCTTGCATAAGGTGAATTTGAACTATGAAGTATAATTCTCTCAAAATGGAGTTATCCTGTTGAAAAATCACCACTTGAAAAGCTGAAAAAAATAAGGCCCACTTACCCCGATAAGATGACCCAAGTTACCTGATAGGAGAAAAACTCTGGACCTGGTGTACTTCTATTATATTTCCCAGTATCTCTAGCCTAGTTTGCTCTCCATAAAAGTAGGTGAAAGGTTACTAACAGATATTCAACTCTGCTTCAGATAAACAATAGGCTGCATTCCATGAACACTAGTTTCAATGGCAGCAGTTAGCTTTTATTTGCTCTTATAAAATAAGAGGGCACCATATCTAATCCAGTTCCATGCACAGCCAATGTTACTATATAAAATAGGAAAGAAACTGGTCATTTCCTCATTATCCCCATCTAATCAAATGTCTAAAATAGCTATAAGTTTAGATCAACAAATCAGCCATTCTTACTAAAATTAGCCCATACGTGCAACTAGGTAATGTGGTAATGAAGCAGTTCGCTGTACTGTTCTTTAAACCAGAATGTTTATTTTGCATTTTCCTTCCTAAGTTGCTATATGTATATTTCAAAAATACACAACAAAACATTCCACAATGAAATATGGCAATGCCATATTTTTGAACAAAACTGTTTTCAAAGCAAGTAAAAGCTATTTTAAATGCTGGTTCACTAGACTTTTCAGTGTAATATGTCAGTTTGACAAAAGGGTGCCAAGAGCTGTACATGAATATCTGATTTCAACCCAGTCACACAAGTAAATTACACAACCTACTTTTTCTCAGTGTCAGATTACTGAAATAACATTAATAAAGCTTGTTTTAGTCAGGCATTATATTTCTCAGCTTTCTAGAAAACCTGTTTTAAATAGAAAGCTAACTTTAATAGAACAGATGACCTCTGGTCAATTAGGAAACAAAACAACTAATTTACAACAATCTTTGCAGAAAGCTTTTTTAACAAAATAGAGTGTCCATATATTAAATACTGGAAAGATGATGTGGACAGACAAATTACCCCAGAGATATGGGGTCTGATTTGGAAAAAAGACTAACAACCTCAGTTTTTAACACAGGGGTGGGCAAACTACAACCCGTGGGCCACATCCAGCTCGCTCACAGGCTAATTCCATCCAGCCCCCCAAGCTTGTGGCTGGGGAGGCTACCTCCTTCCCCTCTTTTTTCTCCCCCGCTCCCAGCAGCCTCAGTGCACTGTGCGAGCAGCGCTCTGGGGGGCAGGGCTGCGCGCTCCAGTGGGAAAGCAAGGCAGCGTGTCTGGCTCCAGGCCAGACACACTGTTCTGAGAGGCATGGTAAGGGGGCCAGAAGGTCTCAGGGGCCATCAGGGGACAGGGAATGGGGGTGGGGGGGTTGGATAGGGCATGGGAGTCCCAGGGACCTGTCAGGGGGCAGGGGTGTGGCTAGGAGGCAGGACAGTCAGGGAACAGAGAGCAAGGGGTTGGATATGGGGTGGAGTCCTGGGGGTGGTTAGGAGCTGGGGTCTCCAGAGGGAGTCGTCAGGGGACAAGGGCAGGGGGAGGTGGATGAGTCAGGAATTCGGGGGGTGGGGGCAGTCGGGGGCAGGAAATGGGTGGGGGTTGGATAGGGGGTGGGGCCAGGTTGTTTCAGGAAGCACAGACTTCCCTACCTGGCCCTCCATACAATTTTGAATCCTGATGTGGCCCTTGGGCCAAAAAGTTTGCCCACCCCTGCTTTAACACAATAAAATAATATTTAAGATTCTGTTCCAAGGGTCCCTCACAGCAATCAGGTTAAAAATATAAAAAGGAAATAAATGCTGGAGGAAAATATGGTGAAAGAGAAGATTGATATTATCCAGCAGTCATGTCCAGTCAGAGTACTGGGATGAAGTCTATAACGAAATATCAAATTGTTGGATATTTATTACCAAAGGCTCCTCTGGTAATCCCACTGGGGCTTCTTAGTGGGAATGGTCACAAAAAAGGAAAAGAATTGGTCTTATCTGCTAACAGCCACACCTCACACTGGAAAAAGAAAAATGGACAACCACAGACGAATGGTTCAAAAAAATACGGGAGGTTGCAGTTATGGAAAAGTTAACACCAATTAACCCAACAAACAGAAGGCAGATGGATACTTAGATATTTGGTTACCTTTTATTCAATACTTAGACAAAATACACCCATCCTTTTTAAAAAATATTAAAATTTGATAGATATGCTTAAATAGGTGCATATAGAGATTTCATTCAATTTAATAAAATCACTAGAAACAATACAGGTGTTGTGACAATGCTTACACTGTAATATGACATACACCTGGTTTTATAGAAAGATTTGATGATTAAATTCCTGTATAATGTCTCTTTATACAAAACCTATCTGTTGTAATGATAGATTGGTTTCTGATATTTTCCAGGAAAGGATTCATAAGCTTGTTTAAACATTCCTAAATAAACAGCTTACAAAATAAAAATGAAGCTTGTTTTATGTTACTGCAAATAATCTTTATGCTATACTTCATAAATAATGCACATTTTGTACATATGGGCTCAAGTTTTGAGTTTGTCTTAACATACTTCTGAAAGGTACTGCTTTATTATTTTGTATTACTATTTACTGCAATTTGTCCCTTCATATAATTTGGGAAACACTACTTATTGTTATAAAAGTGACAAGTTCCTAGACTTCTTTGCTACTTGTACTTGTTTCACAAAGAAACCTTTTAACCACAAAGGCAGAAGTTTCTGCCTCGAGACAAGAGTTCTAAGCCAATCAGGAACAGAATGTCTTCAGATCCTGGGCTGGGTTCCAATGCAGCAGTCACTGATTTGTTAGACATGCTAGTAGCTATTAGTCAGGGGTTACTCGCAGTCAATGACCTAAAGTTACACTACCAGCACTTTACCATAGGGAGCCATACATCCTCCTCTGCAGCCTTTCATTGCTAAAACAAGCACAGAAGAACTACTTCCAGTCACTTTTGAGGTTTTAAAGTTTAACAAACCCATCTGAAAGTATAAAGCTATCACTGCTTCTGAAGTCTGCCAATCATCTTGACCATTTTACCTTTTATTTCACTGCAAATCAGTCTAAACTTATGAACTTTGCAGCCACATTTCACCACAATGAAGGACTGAGATTTTAAAAAAAATCAGCAGTCAGCCAATAAACTGAAACCCACACTACCACACCAATAATAAAAGCAACTGTTTCACCATGCTTAAACAGGAAGAAAATTGTAGCAGGCATAAGATACTTCATGGACATCTCCACTTAACTAATTACAGCTGTTTCATGGCCAGAAAGGTTAGACAAATTAACACAATCTGTGATGCCCTAGAAAGCCCAGCAATGCAAAGAAAAATAAAGACTGTAGAAAATATGAGAGAGTCGCACTATTTTCCACATAGGGAAGAAAGATTAGTATTCAGTCAAAACAGCTTTCAAGCATCTATTTTATAGAAGTTGTTTTGAATGCATAACTGAGATAAGAATTACAACTGTAAACACTAAGGCCATGACTACACTACAGCTGTAGAGCCACTATGCAGGCGATTCCCTACATCAATGAAAGACTTTTCTTGAAGTACTTAATCCACCTGCCTGAGAAATGATAGCTAGGTCAATAGAAGAATTCTTCTTTTGTCAACCTTGCTACATCTACACCAGGGGTTAGGTTGACCTAACTATGGTGCTCAGAGCACCAAATTTTCCCCAGATGTAGCAAGGTTAATCTAACTTCTAAGCATAGACTGGGCCTCCAAGTTGAATAATAAGTGTTAGCATACAGAGATCTTTCTAATGAAATGGTAAATTTGACTATTTGTGTTCTGACTTTAAAACAACAATTGTGCCACTCTAGCTATTCAATACTGTAATAGTCTCTAGTAATGTACAGGTTTTGTAATTTTAAAAGCAACATGTATTTAATTTAAGGAAAATCCAGAGCTGTGAACTGCATATGTCATGGTGCCAAGGTGTGAAGAACACAGGCTAACTTGAGAGTCAGTAAGTAATGTGGTACAAGCTAGACCTCCTGGCCTTATCTACACTGGAGAAATTGTCATGTAAAGTGGTCCAAATGGTGGTTGACACCAATAACATTTTTACATACAAAATGATTATCAATGGACAGGCATTTGCCCAGCTGCTTTGAATAAGGCTGACTATCATGTCATCCATCCCTGTGTTATCTGCATGGCTGCAATGTCAATGAAGAAACAAAGTATTGCAGCTGTAATGGTACAAATGATCCTCCAAACATGCTAGTGCACCTGCTCACTGTGACAGCTCAGACAAGCTTCTAGCCTGCTCTCTCTCCTCGAAGTCCTCCCCTTATACAGGCCTGTGAACAGCCATGGCATCTGCAGTGAGAGAATGTTAACCAGGCCTGGCCTTCATGATCCACACATGATACTTTCTATAGGACATAAATATTGGAATCAACTGAATTAAACCAGAAATGTGACAAGAAAAACAGACATTATGCAGTTTCAGGGTGCTGTGTGGGGATCTGTTGTGCCATGTATAACCAAAAGAGGATTGCATAGCATGGCTTACAGTGTTGCAGCTTGCACCATTGTAACCCCACCAGTTCAGTTAATTTAATTATCTAGCGCAGATGCTACCTAAGACCTACTTAAATCAATATATGAGTGCAACAAAGTTGTTTATGTAAATTACACAAAGCTAGGTGGTCTCAAGCCTGATCTAAACCTAAAATTTAGGCTGACAGTACCCTGAAAGACGTAGTTAAGCCAACCTAAGTTCTGGTATAGACACTAGGACTTCAATGCAAGAATTAATGATAAATCAACAGAAAAATCTTTCATCACTGTAGCAACAGATGCAGCGCAGTAGCTGGGCCACTGTACATTTATAGTGTAGAGAAGCCTCCAGTTAAAACTAAGTTTGTGCTTCTTTATTATAAAGGAAGTCTACACATTTTTTCTGACTTTCAATCAGAGAAATATCAAGGATGTCAAACCAGTTCTTCCCTTATGATACAGGACTTTTTGGAGATTCCCGGGCTTTAGACTGTGAGCTCTCTCACATTAACTGAATATTCAGGAGTATTCTATCTTTATTAAAAACTCTCTCACTCAAATGTTCACTGGAGTTCAATATGTAAAATAAAGTACCACTCTCAAATTCCTTCAACTGTTCTACTTTCAGTAAGTTGTCAAGGCAGTTTCACTAAATCTCAGGATGACCAAGGCTTTCCAAGATAGAAAGGATCTGAATTTCTATTATAAAACAAATATTTAAAAACAAAAAATATTCAGGTCTTCATACATCATAAAGAGGGGGAAAAGGACATGCCTAATATGTAATTCTCCTGTGTAATAAGCATTCAGATCAGACCCTCAAGCACACTACACAAATAAATTAGCTGAACATTTCTGGTAAAATGAAGAGTGAAATATCAGACAATCCTGGGATATGCATTGTCATAATAAACTTGACTATCACATTAAGATAGTGGAACATCATAATTTTGTGCTATTGTTTCCAGACAGTAGAGTTCATCAGTGTATGACCCCCATCTAACACTAAAACCTAATGGCTGACAGAAAATATACAAATGCTCTACGTTGTTAGTTCAAAAGGAAGAAAGTTATTGACTTGTCCAGTGAAGATATGTGACGTTTTCTAGTGTAAATTAAAATCAGTAAGGCTTCATTACTATTTTCGCAGGAGTTTGGAACTCAAAAGATTGGTAACTATGCATTTTTCTGAAATGCATCAATTTATTGTGCTTTGTTAGTATGTCTTCTGCAGGAGAAACAAAACAGCTGTTCCTTTTGTAGCTTGAGAAATGACCTATAGCTTTTGGAAAATTATTGTAATATGACACTGGACTAAGGAGTTTAGCAAGTTTAAGCATTGTGGAAGAAACCACTTCCTGCACAAGCAGTTTAGAATGACCTGTAGTAACATGCTGGAAGAGGGGTTACTATCGGGCATGGAAACAATATAAATATCACATGCTACCTCCTGTATTTTTCTCTCACTTGTAGCATTAAATAAGTATAGAATTAACTATGCTGTTCTTAGCTCTCATATTTAGCTACATATTATGAATAAGTTACCCTTCCTCTTCAATCTCCTAGAAAGATAGTACATTTAAAGACATGTTAAGTTTTCACAGCACGCTATATATACAGCTCAAAAGCAAAGAAGCTGAATGTAAGAGGCACTAAATGATTGATAGACAACATACAGCTACTTTACAGTATTAAATTACAGAACATGAAAATGTGAAATGAAGTTCACTCAAGATTGGCTTAATCTTACCTTGTCTGTTCTTGCAAAATAAGATGCGGTTCTACAAAAAACTTGACACGCAGTTTAAATCGGTAAGGAGCTAGTCCATCCATCTGCTGGGAGATCCTATTTCTCAAATTCAGCCATAAACTCTCCCCTTTGTTGCCTGTGAACTGCAGTCCAAAGTAATCAACTTCTATAATCCCCAACCTTCTGCATACCTGTAACAAAAATTGAAGTATTGTACAAGTGGATCTACAACACAGCCAATACCAAAACCATCACTCAAACACAGAAGTGTAGCTTTTTTAAAACAGCTCATACACACACACACACAACACAAAACCTCAACACTTAAATATAAAATTATCTTACTGAATTACTTTTCAGTAGAATCATAGAATATTAGGGTTGGAAGAGACCTCAGGAGGTCATCTAGTCCAACCCCTGCTCAAGGCATAAGAAGTCATCAAAACTAAGCAAAGCATTAAAAAAGCTGTCTTGATGGCAACCTTTCAATATGTATATGAAATGGCAATAAAAAACAGGAAGCATTTGTTAGTCCAAACACACAATTATCACTATTTCCCACCCCCACAAACCTGGGCACCTAAACAAGAGTGACTTGATTCTTCATGATGTGGAGTTCAGAAAATAGATGACTAGGAGGAGATATGATAGAGAGCTATAAAATCATGAATGGTGAGAAGAAAGTAAATAAGAGTTATTTACCCTAAAAAAATCAGGTTACCCAATTAATTTAATAAGCACAAGGTTTAAAAACAAAGTAGTATTTCTTCACACGAGGCACAGTCAGCCTGTGAAAGTCATTGCCGGGGATATCCTGAAGGCCAACAGGGTTCAACAAAGAATCAATTAAGTTCAGCAAGGATCACTCTATCAATGGCTATTAGCCAAGGTGATCAGGGAAGTGATCCCCATGCTGAGAGCCCAGGGGTCTCTAGCCTCTGACTGCCAGATGCTAGAAGTGGATGACAGGGAACCCAGGGTGGGATGGATCAATAACTGCCCTGGTCTGCTCATGCCACATGTGGCACCTAGCCCTGGTCACTGCCTGCACAATAGGATACTGGACTAGATGGACCATTGGTCTGACCCTGCACAGCCCCTCTTATGAGCATCGGCAACTCCCCAGGAAACCAAGGGCACTTCTGACCACTTGTTTAGGTGCCTAACGCAGGCGAAGTGACTCAGGTCGGGCTATTTCTGCCAAGGCGGAGTCAACTGAGCAGGCAGGACGGTTCAGCGGGCGCAGATCGCAGACCCCAGGGTAGCACCGTCCCGGACACGTGTCTAATGTTTAGGTGAACGTGGAGCCACGCGGGGGTGGGGGGGGGGGGAGAGGAGGAGCCCCGAGAAGAAGCCGCGGTCCTGCCTAGGGTGGGCTCCCTGGGCAGCGGGGGCTCCCTCGGGGAGGGCGAACTCGCCGCAAGGGGAGAGGAGACGCTGAGGCCCCTCCCCACGCCGCGGGAGACCACGCACTCGAGGGCGCAGCAGCCTCTGCGGCCAACCTGGCGGGGGAGCTTCGCCTCAGGAAACTCACAGAAGCACCAGCGGCTCCGCCTGCCCCCCACCCCTCTCCCTGCCGCGCACCCCCGCCCCCGTCGCGCGCGCAGCAACCGCCGCGCGGAGGGCGCGCGGAAGAGCGTTAGGGAGGGAGGAGCCGGGACGCGGGACTGGCGGTTGGTCGCGTTCTCTGGTCGCGACTGCCGGCCGCTGCGGCTCCCAGGGCCGTCGGGGGAGCCGCAGCGGCCGGCAGCCCCCGGGGCGGCGCCTCACCTGGTTGAGGCAGTCCTCGCCGTTGGCTTTGGCCTCCACCTCCACCTCCATCACCACCGCGTCCGGCCTGGTCACATAGCACAGCATGGCTGGGGCAGACATCCACCGCCAGCGCGACCCGCGCCTCGGACACCGCAGCCGCTGCCGTCGCCGACCGAGACCGAGACCCACACCCTGGCCTGTGCGCCGCGGTCCCCCCCCCGCCCCCGGCCACTCGTACGCGCTAGCCTCCGGTGCCGCCTCTGCGCCGCGCTTCTCTAGTGCCCGCTGCGCTCCAACCGGCCGCCGGCGCTGGCACCCGCCCCCATATATCCGCTCCGTCTACCCGCCTCCGCCGCCGACCGGCAACAGCCGGCCAATCACAACGCGTCTCTCATCGCCGCAGACAGTCGCTCTCGCCACTCAGAGTGAGGTTCTCTTGCGACCGCGGCTGCACGGAGGCGGTTTGTTATTGCTGCTCCCTGACTCCCCCTGGCGGGCCACAGAGGGGCGGGGCTTGCTGCGCCCTACGGGGCTCTGTCCCCACAGAGGAGGGGAAGGGTCCGCCTGGCCCCACCAATGAGAGGCCCTGGAGGTCTCTGAGTCTGCACAGGGCCAGGCTCTTCAAGCAGGGAGCCAGCCACGCTGAGGCTTGGGCTGCACTTAGACACACATCTTGTGTGAGAACTTGACTCACACCCTGTTTATCCAGCTATGACACCAACCCTGTGGGTGTGAGTGGTTCTCCACAGAGTGAATGTTGCTCAGGGCAGTGGCCTGCCTACACCGACAGAAAACCCCCTTCTGGCCGGGTAGGCTGCCTCTACCCTACCGGGTTGTGCCAATATAGCTGGGCTGGCATAGGGGCCGTAGCGTAAACATAGCCTAAAAGCCTAATCGAAGCCATAGCCTAAAAGCTTGTCTTCCTGTGCAGTTGCTCTGAAATAGCTATCTGTGAACAACGGCCTGTGTGGACACTTCTATTCTGGAATAGGAGGAATTTTTCCCCAAATTAGCCCAATCCGCTTTAGAGTTCAGTCTGAAGTCTCTGCTGGTGGGTCTGGGGATATGGCTGCACTGGCGGTAGGTGTCTGGCCACAGCCGTGCTGTGTATAGTGACCGGGCTGGCTGTGGTTGCAGGCCCGGTGAGAGAACTTTTGGGCTGTAGTACATCATGTTTGCTGTGCCCCCATCCCCTCTCATTTCACTTTATTTTCACAGATGCTACAACATTTGGGGATCCTCTGATCTTGGGGCCCTGGTACAATTGTTCCTCCTTGTCTCCTGTCAGCGCTGTGTGGTATGATGGAGGAAACTGAGGCAAAAGCCAATAGCAAGGACTGTCTCAGAATTATTCATTTCAGAGTACAATATACAATTATAAAAATATTTTTTAGTATTTTATTTCTAGGCTAAAATGACTCATCTGTGAGCGGATAATAATTTGAAATACTATATTGAGATTAACACTATTATCTCTGCTATGTCCACCTTTGTTCTTGATTATCCCATTTGTTGCACAGTGCACAATGTGAAAGAGATGGGGCAAACTGTGCAAACATGGCCACAGACTAAAGTTCACCAGTCTCCATGCACTGTGATGCTGCATCTGGGTGCAAAGGATGATGGGCTGTTCTCCTTGCATACAGAACTCAGTAGATATGAACTACTGTAATAGATAGTGTGGGCTGGCCAGAGGAAAAACACCTGCACTAGATAATTACCTAAAAGTATGCATTTGACAAAGGCACAGAACATGTATGAAGTAAAATAGTCTCTAGCTCAGTGGTGGGCAACCTGCAGCCAGTCAGGGTAATCTGCTGGCAGGCTGCGAGACAGTTTGTTTATATTGAACATCCGCAGGCATGGTGCAGTTCGCCATTCCTGGCCAATGGGGGCTGTGGAAAGCGACAGAGGCCGCAAGGATGTACTGGCCGCTGCTTTCTGCAGCTCCCATTGGCCAGGAACAGCGAACCGTGGCTACTGGAAGCTGCAGGAGGCTGTGCCTGCAGACCGTCAATGTAAACAAACTGTCTCCTGGCCCACAATGGATTATCCTGATGGATGACGTGCGGCCTGTGGGCCACAGATTGCCCACCACTGTTCTAGCTGCTTTAACCTACGTAGGAAGTAATATAAGCCAGTATGGAAATAAGGAACACATCAGCAGACAGGGGAGGTCCCTGAAAGAGGTAGCAGTCCAGGTGAATTATAGGTAGGGTGAACAGATGTCCCATTTTTGTAGGGCCACTCCTGATTTTTGGGCCTTTTTCTTATATAGGCGCCTATTACCCCCCTTACCCTTGTCCCATTTTTTCACAGTTGCTATTTGGTCACCCTAATTATAGGCAGCACAGAGTGAGTAGGAATAGGCAGTCTGACAAGAATAAAAGCTGAGAGGGGAAAAATGGGGTTCTGGAAAAAATTCTTGAGACTAAAAGGAAAAAGAGTAGGGAACTAACTAGTGGTATGTCACCACATGGATGGACGTTAATGTTCTTGCTGCAGTTCACTCTGCATGGCTCATCTGCTTCTTTCTATCTGGGTATTTGTTCTGCATCCATCAGCATAGTGTCGGACCACTATTATTAATTAATATTACAGTAACTCCTGGATGCCACCCTAGAACACATCCCCATTGTGTTAGGCACTGTACAAATGAAGTAATACACAATTCCTGCCATGAAAAGTGTAACTATATAAGACATATGCAGGATGAGGGAAAGGGATACAAAATGCAAGTGGAATGAACAGGCTTGCAAACTACATGTTAGTTCCAGGATTCATTTTTTAAAAATTCCTTAGGAGGAGCTTTGCTTGTATTTGCCATCCTTTCTTCACAGACTGTTTAGGTGGATGCTTGGGCTAAGATTTTCCCCTCAGGTATTTATACTTCACCATCAAGTGTAGTTTCAATAACTTCTGTATCTAACCAAAATATTCTTGGAATTGTTATTGAGGTAAAGCTTACCGAGGAATATAAGAGCTACCAGTGTGAAGCAGACCAGCAGTCTATTTAATCAGATAGCCTCTCTGACAATAGTTAGTCTCTCATGCTTCAGAGGAAAGTGCAAGAAACCCCTACCTAAGAAGTATGAGAACCTGCCATCAAGAGAACTTTATTCCTAACAGTGGGCAGTTAATGTTTGTTTATACCTCGGGTCCTACCAAAACACATCACGGACCACAAAATCTGGTCTTTTGTGTGCGTTTACCCTATACTATACAGAATTCATGGGGGGAGACCAGCATTTCTCAAACTGGGGATCCTGACCCAAAAGGGAATTGCAGGGGGATTATAAGGTTATTTGGGGGGGGGGGTTGCAGTAGTGCCACCTGTATTTCTGCACTGCCTTCAGAGCTGGGTGGCAAGAGAGCAGTGGCTGATGGCCAGGCACCCAGCTCTGAAGGCGGCGTCCTGCCAGCAACAGCGCAGAAGTAAGAGTGATACCATACCATGTCACCCTTACTTCTGCACTGCTGCCTTCAGAGCTGGACAGCCGGAGAGTGGCGGCTGCTGAGGGCCCAGCTCTGTAGGCAGCAGCGGAGATGTAAGGGTGGCAATATCATACCCTGTCATCCTTACTTCTGCGCTGCTGCTGGTAGTGGCTGTGCCTTCAGAGCTGGGCTCATGGCCAGCAACCGCCACTCTCCAGCTGCCCAGCTCTGAAAGCAGCGCCACCGCCAGCAGTAGCACAGAAGTAAGGATTGCGGTACTGCAACCCCCCTACAATAACCTTGTGACCCCCCTCAACTCCTTTTTTGGGTCAGGATCCCTATAACACCATGAAATTTCAGATTTAAATAGCTAAAATCATGAAACTTACGGTTTTTAAAATCCTACAACTGAAATTGACCAAAATGGATCACGAATTTGGTAGGGCTCTATTTATATCTGAAGCATAAGCATTTATTATTATTTGTATTATGGTTACACATAGAGATCCTAATCTGGTCTCAGGGGCACAAGGTGGTAGGTACTGTACTCATCCAGAACAAAAAAAACAAAAAGAAAAGATCCTTGCCCCAAAGAACTTACAATCTCTGTAAATATTTATATCCCTTACTGGGTGTTTTTCCTCCCTTTCTTTTAACCTTATTTTATGTGCATAACAGCTCCAATACATTAATGTCTAATCCTTTCTAATCCTTTTCATAATCATGCCACGCTCTTGGCCTCAGTAATATCATGTAGCAATAGCAAGCATAGGCTAATTAAGCATTGTTTAAAAAACAAGCATTTCTTTATGTGTGTGTCATTACCATACTCCCAGTAAAGAAATACATTTCATTTTGTAATCTTTTCTTGGAGTTTTACACATATACTGAGCCAGACGGGATGTAGAATTGAGCTACACCTCACAGGAGAGAGCTCTCACGACAGAGATGCAGCTGCCTCTAGGATCTTTCTGAGAGGACTCACTAGTCTCTGTTTATTGTGACTCTGCACTCTCCTGCCATGTCTTTTAGGTGAATCAGCAACACTCCATGATTTATGGTGTCAACCACGGTTGACTAATCTAGCAGGATGAGCATAGACCCCTGCTCTATGGCAAGAGCAGGTTGTTCACCAGCATCAATAGTATTATTTAAGTGTTGTCACAGGCCCGAAGTATGATGATGGGTCTGGGATGGTGGCAGAAGTCAGCCTTTGCTATCTTTTCAATCAACCCTCAGGTGTAATTAAGATCCTTTGATGATTTGAATTTCCTTGCCTAACCTCATAACAACCAAAGTCCCCACACTCTAGCCACCACGTAAGAACCAAGATGTGCCATTGGCACATCCCCAATCCCATATCTCCTGTGTCAGGCCAGGTATTAGAGAAATTGCTTCATTATCTGCCACTGAGCCTGTACCATGGTGAAACCCAAACCTGCTCTTCTCCAACATCCTTTCTGGAACTGCTTGCTGCCTGTAGCAGTCAAATTCAAAATACCTTTATTGCTCTGACAAACTATATAAGTGTTGCCAAAGGTCCCGGAGTCTCTGTCAGCTAAAACATCTGCCCAGCATGGGGATTAGAGTGTATAAAAGTAAATTCCTGGTGCTCGCTAGAACAGTATTTGCCTGTATTGTCCATTTCTTATTTGCTGGCAGTCACAGAAGAGACATGAGCAGAACAATTCCTGAGCTGCTGTGCTATCCTAGCTATTGGCTGGGGATGGTGCTCTACAAAGACTGCCACGCAGTCTCTGGTAAGCACAGACACCTTGTCAATTTCTGCATCTCTGTTATAAATAGAACCATACCCTTTGATGAGCAGGTTTAGTACCAACTGGCTCCTAGGACACTGGTTATACATGATGCAATTTACGATCCATTTGGGGAGGACAGTCACATGCATGTGACATACAATGTTTTTTGCATAGTTGTGTGCGTTTGTTTTTTAATTGTCCATTGATCAGAACAATGAAGGCCTCTATACTGTGCTTCCCTCTCTCTTATCCTATATTTTTTTCTGTCTCTCTCCCACTCTGCCTCTCCTGTTCTTATTCCTTGCTCTCTCACTTTCTCAATTTGGCAATGCTTTTAAAGTGCATTGAGATCCTTAAAAGAAAGGCACTACAAAAGTATCATTATTACTTTAACTCTCCTTTTGTTTGCTCCTCTTTTTTTCCTGTGTCTGTCTCTTCTTATTCTGGGTCAAACTACAAGGAGCAGCCAAGGATTATCACTGCTACAGAAATAGACTTTACCACCAGATGTGAGGTGGAATGAAACTGACTGGGATCACATGATTCCAGTCAGTTCCTTTTGGCAGTTTCTCCTTGGGTAAAACTCCTTTGTGTGTGAGAACAGTCATAGTGCATGGCTGTTTCTTGGAATTGTCTTGATTGCTGGTCATGTTGCTGGTGCACGTCACTTATGTGGAAGGTGGTGTATGAATTGAGACACATGGAGGAAGGCTTAGAATTAGAAGCTAATCCAGCACAGAATCATAGAGATGTAGGGCTGGAAGCAGGGCCGGTGCAAGGATCTTTTGCACCCTGGGCAAAACTTCCACATTGCGCCTCCCCGCCCCTCCCCCTGGAACATTGCTTAGTATAAACTTCAAAATACTTTCAAAACTACACCCTTTTTAGTCACGTCTACTTCCTGCCTTCATATCAAAATCTACTACATTTTATTCTACCTTCAGAATATCCAATTATTGTTATTAATCAAATTTATAAAATTAGAATGGCGGATACTCCGTCATACAACAACTGACAATATCAGTATGACAAATTTCAACAACCTACTCACGCATATTTGCACATAAACATATACACTCAAATACTTAACAATCACACACAGTTGACACAAAGTATTAGCAAAATGATGCAGCAGCACTTGCCAGAGTCTTAGATCTGAAACAACTCAACAAAAATAGTTAGCCTCAACCAACAGCCTCTGTAAACTAGTAAACTTAGCATTATAAACAGCTGATATGAGGCAGCTCTGTGTTTTTGGGAACCAGGGCACAGTTTGATATCAGTCAGCTCTGTGTTTTTAGGGAATCAAGGTGCAGTATCCAGCCTGTCTGACTCATGAAAGATAATCCGCCGACCCAGTCTCTGTTTGAACCAAAACAGATCAGAGAAAAGTCTGCAGAGAACAGTGAAGGGCATGGGGAGACACCTTGACTCCTCCTGACAAAGTGACAAGATTAAGACATCTCGATTAGCATAAGGCAGGGGTAGGCAAACTACGTCCCGCGGGCCAGATCCAGCCCGCAGGTTCCTCCTAAATGGCCCCAAGGTCCAGCTGGGGAGGCCCCTCCCTCGCTGACTCCTTCCCGTGTGGCCTCAGCAGGCCGTGCTGGGGAACCTGCTCCGCCCGCGCTGGGGAACTTGCTTCAGCCCCTCCCACACTGACCCCCTCCCGTGCGGCCTCAGCGGACCACGTGAGCAGCTCTGGGGGCGGAGCTGGGTGGCCACGTGTCGGCTAGACACCCTGCTTGCTCTGGAAGATCAGCGACGCCGCGTGTCTGGCTCCGGGCCAGACATGCTATTCTGAGCAGCGGCGAGGTAAGAGAGCCGGGGTCGGGGGGCTGGCTAAGGGGGCAGAGGGTCTGGGGGGCGGTCAGGGTTTACAGAGAATGGGGGGAGGTTAGATGCTGCGTGGGAGTCCCAAGGAGCCTGTCAGGGGGCGGGGTATGGATAGGGATCAGGACAGTCAGGGGCCAGGGAGCACGGGAGTGGGGTCCTGGGGGGTGATTGCGGGAGGGAGATCTCTGGAGGGAGTATTCAGGGGACGAGGAGCAGTGGGGCTTAGATGGGGATGGGGTCTTGGGGGTGGTGGTTAGGGGCAGGCGGCCTCTGGAGTGGGTAGTCAGGGGACAAGGAGTGGGGGGCTTAGGATGGCAGGTCTCGGGGTAGTCGTGGTTAGGGTGGACAGTCAGGGGACAGGGAGCAGGGGGGCTTAGATGGGGGTGGGGTTCTGGGGGGCAGAGTGGGGGGGTCTCCCACGGGAGTGATCAAGGGACAAGGAGCAGGGAGGGGGTTGGATGGGTTGAGGGTTCTAAGGGAGGGGCAGTCAGGGGGCGGGAAGTGGGTGGGGGTCAGATAGCGGCTGGGGCCAGGCTCTTTAGGGAGGCACAGCCTTCCCTACCCAGCCCTCCACACAATTTAAAACTCCGATGTGGCCCTCAGGCCAAAAAGTTTGCCCACCCCTGGCATAAGGAATGGAGAACTGGGACCACTCTCCTAGCCTCGTTTGCATGGAAGATGGACAGGAATTAAAATGAAGAAAAGAGAACCGCACTGAACTCTGGGATCTAAAAAGCAGGGACGCACTGCATTCTGGGAATCCCTGCTCCAAATGCTAATGAACTTATGCCTGCACACACCCAGCTCAGCAATTATCAGACCAATTCTAGTAATAGAGCTTTGACTGATAGCCCAAAATACTAAAGCAAACTGGTTACATTGTGAGCTCCCTGAAGAAAACACCACCCATAGCCAAGAGTGATCACTTCCTATTGTCTATCCCAAAGAAAACCCTTGAATCCCCAGTTTACTCATAAACAGATCTACTGTTCTCCCTCCAACCCCTGTATTTTCTCTTTAAAAACTCCTATCTGTGCCCAAGTCAGTGTTCAGACCTGACTCAAACTCTGCATCAGTTCCACTGGAACTCCATTATCACCTGACTGATCGTGCTGGGGGCTCTCCCTGTCTCCAGCACTCAGGACCCTGAGCTGCTACCATCACCATGGAACCCAACCCAGTTCAAGCCTCATGGAGTGGGTGAGATCTCTCTCTCTCTCTCATTCTCTCTCAGGTATTAACCTTTAAAATGTAACTGTTATGTTTGTTTAACCCTCCTTCTGTAGTTATCCTTATTATTCAATAAATAACCCTTATGGTTAAGTTGGTTGTTTCTCTCTCACTTTCTGAATTTTACTCATTTGTGTCTGTAGCTTTCCCCATTTACTCTGCAGCAACGCTTCTTTTACCTAAGCTAAAAGATCCCTGTAATGCCCAAAGATACTGTGGGGTTTGCTCATCGAGTTGGTTACTGTGAAAGTGAGATAGGGGCGTGTTAAACTTGAGGCACATGGGTTGGGGCAGCTGAGAGTGCTGCTCAGCTCAGCCCATTGAGACCAGGAGCACATAAGGGCACCAGCTTGAAAGTGCTGTTTAACCCAGCTCACTGAGCACAGGGACATATAAGAGGATCAGCTGGAGAGTGCTGATTGACTCAGTCTGCTCATGTGTGTGTGGTGTGTGTGTTCCTCTAGTTCTAGGGCTGGAGGAACCCAGCCCTGGGGAACCTAGGTCCTGCAGGATAGCTCCAATGGGAGGGGACTTGCAGAAGGAAGTAGAACTCCATATGAACACAAGTCACATAAGCAGCACATTAATAGAATTACAGAACTCCCTTCCCCCAGAAGAGTAACCCGAATAAATGAATATATTCCAAAGTAACGGTCACATCTGGTAACACAGCCTATCAGAACGGGTAATGGCTGCGCACAACGAGAAAAATGATGTCATTGCCACTTTGTGCCTGCAATGCAGAGCTGGCGTAGGCTATAGCTGTAATGTACGATAGAACGACAAGTTAAAATGCACATTCAACAACGTTTCTCATTTCTTTATTCATTCGTTTTCCAGCAATAGTATAAAAAAAAAAAATTTGGGCACCGCTTTTTGGTGCTCCCAAATCTTGGTGCCTTAGGCGGCTGCGTAGTTCACCTAGTGGTTACACTGGCCCTGGCTGGAAGGGTCTTTGGGCAGTCATCAAGTTCAGTCCCGTGGACTGAGGCAGGACCTAGTAAACCTAGACCATGTTCAGCTAAGCACCTGGACTTGCAACCATACTTCTGACAGGTGCTTGACCAGCCTGTTCTTAAAAACCACCACTGACAGGGATTCCACAACACCCTTGGAAGACTATTCCAGAGCCTAATTAGCCTTATAGGTAGAAAATTTTCCCTAATATCTAATCTAAATCTCCCTTGTCACAGATTAAGCCCAACACTTCTTGTCCTACTTTCAGTGGATGTGGAGAACAATGATCACAATCCTCTTTATAAGACCCCTTAATATATCTGAAGACTTATCAGGTCCCCCTCAGCCTTATTTTCTCAAGTCTAAACATGTCCAGTTATTGTAAACGTTTCTCATAGGTCAGGTTTTCTAAACCTTTTTATTGTTTTGTGGCTGTTCTCTGGAATCTCTCCAATGCCTCGTCTTTTTTCTTGAAGTATGGCATCCAGAACTGGACACTAAACTCCAGCTGAGGCCTCACCAGTGCTGAGTAGAGCGGAACCAATATTTTCCATGTCTTACATAAAACAGTCCCTTTCTTTGATGGATTTAGAGTTAGTGGGGCCCTGTGCTCAGCTTCATTTTTAGGGCCCCTTCTTGGGACCCAGCCAAGAAAAAGAACATTCTCTCTTATCTCCCTCCAGCCCTCATTTTTCATTTTGTTTTTCTTCATCCTCCGCCTATTAGTAATAGGAAGTAAATGAAAGTAAAGTGAGGTACCTTGATTGTTTTTGTAGACTAACTTATTTTTCCACAAACCACTTGAAAATCGCTGAGAATCTTAGGCAGACCACTTAATGATCTTTCCAAATACTGTTTGTACCATTAACTAACTATTGTAAAGCACTTTGGATAAGAGTCCTTTGTTAAAAAAACATTGGGGGTTGGGATCTGGCCAGGTGTGGGAGGGGGCTCAGGGCTGGGGTTGCAGGGTCTGCGAGGAAGTTCTGGTGCAGGAGCAGGTTGGGGTGCAGGATCTGGCCGGAAGTTAGGGTGTGGGAGGGGGCTCAGGACCGGGGCAGGTGGTTGGAGTGTGGAGCGCTTACCTGGGGCAGCTCCTGTGTGATGCGAGGGGTGCTGGTGGCGCTGGAGGTGGTGAATGCAGGAGTCAGGAAGGGCAGGGGGCTGAGGGTGGGGGGGAGTGCAGGAGTCAGGGCTAGCAGTGCATGAGGGGGTGCAGGATTCAGGGTAGGTAGGGGGCTGAGGGTGGGGGAGGCGGGTTTCAGGAGTCATGGCTGGGAGTCAGAGGCGGATTTGCAGTAGAACACTGCCGAACAGCTGTTTGCCAGGGCTCAGTTCGCTCTGGGAGGAAGGGGGAGTAGCAGGGCCGCCACACTCTGGGGAGGAGGTGAGGTGGAGCTTTGGGTCAGGGACTGGAATCGGGGCAGGGCAGAGCAAAGGCAGCCCCCCCCACCCCCCCATGTAGACTGGTCTGTGCCTCACTTCCCCTCCCTCCGAAAGTAACTTGAGCACTGGCAAACAGCTGTTCAGCAGTGGGGGCAGAAATGTGGCACACTCAGAGAAGAGGTGGGGGAGCGCAAAGCTTGGCTGCTGGTGGGTGCGGAGCCTGCAGCAGGAGCCCCAGAAGCCAGCAGGATCAAGCTTCTGCCCCCACAGCTGCCGGCCCTGGTGTCCCCTGTCGCTGGGGGGACCCTGTGCCAGGGCACCCTGTGTTTCACTGTAAATCTGCCTCTGATCCTGTTAATACACCCCAGGCTGATATTAACCTTTTCCACAATTGCATCACATTGCTGACTCATTTAGTTTGTGATCCTCTATAACCCTCAGATCCTTTTCAGCAGTATTACCCCTTAAAAAGTTCTTTCCCCAATTTGTAGTTGTGCGTTTGATTTTTTTACTTAAGCGAAGTACTGTGCACGTCTCTTTATTGAATTTCATCTTGTTGAGTTTAGATCAGTTCTCCAATTTGCCAAGGACGTTTTGAAATTCTAACCCTATCTTCCAGATTGCTTGCAACTCCTCCCAGCTTGGTGTCATCTACAACTTGTATAAGCATACTCTCCACTCTATTATCCGAGTCATTAATGAAAATACTGAAGTGATGCTTTGAGGAGCACACTTCTCCATCCATATATACATGAATACTCTCTTTTGCATGTAAAAGGTCCTTCTAATATTCTCATCTCTCTTTCTGAACTTAAGAAAAAAATACTCCAGGCTTGTTGTGCTAAATAAGATTCTCTGGGGAAGTGAATGTCAGTGACTGAAAGATGTTGCTCCTTCCACAAGTGCAGATTTGCCATAACCAACATAATCATTGCTCTGTAATGAAAACAGAACAGCACATAGCATCTTACGATGAGATGTTTTATGCAGTTACTTCATTGTCACCTTTCTTCTCACCAAGATTGTGACTAGTGATTTTGGATAGCTCAATTTTAGGGTGCCCAACTTGAGATACTGAAAATTAGTCCCCTTTAAAGTAAGTTCTGAGCAACCAGCCTCTGAAAATGGGCCCTCTGTATGTGTCTGAAGATGGGGACCCAGAAATGAGGATCATATTCAGGTGTCATGTCAGTAAGTTGGTCTAAGTGTGTACGAGCTGGAGTAATTTACAGGAGAGTGGGGGGAGGAGGTTGCAGCTGGTGAATGTAAGAAAGCCCCAGGAGGTTCGTTATTGTATATGTTCTTACATCTCTGTTACTTTTCCTGCCGAAAACCCACCCTTCTGCCACCCCATGACAGATGCACCAATTTACAATAATTTACACCAATTTATACTAACATATCTTTTATCAGATGTATCATCTTTGAATTTGGCCTAGAGATGTTAAGTGACATGGAAAAAGCTATACAACAGTCAGCTGTGGAGTCAGGAATATCACACACAAATTCTGACATCCAGTCCCCTTCTCTAAAGATTGAGATTAGAAGTTGATCCGTATTTTTTGTATTTGTTTCCATCTACAGAAGCCAAACATTTTTCATGAGCATTCAATAATTTTTATGCAGTTCTGATGTTCAGATTAACATGCCAGTTATTAAAATGCATTATCAGGACTTCTATAGTTTCTGACTTCTTCCTATATTTATTACTTTATGAAGTAGGATAGTATTCCTTCTCCAGTATCCTTCTCAATTGGAGCCCAGAATTAATCCCTGCAAAATTCTATGCAGATGTTCTGATGCAATCTGCTGCTACGTGTAGGATCTGCTCCTCTTATGTCACCTTCAATCTTTTAAAAATTCCTTGCAGAAAAATATATTCTCCCCCGCCCTCTGCACCTTCAGGAATTCTTAACAGCATGCCATCTTTTAATCTGAGTATGTTTTCCAGGTCACTAATTTAATTTCTAAGCATTTCACATTCTTTAGTGTTCTCAAAATAGTCATCATTGATTATTTCCATGTCTTTAAAATGTTCTTTCATGCTTTAGCAATGCTGAGCCAAAGCTTTCAGATTTCACATCAGTAGCCATTATTACCCAGATGACAAAAATCTTTCCTAACATTAGTCCTCACTATGTAAGTCTAACATAATTGACTAAGTCAAATCTCTAACCCTCAATCCATGACTGCTGGGATTTTGGGAACATTATGTTGATACTTAAAGCACACCAAAATGTTTAGGCATAACCCAGCATTTATCTTCACCTTTCCAGGAAACTAACAAACACCATTGAGAAAAATCAAGACCGTGGGCATTAAGTTGCCAAAATAATAAAAGTAGGACACACAAAACAAGCAGGTGGCTATTAAAAGCTTTCTGTGATCATGACTGACCAATAAGTAATTAACAATAGACCTGATTCTGACACAATCAACATTCGACGTTTACCCCATAGCACATGAGATATAGCTGAGATGACCAGTTTCCTCCCATATTTAGCATAGAAAATACCAAATATTGATTTTATAATGACTTCTACTATATTTCTTGAATTTTTATAGGGACACAATGAGCATAATCTTTGTAATGCACTGTTATTACAGATAACACCTGATAAAGAGATTAGAGAATATGAGTATTAGTTGGTGCATTTTACTCCACTTTGTCTATAATAATTTTCACTGTTTCCCCTGTGAAGTCCATTAATTAGTAATCTTCCCCTTTTGTTTGTTTGAATAAAATCACACTCACTGATAAAAATTAAAAGTGCAAAAATCTGGTGGCAGAGCAGGTTTCATAGCAGATTGGTGTAGTAATGTAAGAGACGTTCTCAGGAAAATGTCAATTAAAGAGTGAGACAGTCATCTCTTTTCTAGGATGAACAGAGGGGAGATGTGAGAGAAGTCTGAGAAATCGTGAATGGTGTGGAGAAAGTATTTACCCCTTCACATAACACAAGAACCAAGGGTCACCCAATGAAATTCACAGGTAGCAGGTTTAAAACAAACATAAGGAAGTACTTCTTCACACAACACACAGTCAACCTGTGGAACTCATTGCCGGGGGATGTTGTGAAGGCCAAAAGTATAACTGAGTTAAAAAAGAATTAGATAAGTTCATAAAGAAAAATAGGTCCATCAGTGGTTATTAACCAAGACAGTCAGGAATGCAAACCTATGTTCCAGGTGTCCCATAATCTCTGACTGCCAGAAGCTGGGACTGGACCATAGGAGATGGATCAGTTGATAATTGCCCTGTTCTATTCATTCCCTCTGAAGCATCTGGCACTGGCCACTGTTGGATACTAGTCTAGATGGGCCACTGGTCTGACCCAGTTTGGCCATTGTTATATTCTTCTCTCCTTTTGCTGAGTTTTTGCAACGTTGCTTTTGACTGTGTCTTTTTCTAGCGACGAGGCAAAAGGCAAGGCTTTAGGCTGCAGTTGTGCTTTCATGCTATCAGTTAACAAAAAATGGAAAGACACCTACAATTGTTAAAAATATCCCGGGATCCACTTTCAGTATGACATTGTGTACCTAAACTTTCTGGTAAAGCAGAGCTGGATGTCCCATTTCAATGACCTAGTTTCTATTATAATGCTGATATATATTGACTTAATATTTCAATGCTGTTGTTTGCGCACTGCTAAAGAACAATTTTCCAAAGAACGTTGTTATCTGATTTATTAACTATTTTATAAATCCCAGATATCAGCTTATTAAACTACATTTTAAAGATAACATCACGAGAAGTATTGGAGCATCTTAATTTTCTGCTAAGAAATACTTCTGCTAACGTAATGTATATTGTAATGTATATCATGTCCATTAAATTCATGGATCTATTTTCCTTTCTTATATAGTTCTGTATACTAGCAACAATACAAACCAAGAAATGAGTTTTAAGGTGCTATCTTCACTATCCAGGTCAGTAAAGTCATGTGGCTTTCAGCCTCATTTTATGTAATACTATTATAGCCAGATTATTATTAGCCAGAATTGTACTGCTAGTTGCTTTGTTTTATAGCTTAACTACAGTTTTATCACTCTTTGCTGTTGGTTTTCTGGGTATGATGCAAAGTTCAATTTGCACACGCAAAAACTAAGTTAAAAACTTCATTAAGGCTGAAAAATCAAGCACTCAAAAGTTAGGAAACACCGGTTGCCTGTGCAATCCTAATTCGGCCCCTTTGTGTGCATGAATCATGATACAGTCTAACTACACGATCACACACATTTTTTTCTATAGCCTATGACCCCTGCTTCCTTCAGTACATAGAATTGATGGTGCTCAATGAGTGAGCAACTGTTCAGTATGCTGTTTTTTTCTTCATTGTTCAGTGTATGGCTTCAGGTCTTGTTTACTGCCTACTTCAAACCTTGCTCTGAAGATAGAATTATTAATTTCCTCACAGGCTTTTTTATGGTGCTTATTATGGTGTCTAAGAGCTTCACAGACAATAATGAATTTATTTTCCCAAGACTCTTGTGAGATTAGGGAATATTACTTTTTCTCCTGAGAGCTTAAGGTCAAAAGTCTATGATTTTGAATGCCAAATTTAAGATGCCTAGGACCTTATTTTTCAGAGTAATAAGCATTATACAGCACTTTAAATGTACAAAGCGTAGCACCCAGTGATTTCAGTTGCTGCTCTGGGTGCTCAGGGCTTCTGCAAATCAGACCCCAAGGCCTCATGTCAGGCATCTAGAAAATGAGCAACGCAATTTGTAACCACCTATGAAAAGTTTGGTTTAAGTGACTTGATTAGCATCACATAGGAATTCTGGGACACAGGCAGAGATATACAGCAGGTCTCCAGGGCATCATTCACTTACCTTAGTCAAAGACCATCCTCACTTTTCCAGAAATCCCCTACCTCATTCACTATACACCTTCCAAATTCTGCAACAAATGAGGCAGGGGTCCTACAGAAAATAGTTCCCTTCACTACACAACCCTGATTCATCCCCATAGCAGATCCATCCCCATAGCAGATCCATCCTATGCAGTGATTGAGACATAGGTCCTGTGGGAAGAACACTATGTGATCATGTAATCAAAAACTGTGTCGTAATGAGTATACACAAGGGGGCAAATTTAGATTATAAAGGCAACCTTACTTCTGGCATTTCCTAACTTCAAAGTGCCTGACTTTGCAACCTTAATAATATTCTTTTAATGTAGGTTTGTGTATCATTTTCTAGGTTTTTTTTTAAAAAAATCAGAAATAACAGAAATTCCATCTTGTGCATCATATTGACACCCATACAGGTCATCAGCAGGGTTGGAATTTTTAGCTCCACCAGATAATCATCTGCTAACAGCATCAATGGGGTAACCGATAGCAGTAGTAGGTTGTAATCCTCTCTGTGGACCAGCACTAGAGAGGGCTGAAACACTTTGCCAGTGGGTTTCACAGATATTTGCTGATGGCAAAGGAATGATGAGACTCAGGAATCTATGATTCCATTCCAGACTTATGGAAGGCTCATCTGCTAATTCCTCCTGAGTGTGACCCCTTCTGCACTGTCTCCACCAACCCATCATTGTCTTAGTCCCGTCTCTTCCCTATCCATGGCTCCTCATCCCAGTCCCATTCTCCTCACTTTGTCAGTCCCAGTTTCCACTGCTCAGGTGTCTCATTCCAGTCCCAATCTCCTTGCCTACTCTCACACTTCTGAACACCCTGCCCCAGTCGCCCACCCCAATTCAAGTCTCCCTGTACCATCATTCCCAGTTTTCCTCCTCTCCCCGCCATCTCTTTGTCCCCAGTCTCCTTGCTTAGCCAATTCCAGCCTCTTTCACTCCCCTGTGGCCTCCAGTCACCCCTTTCTTCCCCTCTTCCCCACAGACTCCAGACTCCCTTTATTTCTTCTCCCTCCTTCAAAGCTTCAAAATACTTTCAAAAATACACCCTTTTTAGTCACGTCTACTTCCTTCCTTCATATAAAAATCTACTACATTTTATTCTACCTTTAAAATATCCAATTATTGCTATTAGTAAAATTTATAAAATTAGTATGGTGGATACTCCGTCATAACAACAACTGACAATATCAATATGACAAACTTCAACAACCTACAGACGCATATTCGCATAAACATTTACACTCAAATACTTAACATACACACACAACTGACGCAAAGTATTAGCGAAATGATGCAGCAGCACTTGCCAGAGTCTTAAATCTGGAACAACTCAACAAAAATAGTTAGCCTCAACCAACAGCCTCTGTAAACTAGTCAACTTAGCATTATAAACAGCCTGTCGGAACGGGTAATGGCTACGCACGACGAGAAAAATGATGTCATTGCCACTTTGTACCGTAGTGAAGCAGTATGCTTGTGCCTGCAACGCAGAACTGGCGTAGGCTATAGCTGTAATGTATGAGAGAACGACAAGTTAAAATGCACGTTCAATGATGTTTCTCTTTTCTTTATTCATTCGTTTTCCAGCACTAGCGTAAAAAAAAAAAAATTGGGCACAGTTTTTTGGCTCCCCCAAATCTTGGTGCCCTACTCGGTTTCCTGGTTAGCCTAGTGGTGACACCGGCCCTGGTCACCAGTATAATAGTTTGAGAAGCACTGTCTTTGAGCAAAACAGCAATTGAAGTAGCATTTTCCAAATCCAACATGCCAGTCCCCCATGAAATTACCATCCATTCAGCCAGAACTTTTGCTAGTTCCTGGACAAGTAGAAACAGAGCATCGGACAATGAGATCTGCAAGGCTGATATTTGGGGCACTCTAGGCTGCTGGGTAAAGTTCTCATGGAAGATCAGTTTACTAACTAGGACAAAAGTGCTCCAATACCAAAAACCAAAATGCAAGCGGTGACAGTGACATGGAGGTTATTTTTCTTGGAAAATTTTGCAGAATTTGTCAAGTTCTACTGGAACAACTCGTGCTCTAAAAAATACAGTAAAATGTGTGAAACGCTAGTTACTTATTGCAGCAAAGCATGTGCAATTAAACTTTTAAAGATTTGGACTATTCATCATTCATAATGTAATCATTTAATATGGCAGTAACAGCAAGATTGCTATGGGACTCTGAGTTTACTTACTGCAGATAGCAGAGTTTATCAGGCAGATGAAGTTTTTTGTTTGAAAAAAACAAGCTTAAATGGCTTTTTTAATATAACTATTTTATGATGGTTCCAGATTTGGAGCATTTGTTAGGAATCTGCCAAACAGAGCAATCTACAGATTATAAAATGCTTGATACTAAACTGCCAGCCTTTTAAAATTATTTATTATTTGTATTAACGTAACACCTAGGAACTCTAATCACGGACCAGGACCTCAACATTCTAAGTGCTTTACGAATACAGAGGTTGCCGCTTTTTTTTTTTTCATTAAAACTTTAATGGTGGTAAAGTTACTTGATTATTCACACCTGTAAGAAAGGCTGTTTTCATGCTACATCAAAATGAATACATTTCATCCTAGAAGCACAAAGTATTTGAAATGGCTATTGCTAAGCTGCCATGTCATCAATTTAAAATAAAAACTCTTAGAGGGAATCATACAGATATCCTGCTAAATAATCCCAGAGGCCTCAGCAAGTAGGAAGACTAGGCAGCCTGTAGGAGGATGCAGTGTATGGCATACTCAGCCTGCCAGTGTAGTGAGGAGAGTGGAGCTCTGGCACTATCTCATCCCCAGTTGCTCTGGGATACCTAGGGGCTGCTAGCAGTGAGGGTTAGACTCACAAAGCAATTTAGACACCTAACTGCCTCTTTAGGTGCCTAAGCCCAATATTTAGGTGCCGCTGACATTCACTAAGCCACCACTCAGTTGCCCTCTAACCAAACAGGTGCCTAAAGCCTCGTATGTGTCCAAGTTTCTGCAAGTAGACCTGCAAAAGCCACCCAAGTCCCAATGCCACCCCTACAGCTAAGGAGTTGCTTGGAGCCCTCTCTCACACCTCAGCCCCTGTGGAATCCTCAGAGTAGGCGTTCCCCTAGTAGATGCACTCTGAGCATGCATGCCCTGCACAAAGGACAGCTGGGAGCTAGCAGGTCAGGAATCTGGTTGGTGCGCATGCCCCAGAATAGCCCCGTGGTTTGGGTACAATCCTTGGGGGCACCCCCTGCAATTTTTCCCATGGTACACCCCAAGGCTCCTCAGGATTGTGACCTCTGTGCAACAGGTCAAAACACTCACTCAATTCCAGCCCCACACCCCTTTTTGCCATGATAGAGGGGCTGGGCAGGGGCAAATCTGTGAGCAGTGGGGTGGCTAACGCTGCTCCTCCTTGCCACTGCCTTTGGGAGGGCCCAACACTGATAACTTAGCACCTCTGGCAATGGTATCCTGGCATGTTCCATTCCCTACTCTGCTTGATTTGAAGGAGGAACTGGAAGCCAGATTTTCTATATTCTAGGTGAATGCTCTAACCACCAGGCTATTGAGCTTTCTGGGGTTGGTTGCTCTCAATCTCTCCATTGGAGCTGCTCTGCTATGTGTAAGAAATGAAGCAATGTTATGCTGAAAGGTACTGGTGAGTGCATGGATCATAAACCTCCTTGAGATTGGGTGTGAGGTATCCTCAGCTAACACAACTGTCAGGATGAGTTAATCACAAGGCCCCCACCTAAGACAAAAGGGGGTTGAAAACCCACTCAGGAGACTGGACTGTGTGGGTGAAGGGCTTATGCTGAGTAATGTGTATGTGTGAATGGATAAAAGAACACACAGAAGCAGAGGCCACAGACAAGCAGAGGCAGAAAGCCAAGCAGTAGCTTTGGAGTCTGTTGGCTAAACACGTTTGGGGTATAAGCTAAGAAGCTGCTTCTTTTGTTCTTGGTTCCTCCTGCATTTGGAGAAGCAGGACTTTGTAACATCCTTTTAAATAAACAAGATGGCATCAAAGAAAATGCCAGACTCCATCTTCTCCTTCCAGCTGGAACATCTCCAGGGCCCCAAACTTTGACAAGCTGCTCAGGTCAAAAAAAGAGGACAACAATCTCAGATGGAGCAGGGACTTGAACC
This sequence comes from Dermatemys mawii, assembly GCA_007922305.1. Lineage (NCBI taxonomy): Eukaryota > Metazoa > Chordata > Testudines > Dermatemydidae > Dermatemys > Dermatemys mawii. The sequence goes on from ML677334.1 coordinate 28,263,857, forward strand.
TGATCCTCTCCCACCCTGTGTGAGTGCCCTAACCACCAGATTAGAGAGTCATTCACACTCATGCTTTCTCTCTGGCTCAATTAATATGTAATTATACAAGGTGGAGCCGCTTCAACTGAAGAGATGGAAAAAGCCCTAGAATACTCAAGGATCGGGTAGCTCAGGCACTAATCTGGAGTGTGGGACACCTAGGTTCAAGTCTCTGTTCATAATCAGGGATTTGATCTCAGGTGAGTACACACACCACTGGGCTATTAACTACGATGGGGTGGAAAGGGTTGTCTTTGTGAATCTAAGTCTTTGCATGCAGTCATCAGGACTATGATTATATTAAATCTTGGCACTGTGGCTTATTAGCGCAGAAAGCTCCTTAAACTCTCCTCTCAAAATATCCATTTAAAACATAAATTAAAAGATGAGTCATTAGTGCTGGCTTGAACTTGAGTCCATAATACAGTGCAAGTCATGCATATGGAGACAGAGGAGTTAAACTGATGTGAAGGCCAAAGAGCTGAATACTAACAGCTGCATTGGGATAAGGAAAATGCTACTCGAGAAATATAAGGTTTGGGGCCAAATTCTGTCTTCAGACTGAGCAGCAAACTGGAAGGAGTGTAATATTCAGAAGGAAAATAATTTGGGCATTACAGCGGGAGATGGCTGTAATCAAACAATATGGGGGAGTAAAAGAAGGGAAATACCTGAGACTGAGAAATAGTTATGGATTATGACAGGGGAAAAAGACAGAACAATATGACATGGAAAAAGATAAGAGATATAACTATATAGACACCCTCTTGAGAGTTAGAGATTGAAAGGACAGTTTGTATACTGCATGAAAACGGAGAATGACATGATAAGAGGGGAAAATATTCTTGATTGTCTTCTTTTTACTAATCTATCAGTCCAAATCAGAAGCTTGGTCATCAGGAGTAAGAAACATCTGATGTGTGTCCCATAGAAATATTGTTTCTCGCCAACAGTTTACTCTTTCCATATAGTTCTCAATTTCTCTTCAATGAAGCAGAGTGTTGTGTATACCAGTTGCTTTTCAGTTCCAATGCATTTTACATGGGTCGAGAAGATTGTTCTGAGATGTGTGGTTTGAGGTTGCTCTGGTCATCTGTCACCTTTACACTGCATTTCTGGAGAAGTGTATAATAAGATTTATGTCCTCCACTGCTGAATATGATTTTAATAGTCTTGAACTACAATTGCTTGTGAGTTCCCCAGTTAATTCAGTGATACCAGACAGAGAATGCTTGACAACCAATTTGGGATCTTAAGATAGAAGGCACTATCAAAGTACAAAGTATTCTTATCATTAATCATTGTCTAGAACTTCAGCTAGTGTAAATTAGTAGATCTCCACTGAAGTCAATGGCATTAAAGAAACAAGGTCAATTTTTCAGCTAATGAGGATTTGATCCAAACTGTTTCAGCATCATTGGGGCATCTTCAAAGAAATTTAGTAGTGATTTTTCTTAGTGTTGTTTGTTTTTAAAAGAAACCAGGGAAATATAAATGCAAAAAACTAATGTTAGTGCAGTGTTCATATTAAGAAATCCATTCATAGTAAAAGAATTCAAGAACTGAGAATTCTACTGGAATGGTATTTCAACCATATATAGGGGAGAGAGTGTATATATTTTCTATTACTATTTTCCTTGTGCAAATGTAGACATGCGCAGTAAACTATATTTTTTTATCTCAGCTATGACAATCTAGTTCTGGAGTATCTCCAGTGATATACAATGCTGTAACTGAGATCAAAGTTTGGCCCATAATGTTTTAAATGCTCTCTAGTGATAATGTCTCATTATAAGGAAGAATTTGTAAAGAAGAATTGTTGGATTATATTACCAAGGTATTCTTATTAATAACTTGCACGTGATAGTTATCAGAGTGAGAAAACCTTGGTGGATTATTAACAGCACCAAAGAGTTCCTTCACTCATACAATAAACCATATTGTGCTTGTTAGATGTAAACTTTCATGTATTATCCTTTATTTTTAAAACTATCGTATATAAAATATACAGAATATGCAATGTGGTCAACTTAACATTGGGAGTAGAAACAAATTTTGGAATTTCTTGACTTTGCAGTGCTCAATTTATCTACCTTAACACTGCATTAATATCAGTTATGTAATTTAACATCACTAGTTTTGTTTTATAAAATAAAATTCAGGCTTTAGAGTACAGTATTTCATATTATGGAGGATGCAGTGTACCATGAGGTGATCAAAAATGAAATGATAAAACCTCATGCAGTATGTCTAAATGAAAACCTTTTTGGGATCAAACATTTCTTATCCAGTCCGTAGTGATTGCTATCTGGAAAATAACCACAATTTGAAGAGGATGGATCTTATTTTTAAAAGATAAGTTTATAAAACAACCACTTAAAATCTGTATACTCTGCCTTATGTAATAGCTATAGCCAGGTGCTCTGTCTGCAAATAGCAGACATAACATCATGTTCCTTGCAAATTCATTTCAACCATAATGCAAATAAATTGAGGACAATGACTTGGAGGAAGAGGAAAGTCAGAAGAACTGGAGGCATGATACCTTTGAATTGGTAACAATTTGCCATTCAGTTCCCAAGGACAGCAAACCCAACAAAATGACAAGGGAAAAGGGAAATGAGGATGTCGCAATCCTATTCCTTAACACGAGCTATTCAAAAAGCAGCAACAGCAAGTGAAGAGGCAGAGAAGGGGTTTACTCATATTGTGTATTAATATTTTGTACTTCTACAACATGTCCCACCCCAACAATCTCTAATAGGTTTCTATACAGCCTTAGAACATCTCTATGAAGTAAGGAATGTACTATTAGCCTCATTTTACTCATGTGGAAACTGAGGCACAGGGATGCTACCTGACTTATTCAAGTTCACAAGGCAAGTCAGTGGCAAAACTGCAAGTAAGACCCAGATACCTTCTCTATTAGACCTGTGCTTTATCCTGGAGAAAAGGCTCACTCTTGTTAGTAAACCATATTTCCTCCAAACACCTAAAATAGCCAATTAACTACAATTGTTTCTGTTGCAGCAGTGACATTTTATATCTGCTGTGAACTCTAATTAAAATAATAACATTGTACTTTTTAAATAAGTGTGATCTTTAAATCAAATTTCTATATGGATAACCACAGTATCTAAAATAACTACCTGACACATCTCTATTGTGCTGTCACATTGTATGACTGCAATTATTCTTCATCTCAGCTGCCACTTAACGTGTTTCACACACAAAAAAGAATATTGAACCTGATAGGTGGTGAAAAGTGAGGCACGGAATTAAGGGCTGCCAAATAGGTTGAATTTAACAAATCAAGAGAGAATTTGATTTCTTGGATCCAAGGCCACATTGGCAGAAGCATATCATTTTCATGGCTGCAGCTAGTAGAAAAATCCAGATGAGAAAGCCAGTGAGATGTGGACAGGGCTTGCTACCCTGCATCACTGGTTAAAATGACAGAAAACTTACTTTGCACTCCAGCCCCTCCTATGCCACCTATCCCTTTGCTTCAGAAGGCTCAGTTTCCTCAGCACAAAGGGGAGTTCTGGCTGAGTAGCAAATCACACAGGGTATCTGCCACTTTTGGGCCAGAAGCAGAGAAGATTCTACTGATGTCTCATATACGTTGCACATTTAAATTTCTGTACAAACTATACATACTATGGGTATTATCACCCACCTCTCAGATTCAGTCACCTCTGGGTGAGGTGTGCAACTGTTTTGCACTGCATTACAACACTCCATACCAGATCAGATGAGTTTAGAAACTAAACAATTTTTTTCCCAATAGAAACTATAAAGGAAATTTAGATAGGTAAAATGTAATTGGTAGAATTGGAACTTCGACAATAAAACAGAGTTAACACCACTACTCTCACAAAAAATACCATAGGATCTTTAATTCCCCCACGTGCTGAGAACTACGGTTTTAAGGCTCATCCAGGAGGAGAGAGGAGATGGAACAACATAGTGATAAAATCCCAGGCTTTTTTCCTTTTCTTATACTTAAGTAATATTCATTAATTTGCCTGATTTTTGTTAATAAATTATTGCTACATAATTATGTTTGTCATTCAAACACACTTGAATGTACAGCTGCCAAAAAATCCAATCCTACCATTGTTGCCCACTTGGAACGCAATGGAATTTTTGTGTGCACAAGAGGTCTGTAGAATCAGAGGGCAAAATACTTGATGAACTCTCATTGTGATGTAGCTAAACATACTGTAACAAACTGAGTGTGAATTTCATGACAATTAGTATGCGCATATATCCTGGTACGAATTAGGGAACACGATGTTTGAATTCTGAAGACTTTGTATTTATCTTTAATCTAATTTAATTCCATTCATGGGACTGCATGGGTCCCCCCTCTTATTTCTTTGGTTTTGCTTGGTTACAGACTCTAAAGAAGGTATAGATAAAGCTGATTGGTGTAGAGAGAACTGTCAGTTCATGTCATGTTGGAGTTGATTTTTTACTTAAAATACTTGCTTTTATGTATAGATTAATTTTCATCACTTATATTTCTAAACAATATGAAAAAGTAGCAATTTCTGATCAAAGCGTTGATCATCCTCTGAACTACAGTTGCAATAGTATGATAGGTGAATAATTTAGGATAATAAAATACTATACAGAAAGTTAAAGATTTGTTGTTGAAATATGAAAGATATGAATCTGAAAAAAGGAGACTTGCAAAACAAGCTGATTAATTTTTTTAAAAAAATATGTTTTTTGGGGGAATAAAAAATGAAATATCCCTTCAGTTAGGTTCATAACATTAGAGGAAGTAGTTTTTCATTTTACTTTTGTGATCTAGTGGGTCTGATGCTATTTTCTGTCTATTCACATTCTCAAGGCTAAGATTGTGGACTATTTCTCTAGCTTTAAAAATTGGTCAGATTTTTCTTTTTTTTAAATCACAGTCAGTTTCCACAAGGTAAAAAGCAGGAGGATTAGACTTTTGTGGTGACCAGGGGAAGCTGTGCAAATCTTTTGTGATGAAACCCAATGCTAAAGATGGGGCCAAATTGCAGAGCTGATACTGCAACAAACTCATTGCAGATAGAAGAGTTAATATGTATGAAGCCCTCTGCCAGATGATCAACTGCCAGATGCTGTGTAACACCAACAGACCCTGGTCACGGGTAGGCAGGATCAAACCCCGGACCGCTGGAGCTTAGTGCATGAGCCTCTATTGCACGAGCTAAAAACCACGTGCTGTTACTTAATGCTGTAGAGCAAACTCTTTAATCTCTAAGTGGTCTCAGTGCCACTGGCTGGAACAGAACACTGCACCCAGAAGGTGTGTGGGTTACACTTACACCCCCAAACATTCAGGACAGTCAAAGTCTGAATCCAGAGCTGAGTTTTTACAAATGCCCCCTATCTTTATAATGGTCTGAAGAAAAAAAATCAAGCGTGAAAACACTTTGTCCAATCCTAACCTTAGACCTTAATCCATCCCATGCTTTGCTGCACATTGGGCTACCCACATTTGCCATTCTTGTCTGTCAACTGCCCTTCTCTCCAAATATTTCCATTTCATGCTGAGGTGCTTGATGTCATTCAGAACTGCTCGTTTCCATGTTATTCGCGGTCTTCCTCTCTTTCTCCTTGTTTTCTGGCTTCCATTCAAGGGCAGTATTTGGTAATCGTTCTTTTTCCATTCTCAGCACATGTCCCAGCCACTGAACTCTTCTTTTGCAGATTATCTGTGAGAGGATGCCTTGTCCAGAAATTTTTCTCGTTTCTTCATTCGTCTTCCTATCTCTATATGTTATTCCCAATATTCTTCTCAGACATTTGTGATGAAATGCATCCAGGTTTTGCATATCTTTTTGGTAAGTCACCGTGACTCACTGCTATGTGTTGTGATGGCGATAACAATTGCTTTGTACACGTTCAGTTTTGTCTTAAGGGAGATGTTTTTAAGTTGCCAGATATTTAAAAATATCTATATGCAGCATTTGCCTTCCCAATTCTTCTTATTTCCTCGGAACTAGCACCAGCTTGGCTGATGATACTTCCAAGATACATAAAATTGTCCACCTTCTCCAGTTTCTCTTCTTCAGTTTTGATTTCTGTCCCTGTAGTCCCCATTAAAATGATTTTACATTTCTTTGCCTTGTGTCTCAAACCTACCTTCTCCATTACTTCTTTTCCTTGGTTTGTGCATTTTTGTAGTCCGCTGGCATCTTCACTGATAAGAGCGATATCGTCAGCCAAGTCTAGATCAAATAGCCTAGAATTGAACAAAACCCTTGTCCTCCACTTAAAGAATTGTTAAGAAATCAGCTGGCAAAATATCTTAACAGAAAACAATTCCAAGTAAAATTAGCAAGACGTGCATTAACTGTCACTTTTCACTCACATTACGTTTTGCTGCATCCCATTGCCATTTCTTCTTACCTATATTGTCTGCTTAGAGCTGCACTGGTCTTTACAGGTATTGGCTTTCTTCAGGTGTGGGTCACAGCTACTTCATTTCTGTGGAGTGGAGAGCATCACAAATCCTCTCAGAGCTTTCCTGAGCCTCTTGGCAACACAATCAATGGTCCACCCTTAAATAAACTCTGCTGTGACTGGGGCCTGATCCAGAGCCCCTTGAAGTCAATGGAATGACTCCCATTAATTTTAGTGGCTTCGGAGTAAGTCCCTGGCTAGCTCTTTTGCCTGGTGTGAAGTGTGGAGGTAGTAGACCATGATCCAGCTTCCTTGAAAATCCCTTTGCAGTGGTTAGCTGTGCTAGAATTGATAGCTTCATGGAAGAACTGATTACACTCAGCTCATGCACATGGAGTGTGGAGGAGGCTGTCACTACCCTCCCCACTTTGCTCACTCACACGGGGGAAATGCTATCTAGCCCTTAGTATGGTTGCCAACTTTCTAATCCCAGAAAACCGAACACCCCGCCCCAAGGCCCTGACCCTTCCCAAGGCTCTGCCCTGCTCACTCCATCCCCCCTTCCTCCATTAGGACCACACATTATCACAGCTGCAATAGGTCCATTAAAGGCCCACTCCTGAAGCCCAAATACAAAATCCACAGAGTATAACCACAGAAATGCGCACCTGTTCAGATACCTATATAAATAAATCTGTAAAAACTGACTCCCACACCTACATGCAGCCACACACGTGTACTCATGTGTCCACATCTAGCATGCACTAATACATATACTTCCACATTATTTATTATTACAACTAAGATCAGGGCTCCAGGGTAGTAGGTGCTGGACATACACATAAAAAGAGAGAGTCTGCAACAAAGAGTTGATAATGTAGCTACACAAAGGTGGGGAGAAATGTATGATACCTTGGGTCTTCTGCAATTACTAGTCAACAACATTCACTTTTTAAGAAATAATGCACTTCTTTTAGAGTTCCCTTCTCTTTTAAAAACTTGTCATGAAATCAATACACACATTTTATGTCATTAATTTTTTTGTGCATAAGCCAGCAAAAGGAATAAAAGTCAAAGAGTTAGGCTATAAATTGTATTCACATAGGTATACACACATGCAGCAATACACACACCTCCCTACACAAAGACACACAGTTTCGTACACAGATACATTGCATGCATGCACACACTTGCCTACACAGAGACACTTTTTCATACACTTTTCCAGGGGCTGCCTAAATCACTCATCTGGGAAGGCAGGAGGGCGGCCTAGAAGGGAAAAGATGGGCTTGGGTGGAGGAAAGAGGATGGGGAGGGAAAGAGGCCAAGGAAGAGAGCAGGGTGGAGTGAGAGGGAGCAGTGAAGGAGAGAGGCGAGGGTGTGGGGGGAGGTGTATGTGAGGTGGATGGGGATTCAGTGGGAGGCAGAAGACTACAGGTACATGAGGAGGTGGGGGGCACAGGGTTGCATAGGGACATAATGGGAGTGCAGCAGTGTATGGAAGTGAAGGGGTGTGGGGGTGAGGAACATGGGGGTGGCAGCTCTGGGAAGTGGAGAGATGGGTGGGAGAGTGCTGTAAGGGGTACAAGGATGGGATGAGTAGACATGTGGGGCAGGAAGGGATGGGACAGGGGAGGGATGCAGTGAGGGGGATGAGGATGCGTGGGGTTGGGACAGGGAGGGGAATACAAATAAACAATTACCAAAACCCAGAAATCCAGGAGCACTGAACTTTGGGGGTTTCAAAATATAAGTTATTCATTCTGCTATTGCTATTTTACAGCCTGAGACTTCACAGCCTGAACAAAAACAGATACATGACCTGTCTTGAAGGATTATGGGGGAGATTTTCAAAGTCACAGAGAGGAATTAGATGTCTAACTCATATTGAAAGTTGGTCACCTCAGTTTCCTTTGTGCCTTTGAAAAATCTCTCCCTACTATCTGATTTTAGACTTTACACAATGAGAAGTGGTAACAAACTCTAGGGAGGGAAGTGTTACAGAAATAAAGTCCTGATATTACTTATTTTAGGCATGTGCACTCTTGGTGGTGCAATTAGAAGTATGGGGCCAAATATCAAGCAAACCTTGAGCCATTGTTTTGATCTGAGATTGAAAGCATATGAAACATGGGAGCTTCACATTGTTTTTTCCAAACTAGGAAATACATGGCAGTTTTGGCTGAGTTTTCTTTTGTTTTTGTTCATCCAAATCTGAAACTCAAAGTGAAACTTAGATGAGGGCAAAGTCTGTGGGAAGTGAACAGGAGAAAAATGAATCACGTGGATTCTGGCAAATCAAAAGGAATTTCACAGAACTCATTCAAGACCTATGGTGAACTCTGAGCACTACTGAAGTCAAAAGGAAGTCTGCCATTGATTTCACTAGAGCCAGGATTTCACCCTCAAACCTAAATCTTATGGGCCAATTCTATTCTCAAACTGATGCAGCTCCCACTGATTTCGCCCGATTTGGCCTTAGAGTAATAAATCTGTATTATTGTATGTGATTATGTAAGTGGTCTCTTGGTTGCTTATTTTAATGGAACTATTTAAACCCAGGATTCCTAGTATCTAATTATTTTGATTTATACACACTTCCATCAGAATGAAGTTCCTTTCCTGTGTTCTAAGAGTTAACTGACAATTCTTAAATATACAGCCATGAAGTAGACCACTCTTGAAACTTGACTTCAACTGGTAGTCAACATAATAGTATAATAAAAGCATTAAGGAGTGGAATTGGGTGACATATTGTGTCTGAAACTTTTTTTGGCAAAAAATGCAGATTCACCACCTCCATTCACTGTTTGTGAATTTGTGTCACTTTCCGTAATTGTTCGTTTTGAAAAAACAATCTGAGTATTTTATTTTGACATTTTTCAAAACAATTTTTTTGGTTGATAACTTTTTGTTTCCAAATTTTCTTTAAGTGTAAAGTGTAAGTTTAAGTTTAAGTGTATTTTTTTAAGTGTAAGAATTATCAAAATTGCAATGAAAGGCTTACATTTTGTCAAAACAAAATATTTAGTGTGACCTGAAACAATTTTTTTAACTTTTCAATTTGTCAAAAAAAATTGTTTTCAGTCCAAACCATATAAAAAAATCTCTTTTTGAAATTGCCAATGAGCAAAACAAAACCAGAAAAATCCATTATTCACCTAGCTGTATTTAGAAGTTCATTTCTTTGTTCAGTACTGTCATACTGCATTAGAATTAATGTATTTTTGAATATTTTTGGAAAGAAGGACATTTTGTAGTTGACTTGCTTTGCCAGCAGTGATGTGAAAGACATCATTTCAAGGGCTGCTGTCATTTTCATGCAGGGGAGGAAAGAGCAGTGTATAAATCTACTAAGCAATTGCCAAAGGTCAGCTTTGAGCCTACAACCGGCTGCCCAGCCCGATCATGACAACAGACTTTGCGCTAATGCTCAAAAGCATGAGTTCATAGCATAGACAGAAAACTGAACCTAGCTCAAAAGAATAACATGCAAAGGTTGCTTACCTTTAGAACACGTCTTACTAAGCATAGCAGTTTAAAGATTTCCCATATACTCTAACCACAAAGACAGAAAGTGAGGGAACACACCACAGAGCAGTTAGAAATTCAGCTGGCACTTTGCTTAAAGATTATGGTAACTAAAAATTCATCAAGCCCTTTCCCAAAACTGCAGCACTTAATATTACTTGCATTTTCTCTCCTCTCAGATAAGATATTATTAGAGATGAGAAAGGAATCTAGCACAACCCGCCCTATACCCCACACTCCAGACCACATGTGGGATTTATAACAATGCATAGTCAGAGGAGGCCATTCAGTTCTCGATTTCCTTTCCCCCTCACCCCTCTTCCTGAGAGTCACCAAAAGAAGAGAACCACAATGGAAACAGTTGAATCACAAAGAACTTTTTGGTACTTGTAGCTCTGAACTGTTGACTGCTGCGTTGCTAGGCAGTCCATCAAAATGAATGACAAACCACAACACCCACTCTCCCGCCCACTGTACTCTAAAGTATAAGTATTCTGGTGGCACACAGGCTTTGGACAGCCTGTCAAGCTTGTGTTTATTTTCCAGACTGTGGGATTCTAACGCTGCGGTTAGGATCAGAGGCCTGGCTTACAGACACTGTGAACTAAATATAAGATAAGGTCTATATCAGCTTTTAGATTTCTTTCTTTAAATCTTTATGGAAGTGCAGCTTTAATTCACAGTTGATGTGAGATCACTGGTAAACAGAACTTGAAATATTGTTGGGCATTTAATGTGAATATATATATATAAAGTAGGGATGTCAATTAATAGCAGTTAACTCGTGCTATTAACTCAAAAATTAATTGTGATTAAAAATGTATTGCAATTAATCGCATTGTTAAACAATAGAACACCAATTGAAATTTTAAAAATATTTTTGGATGTTTTTCTACATTTTCAAATATATTGATTTCTGTTACAACACAGAATACAAAGTGTATAGTGCTCACTTTATATTATTATTTTTATTACAAATATTTGCACTGTAAAAATGATAAAAGAAATAGCATTTTTCAATCCACCTCACGTACAAGTACTGTAGTGCAATCTCTGTATCATGGAAGTGCAACTTACAAATGTACATTTTTTAGTTACATAACTGCTCTCAAAAACAAAACAACGTAAGACTTCAGCACCTACAAGTCCACTGAGTCTTACTTCTTGTTCAGCCAATTGCCAAGACAAACAAGTTTGTTTATATTTACAGGAGATGCTGCTATCTGCTTCTTATTTACAATGTCATCTGAAAGTGAGAACAGACATTCGCAAAGCATTTTTGTAGCCAGCGTTGCAAGGTATTTATGTGCGAGATATGCTAAACATTTGTATGCCCCTTCATGCTTCGGCCACCGTTCCAGAGGCTATGCTTCCATGCTGATGATGCACCTTAAAAAATAATACATAATAAATTTGTGACAACTCTTTGGGGGAGAACTGTATGTCTTATGCTCTGTTTAACCACATTCTGCCGTATATTTCATGTTATAGCAGTCTCAGATTATGACCCAGCACATGTTTGTTTTAAGAACATTTTCAGAGCAGATTTGACAAAACACAAAGAAGGTACCAATGTGACATTTCTAAAATAGCTACAGCACTTGAACCAAGGTTTAAGAATCAGAAGTACCTTCCAAAATCTGAGAGAGACGAGGTGTGGAGCTTGCTTTCAGAAGTCTTAAAAGAGCAACACTCAGATGCGGAAACTACAGAAGCCAAACCACCAAAAAGGAAAATCAGCCTTCTGCTGGTTGCATCTGACTTAGATGATGAAAATGAAAATTTTGCTTTATAATTGTAAAAATGCCTGCTCTGAGCTTGTGAACTGAGACAGGAGGAGTGGTTCCCCCCATCCATCAAGAATGACTATCAAAACTAAATGGGCTATTGTAGGACAAAAACTTTGTTGATTGCCCCATCCAGCCATGAAGAAGTTACGTGTGCTCCTGCTCATCTCATCCATTTGAACTGTGGGGGGGAAGGACTTATAAATATGCTCACAAGACGAAATAGTTAGATCTTTGCTGTTTGAACTCTCACAAGGGCTGGAGCTAAGAAACTAAAGCAGAGATCCCCAAGGTCAAGCTGGGTTAGCCCTAAAAGACATTCTGTGGAGAGATTAATACATCTCTGCCACCTTTTGGAAATATAGACTGTAACGCATTTGTGTTTATATGTTACCTGTTTTCATCTGTAAATAACTCATTTCCTTATCCTAATTAATAAATCCTTAGTTAGTTTACTATGGGATTGGCTACCAGCATTGTTTCTGGTGTGAGTTCTAAGGTACAAATTGATCTAGGGTGAGTGACCGGTCTCTTTGGACTGGAAGCAATCTGAATATTTTGTGATTTTTGGTGTAAGTGGTCATTCATCACTAAGTCCAGCTTGCCTGGGTGGCCAGATAGAGTGGAGTGCCCAAGGTGACTATCTGTGACTCCATGGTAAGACTAGTATAGTGCTTCAGGAGTTCACATTCGTTACTGTTTTGATGAAATCTAATTATAGAACATACCCGTTTGGGGTGTCTGCCCTGCGTTTTGTGCCCTGAGATAAGCACTCACAGTGATGAACCAATCCAGGCAGTGTGATACTATGATCCCCATTATACGGATGGGTAACTGAGGCACAGAAAGATTAAATGACTTTCATTGATTAGAGCACTAGCCTGCAACACTGTAGAAGCAGGTTCAGTTCTTTGCTTCCTCATAAAAAAAGCCTTTTGTTTGTACTGAAAAAGCAAACAATAAAAGACTGAAGGGTACTGAAAGGATGTAAGAGCCCTGTTCTGACATATACTTTTTGAAAAAACACAGAAGGGATCTATCTTTTTTTTTCACTTTGTGCAAATATCTCTGCAGAGTATTGTAAACAAGTTAAGAAAAAGACATTATTGACTTAAAGTTCATACAGTTGAATGCATTTTGAGTGCCAACAAATTTTAATAGGCCGCAATATGCCTTTGTAATTTGCAAGGAGGATTCTTGGCCATAGCTGGATGTTGGGCCACGACATTGAAAGCATAATGATTGATCCAGACAAAAAATCCACCTTTAAGCAGCATGCATCCTGCTTCCCTAGATGACCATCCTTGCTGCTTCATCTGTCTAGGAAATGACCATTCCCTGGTTTGGTGCTCCATTCGGACGTGCTTCATGCCTTGGGCCGAAAGGAAAGCACAGATCCGCATCAAGCTTTCTTTCATAAATGTCACAGATATGTAGATTCCAAGGGCAGAAGGCAACATTGTGATCATCTAATCCAGGGGTGGCAGCAAACTTTTTGGCCCAAGGACCACATCTGGGTATGGAAATTATATGGTGGGCCATGAATGCACATGGACTTGGGAGTTTGGGTGTGGGAGTGGGTGAGGGCTCTGGAGTGGGCCAGAAATTAGGAATTCAAGGTGTGGGAAGGAGCTCCGGACTGGCCCAGGGAGTTGGGGAGGGTGTGGGGGAGAGGGAAGGCTCCAGGTGGGAGTGAGGGCTCTGGGGTGGGGCTGGAGTTGAGAGGTCGGGGGTGCAGGAGGGTGCTCTGGGTTGGGACTGAGGGTCTGAGAGGGCAGGTGGGGGCTCAGGGCTGGAGCAGGAGGTCGGGGCGCAGGAGGGGGTCAGGGATGCAGGCTCTGGGCGTCGCTTACCTCAAGCAACTCTCAGAAGCAGCGGCATGTCTCCCCTCTGGCTCCTACTTGTAGGGGCAGCCAGGGAGCTCCGCACACTGCCCCGCCCACAGATGCTGCCCTTACAGTTCCCTATTGGCATGGTTCCTGGCCAATGGGAACTGTGGGGACAGCACTTGGGGCAGCGTGCAGAGCCCCCTGACTGCCTCTATGCATAGGAGCTGGAGCAGGGACATGCCGCTGCTTCTGGGAGCCATACAGAGCCAGGCAAGTCCTGGAACCTGCTCCCTGGTGGGATTTTTAGGGCCAGATTGAAACATCTGCAGGGCCAGATGTGGCCCCCAGGCCGTAGTTTGCCCACCCCTAATCTTGTCTGACCTCCTGTATAACACATACACTAGGACTTCCCTGAATTAATTCCTGCTTCAGGTCCATTAGCTGTGGTTGAACAAGAGCATTTCTTTTAGAAAAAAACGTCCAACGTCAATTTAAATATTGCCAGTGATGGAGAATCCACCACAACCCTTGGTAATTTGTTCTAAATATTAAATACGCGCACTGTTCAAATTTTGTGCCTTATTGAAAGACACCTTATGGGCTAAACTCTGAGATGAATGCTCTTTAGAGTGAAATTCTATTCCAGCCAAAGGACTAGGTGGGCTCTCACCAGATTAGAAAAATGGAATGACTACAGATAGGCTTCTCTCAGCACTGCAAAGCATTGTCCATTCCAAAGAAGTCCACGATTACTACTTTTTTCATCTGTCTGAGTCTAATCTAAAGACTAACACCATCCAGATATATTTGGCAGCTCTCTTGATCCAGCATGAATTAGTTGAAAGAAGACCAGTAGATTCTGCAGCCTCTTATTGTGAGGTTCATGCACACTTAAGACTCTTCTGGACCTTCCCATTAAGAAACCTGAGTCTTGGAAATTAATGAGGGTCTTGATAGAGCTAATGAAGGCTCCTTTTGACCAACTCAATACTTATGAGATTAGGTTTCCGACTGAGAAAATAATTTCCCTGGTGATAGTGTCTTCACTTCACAGCATACCACTCAGAAGTACTTCATTTGTAGGGATGTCATTCATTTTAGTCCAAAAGGCCCAGATATCCAAAGGTATTTAGGTTCCTAACATCCAGTGAAAGCAATGAAAGTTAGGTACCTAAAAACCTTTGAGGTTCTGGACCAAAGTTACTTATGTTCCATACAAATTTGTTGTCCCCTCACTTCTGGTTTAAAGTCATGGATGACAAAAATAAAAAAAATTATTAAACTGATTGTGCTTCTTTGAGTGTCCTCTGTATATCTCTACTCATGGGATGCTACTGAGAATACGCTGCCTAATACATCCTAAGATTGTATTTGCCGTTTTCACAGTCACGTCACATCCTGTGATTGACTCACCCACCAAGCTCTCTCTCTTCTTCTGTTGTTTCCAGCTGCTGGACCCCCAGCTAGTAGCAGAAATTCTTATTAGACCCTAGGTGCATGACTTTGCATTTTATACTAATGAATTTTATCCCATTTCTGTCACTCCAGGCTTCAAGGTCATCCAGAACTTCCTGTACAATATTCCGATCCTCCTCTGTAGAGATGATACCTTCCAGCTTTGTATCACCAGCAAATTTCATTGGTACACTCCTAAATATCCCAAGACTGATCCTTCAGGAACTCTGCTAGTAACCTCCCTCCAGTCCAGTTATTCACCTTTCAACACAACCAATGCCTTCTCCCTTTTAGCCAGTCCCTTATCCATCTTACAATTCTTGGACTGATATCCATCTTCCCTAATTTAGCTAATAATTTCACATGTCAAATGCTTTACTGAAGTCCAAGTTTGTTAGATGCACTTATCTAAAAAATCAGTTATTTTCTCAAAGAAGGAAATCAAGTTAGTCTGGCATGATCTAACTTTGATAAACCCATATTATATTCCATCCCATTTACCTCCATATATTTAGTTATTTTTCCTTCACAATTTGTTCTAAAGTCTTCAGTACTACTGAGGTCAGACTAACAGATCTGTACTTGCCCAGATTACATTTTTTTTCCTTTTCTTAAATGCAGGCACAATGTCTTCATATGGCAGTCATATGGCACTATCCACAAATAGATAGCTACATTTAAAATCTTTTATACCAGACTAGAAATCTCACATGTCAGAATTCTGGGATGGAAATTAGCCTGTCCCCCTGATTTGAGCACATTAAGCTCTTTAAGTTTTTCTTCCACCTCAGAGGTGGTAATTTCCAGTTCTAGATACTAATTTCCACCAGTCATACTGCTTTGTGCACATTTGAGATGGTTCTTTATGATGGCATCAGCGTTCTACTTTAATAAACTTGTTATCCTGACAAAATTCTTCTCTGGCCCACTTGTCTTTCCTGCAAGACCCTTCTCCACATGCTTAATGTCAAAAAGACCTTAGGATACTACAGCACACTGTGGCCTTAGAAAGTCCCACCAGGGATTTGTTTCTTTTCATGCCAGTTCTCAGAGCAATGCTATTATTAAGAGGAACATAGCTAAATGTTTGGTAGCATTTCACCCTAGTACCACTGGCTTCATGGGTAAAAACCAAAAAAATAAAACAAAAGAACTAGGATTTCTGCCACTTTTGTGCTAAGGATTTAAGACCCTAGAGTCAGTATCCCACTGCATGATAGCTTCATAGAAGCAGAGGCACTAAATTAGTAATTTTCAGTTTTTGAGAGGCAACTGTTGGTGCAAAATGCTCAAAGTATTGCTCAGCTCATTAGAATGTACCAAGCTTGTCGCCCACAAAAAACTCGAGGACACAAAAGGAAAAAAACCAATATGTTTTGCCAAAAGCAAAGATTCACCTTGCTTTTCTTCCTTGGTCCAACTGGGGAAGCTGCATAGAACACCAAGCAAAGGCGCCAATAAAGAAGCATTACACGTCTGTCTTTGTACTTAGTTATTATACTCATTTTAAGATGGCAAACCAGAGGCATAGACATGCACAAGCAGCAAGTAAGTAGCAGAGCCAGGACTGCTTCTGCCTTTACTCCCTGTTCTAACCTGACTCCAAGACATGATCTGCTGTGAAGAAGTGATAAATGCCAAACATAGTCCTTCTTTAAAAGGTGTATATACTGTAGATGGTATTGACTGGAACAGCACTAACCAACCTGGACCTCATGTTACAAAATGTGTTGCTTCTCTTCTCAAAAACATTACCTATAGGTGCACTGATCATTAATTACAGCTGCTAGAGGGAAAGGCGCTTAAGTGGAGCTCAATATTCTGGAAAAGCATAGAGCCACAATTATGCAATAAAGTGCAGCATGGTTTGAGCAGGCCCTCAAAGCTATTTTACGCTTGTAGATCATGACTTACGAAGAATCTTGCAGGTATCCCAGGGAACATCACACAAAGAAGGCCAAACTGCACAGCAGATTTATGACGACACCAAATGGATGCTTTCAGACTACACTCCACGGAACTGATGAATTGCCGCAGAGCAGCAGGGCTGTAGGAGTCATTTATTAGCAAAGGGAGAATGCGCAGAGCTGGTTAACACCTTGCAAAGTGTAAAAAGGAACAAGAATTCAAGCTCAGGTTTGACAGTTACCATATGTCAGTCTTTTATATCTCCTCTGCACAGAAATGCAGGGCAAGAGAGACATCTCTGCTAGGGCCCCGGGTTGTCATCTGCCCTTGTGTAGGTGCGCAAGAGCATGCAAGCAGCCTCTTCCCATCCTTTGCACAGTTGCGCGAGGACCACCCACAATACTGTCCCCGCACTCCAGGTAGCTCCCTCCAGCTGTCACGCTAGGGGACAAGAGTCTGAAAAGAGGATGGAAAGGAGGGATCATGACCCTGCTTCCCACTGCACCAGGCCACAGAGTGGGACTGGCGCACAAGGGAACAGTCTACGGATGGAATAGATCACACATCCCATTGTGCACACTAAGAAATCCTTGGAGAGACTGGGTCATGCCTGTGCCAGGATCTCCCCCATACTTGTCCTGGAGCAGTGCAGTTCTGCTTTGACCTTGCTACAAGGTTGTGGCATAAATGCCATAATCTAGTCCTTTGTGACAATCAACTTAGGGGCAGCAGCAGCCTGGAGGCACCTGTTTTCAAAGGAGACTTGACCAACTATTTTGGGGCCAACACAATCCTTTTTGTCCATGCATAGGTAGGTGCACACAATCGTTTGAATGTGCAGTTTTGCCCACTATCATTTGTGTCTGCACAAAAGCCTTCTGAGCTTGATTTGTGCTTATTTGTGGGCACAACTGGGACTTGCATGTATCAGTTCCATCTCTTGTGGACAGGAGGGAGCAAGCACAAAAGCTCCATACATACAAATGGATGCTGTGCATTGAAAATGTAGCTTAGATTGATCAGAAGTAATTATGACAGCAAACTAGTATTGGCCAAAATAAAGAATACTAAAGCAAGAAGTCATTTGTGAATGGGCACTATCACTGATTATGGACTGGTTTGGAAAGTAATGGGTGAAGGATGTGTTACTTAGCAGCGTAACCTCTACATCAGGAGTGGGCAAAATTTTTGGCCCAATGGCTGCATCTAGATGGGGAAATTGCATGCAGAGCCATGAATGTAGGGCTGGGGCAGGAGTCTGGGGTGCAGGAGGGACTGTGAGGTGTGGAAGCGGGTGCGGTGTGCAGGAAGGGGCTCAGGGCAAGGAGTTGGGGTGCAGTATGGGTGTTGGGTGCAGAAGGGGGCTCAGAACAGGGGATTAGGGTGTGCAAGGGTGTGGCAGGGGGTTGGGTTGCAGGGTGCAGGAGGCGTTCAGGTCCAGATTCCAGCTCGGTGCTGCTTACCTGGAGCAGCTCCGGGGTGGCAGTAGCGCGCAGTGGGCACCTGTCCTGGCACCTCGCTACACTGTGCCACTACCGGAAGTGGCCGGCACCACGTCCCTTCAGCCCCTGGGGGTGGGGGGTCAGAGGGCTCCATGCGCTGCCCTCGCCTGTGGGCACCTCCCCTGAAGCAGCCATTGGCCACGGTTCCCCATTCCCAACATATGGGGGCTGTGGGAGGTAGTGCCTACAGGCGAGGGCAGCACACATTCCCAGGGGCCACAGGGATGTAGTGCCGGCCAGGAGTGGCACAGGGCCCATGGTACCCGACAGGGATGGCAATTCAGCAGGCCAGATCCAAAGCCCTGATTACCTGGATCCATCCCACGGGCCATAGTTTGCCCACCCCTGCTCTACATCTATCCTTGGTTATGTTCTCTGAAATCATTATGAAAATTTTCCAGCCCACCTACAAAGTCTATTTGCCCTCCCTTTAGCAGATAGTAATTTAAAATAAAATGGCTCATCCGTTAAAAAAATTACCCTAGATGAGTAACCAAGTAGAATTTAGTATAGTTACTTCTAACTACAAGATTGCAGTTAGGCACAAACCAGGGTTTTATGTATCCTAATGACACCAATTACATGTACAGATACATCAAGCACACCAGGCATGAAATTGCACCTGCAATTATTTGCACTCCCAAAGGAGGGAGGGTACAAAAAAGAAGCAGCTACATTTAAAAAATCTGAACTACTTTGAAAATCTGGTGGGATTATATTGCTTAGAACTACTTTCATTATCATTTTGTTGGTGGCTCATTTTTCAGGTTTTTTTTTCTGAATTCTTGAAGAAAACTGACATTGTTAAGTGCATTTTTTTATATAGAAAGAGTAAAATTTTGAACTGTTGGCATGCAATAGACAGAAATAAATCTAGACATGAAGAAGGTAATGTCTAGTGGTTAAAGAAATGGGCTGGGAATCAGGATATCTGCATTCTATTAATGGCTTAAAGCTGGTTTTACCTTATCTGGCCCTATTGCTACCACCATTTTGTTCATTTTTTCCCCCAGTTAAAAAAAGCTTCACACCCTGTGTGTGTTCTCAATAATTATCCTCTTTTGGGAGTCTGGCTTATTAGTATTAGTAATATAAAGTTCAAAACAAAACCAGGATATGAAAACACATAAACAATTAATTCACAGAATAACCTGTGAGGTAGTTAAGAAGTTTCTCTGTTATATATCTAGGACATCACACACAAAAAGAGGATAAAGTCAAAAGCCAACAGTTTCAGAATTGGGTGTCTAAAGTTAAGCACCTAACTCCATAGGTAGGTGCCTAGGCAGGGGTGAAAGTAAGTCCAAAGACTTATTAGTAGGGAGGGTGGTTCCTCCCCCTAGAAGGGGCGGGGCTTTGGACAGAAGGGGTGGAGCCAGGGGGGTCAGCACCCCCTAGCCAACCCATCTGCTCTGCCCGGGGCTCTGACCACCGCTGTGGTAGTGGCAGCTGGAGCCCTGGGTCCTTTTAAAATCACCAGCCCTGGGGCAGCTGCCCCTTTTGCGCCCCCCAACAATGACTCTGCCGGTAGGGTCCATACCGGAAGGGCCACCGACAGGAAGGGGGAGCAACGTTAAAGCGCTCTCGCAGCAGTGCTTTGAGAGTCCTTCTTTGTGGCCCTGCCAGTACTAGCTTCTTACTGGTATGCCGTACCGGCCCATACCAGCTCACTTTCACCCCTGCACTTAGGGTAGGATTTTGAAAAGTGCTTACACGACTTAGGAGCACAAGGCCCAGTGACTTTACATGAGTACCTTAAAATGGCCCTTCTGAAAATCAGGTTACTGATTAAGAGCCTAAATATTGATTTAGCTGTCTAACTTTAGGCCTCCATATTTGAAACATTTGGCCTACATGACTTGCTCAAAATCACACAGCAAGATAGTGGCAGAACTAGGACCTGACCTCCCTCACCACCTGCAGGTCTAACCATTAGACACACTTTCTCCTTGCAGTAGTCTTTCCATTACACCCCAGATCACTATAAAAACATCTCTGGAAAATGCTTTCCCATTTTAAATGACTCTAAACAGGCATGAATTTAAGCTTATACAGAGCCATTTCCATATTTCTCAGCCCTCACACACTTTGGTGCCAACAGGAGTTGTTCTGCTTCCCATATTTTCATACTAGCTACAGCTACACAGTGATGCTGCCCGGTCACACATATGCTGATTATTTCCCCCCTTCGCCCTCTTGGGGTGCAGGCTCTGGGCGATGCTTACTTCAAGTAGTTCCGGGAAGCAGCAGCATGTCCCCTCTCCACTCCTATGTGGAGGTGTGGCCAAGTGTCTCCACAGACTGCCCAGTCTGCGGGTGCCACCCCTGCAGCTCCCATTGGCTGCAGTTCCCAGCCAATAGAAGCTGAAGAGACGGCACTTGGGATGGGGGCAGCATGCAGAGCCCCCTAGCTGCCCCTATGCATAGGTGCTGGAGGAGGGACATAAGAACATAAGAAAGGCCATACTGGGTCAGACGAAAGGTCCATCTAGCCCAGTATCCTGCCTACCGACAGTGGCCAATGCCAGGTGCCCCGGAGTGAGTGAACCTAACAGGTAAAGATCAAGTGATCTCTCTCCTGCCATCCATCACCCTCCTCTGACAAACAGAGGCTAGGGACACCATTCCTTACCCAGCCTGGCTAATAGCCATTAATGGACTTAGCCTCCATGAATTTATCCAGTTCTCTTTTAAACCCTGTTAGAGTCCTAGCCTTCATAGCCTCCTCAGGCAAGGAGTTCCACAGGTTGACTGTGCACTGTGTGAAGAAGAACTTCCTTTTATTTGTTTTAAACCTGCTGCCCACTAATTTCAATGGGTGGCCCCTAGTTCTGCTATTATGGGAACAAGTAAATAACTTTTCCTTGTTCACTTTCTCCACACGACTCTAATTTTATATACCTCTATCATATCTCCCCTTAGTCTCCTCTTTTCCAAGCTAAAAAGTCCTAGCCTCTTTAATCTCTCCTCATATGGGATCCGTTCCAATCCCCTAATCATTTTAGTTGCCCTTCTTTGAACCTTTTCTAATGCCAGTATATCCTTTTTGAGATGAGGAGACCACATTTGTACACAGTATTCAAGATGTGGATGCACCATGGATTTGTATAAGGGCAATAAGATATTCTCCGTCTTATTTTCTATCCCTTTGTTAATGATTCCTAACATCCTGTTTGCTTTTTTGACTGCCGCTGCACACTGCATGGACATCTTCAGAGAACTATCCACGATGACTCCAAGATCTTTTTCCTGATTAGTTGTAAGTAAATTAGCCCCCATCATATTGTACGTATAGTTGGGGTTATTTTTTCCAAAGTGCACTACTTTACATTTATCCACATTAAATTTCATTTGCCATTTTGTTGCCCAATCACTTAGTTTTGTGAGATCTTTTTGAAATTCTTCACAGTCTGCTTGGGTCTTAACTATTTTGAGCAGTTTAGTATCATCTGCAAACTTTGCCACCTCACTGTTTACCCCTTCCTCCAAATCACTGATGAATAAGTTGAATAGGATTGGTCCTAGGACTGACCCTTGGGGAACACCACTAGTTACCCCTCTCCATTTTGAAAATTTACCATTTATTCCTACCCTTTGTTCCCTGTCTTTTAACCAGTTCTCAATCCATGAAAGGATCTTCCCTCTTATCCCAAGACAACTTAATTTACGTAAGAGCCTTTGGTGAGGGACCTTGTCAAAGGCTTTCTGGAAATCTAAGTATACTACGTCCACTGGATCCCCCTTGTCCACATGTTTGTTGACCCCTTCAAAGAACTCTAATAGATTAGTAAGACATGATTTCCCTTTACAGAAACCATGCTGACTTTTGCCCAACAATTTATGTTCTTCTATGTGCCTGACAATTTTATTCTTTACTATTGTTTCAACTAATTTGCCCAGTACAGGACGTTAGACTTACCGGTCTGTAGTTACCAGGATCACCTCTAGAGCCCTTTTTAAATATTGGCTTTACATTAGCTAGCTTCCAGTCATTGGGTACAGAAGCCGATTTAAAGGACAGGTTACAAACCCTAGTAAATAGTTCCGCAATTTCACATTTGAGTTCTTTCAGAACTCTTGGGTGAATGCCATCTGGTCCCGGTGGCTTGTTACAGTGAAGTTTATCAATTAGTTCCAAGACGTCCTCTAGTGACACTTCAATCTGTGACAATTCCTCAGATTTGTCACCTACAAAAGACGGCTCAGGTTTGGGAATCTCCCTAACGTCCTCAGCCGTGAAGACCGAAGCAAAGAATTCATTTAGTTTCTCCACAATGACTTTATCATCTTTAAGTGCTCCTTTTGTATCTCTATCATCCAGGGGCCCCACTGGTTGTTTAGCAGGCTTCCTGCTTCTGACGTATTTAAAAAACTTTTTATTATTACCTTTTGAGTTTCTGGCTAGCTGTTCTTCAAATTCCATTTTGGCTTTTCTTATTACATTTACATGCCACTGCTTCTGGGAGCTGCGCAGAGCTGCTTACATGGCAGAGCAGTTGCATGTTGCAAGCAGCTCTGCCATGCAGTTGCATGTTGCAGTTGCATGGCAGAGCTGCTTACATGGCATTTACATGCTGCTGCTTCTGGGAACTGCGCAGAGCCAGGGCAGTCAGTGAGCCCCTTTCTTTGTACTCCAAATCCCTCATCCCCGGCCCAATACCAGATCCCACACCCCCAGCCAGAGCCTTCATCTCTCACCCTGCACCCTAACCCCCTGCTCCAGCCTGGACCCCCCTCCCACACCCTGAACCCCTCATTTCTGGCCCCACCCTGGAACCTTCATCCCCAGCCCACAGCCTGTACTCCCTCCCACATCCCAGCCTTCTACTCAGCCCGGAGCCTCCTCCCATATTCCAAAACCCTCAGCTCCACCCCACCCCCACAACCCCCTCCTGCACTACAAGCCCCTCATCCCTGGCTCCACCTCAAAGCCCATACCTCCCAGCTGGACCCTTCCCCTTCTTGCATCCCAACCTATTGCCTCAGACCGGAGTCCCCTTCCATACGCAGAACCCCTCATCCCTAATCCCACACCAGAACCCGCACACTCAGCTGGAGCCCTTAGCCCTCCTCCCCACCCCAACCCAGCCCATTCAAAATGAGCGAGTGAGTGAGGGTGGGGAGAGTGAACGACAGAGGGAGGGGAGATGGAGTGAGTGGGGGTGGGGCCTCTGAGAAGGGGCGGGGCCTCAGAGGAGAGGCAAGCCAGAGAGCAGGGCAAAGGTATTTTGTTTTGTGCGAGTAGAAAGTTGGCAATCCTAATTTTGACATATCCTTATTGTTCAATGTGCGGCTCCAGGCCTTATTTACTGCACACTTTTCTAACTCTGTTCTGAAGAAAGACTTACTGATTTCCTCATGGGCTTTTCTATGGCACTCATCTGTATAATATCTGAGTGCTTCACAAATATTAAAAAATTCATTTTCACAATGCTCCTTTGAGATGAGGGGTATTATTATCCCTATTTTATAAATCAAAGGCCAAAAATGTCCACCAATTTTGGGGTCTCAGTTTGAGTTGTCCAAGACCTGATCTTTTGAATATCTTGCATTATATAGCACTTTATATGATCATAGCACAGATCCCATTGATTTCGGCTACAGTTGGGAGTGCTCAGAACTTCAGTAAATCGGACCCCAGGGCCTTCAATCAGGCACCCAGAAAATGAGCACACAATTAGTGACCTCCTGTGAAAAGTTTGCTTTAAGTGACTGGCCCAGCATCACATAGGAACTCAGTGGCAGAGGCAGGAATAGAATCCAGTTCTCCAGGAGCGCATTCAACTGTCTTAACCATGAGACTATCCTTCCTTTTCCTGCAGTCCCCTGGTTCATATACTACCCACCTTCCAACTTCAGCAATAAATGAGGCAAGGATCCTAGAGACAACAGCCAGTTTCAATACACAACCCGGATTTATCTCCAGTCTAGGTCCACCTTGTGCACTGAATGAATCAGGGATTCTGTGGAAAAAATGATTGTGATCATGTATGTAAAGTCTATATCAAATGCATACACACAAGATAGCTGAATTAAGGTTGCACAAGTAACCGTAGTTCAGTCATTTTCTGACTTGTGAGTGCTTGACTTTGCAACCTTCATATCCTTTTAATGTTTTCTACATTTCTACATCCATAGATATGGATATGTATGTATGTGTGTATGTATCTATAAACATCTTCATTGTGAAGCCACATGGACAAATTAATTTGTGTATACATATCTATGTTTACAAATCTATAATAAGAAACATATTTCTAGTTTTAATAAGCTTTTTGAAGCAGCAGTTACACTGAGGGTCTAAATGTCTTAACAACATCATATTAATAAATAGCTAAATCAGGGATATTTAAAATTTGCACATTCATAATTTATTTTAAAACAATATGCAATCTCAAGGAGGGGAAACAATTATTCTATTCAGCTTTAAAAAGACAGAGCTGTAAAGAGGATGGATAGAAAATGTGTCACCTTTTTCATATTGACATGATTGGGCCATGATGTCAAATGTTAAATTATTATAGTTTCCAAATCTTGCATTTCATGGCCTGATCTTGAAGGAACTGAACACCCGCAATCTCCATTTATTTAAACAGATCCAACCCCATGTTGCTTGTAACATAACAATGCACAGTCTGATTGTACATGAGTTTTTCTTGGCAATAATCTTTTTTCCTCACTGGGAGAAACAGTGAACCTTCAGATTTTTTATTTCTTCACTCATGAACTAGATGATAGTTGACTTTGGGGGGAAAAGCAAGATTTCTATTATTTCATTATTACAATCAGTGAATACCATGAGCAGAAAACTGTGGGCCAAATTTTCTAACATAAGCAACTTAGTTGTATCCATAAAATATGCACAAACATATGCATAAAGGTACTGCAAGCACAGACAGCTGCATGTACTCACAATTCGGGTTTTGTGCACGCTCATACATATTCTGGAAGCCTGATGTAGGCATGTGTGTATGCAGGGAGAAGGGGAGAAATTAAAAATGATACAGGGGTTGTGAGCCTTGGAGAAAATTTGGGAGTGAAGAGGATTTGGGAGGAGCTCAATGTTAGTCTTTTAAGCTAAAGTTCATGGCGACACTTCCAGCATATGCTGGACATAATTTATTGAATAGACTGCTGGGGTTGAATCAGCGCTGATGACAGAGGGAGTGCATACTGCATCCCTAAGTGCCAGCAGACTCAGCTGTGCCCAAAAGAGGAAGGTGATTCATTCCTGGGCAAGGACAGTGGTTACATGCACCCTGGAGTTCTGCCCAGGGAAGGCAGTGCTAACGTGGCTTGGGATGCATAGGAGCACTTCCTGGCAGGTGGCCTGAATGAGAATCTTTCTTTGGTGCTCTGGCCCTGCCCCTCCCCAGTGAGTACCATCTAGTGTTGGAGCAGTGCTCTCCATCCCAAGACCTCTTTATGAAGCAGGGTTGTTCCACTGTGAACTTCCACTGTGGTGTGTGTATAATGTGTCCTGCAACTTTGGATTTCTGCTGGCAGGGGCTGGTGGAACATGGGAGTGAATCAACAGCATAAGAAAGACAGTGTTTGATACTTTGCCTGCAGGGGTGGAAAAAGAGATGCTGGAGATGTATGGCTAAGGAAAGGGTGAACTTGTGAATGAAAGCAAGTTGTCAAGATATTCCCTTAAATATTTTATTTCTGCTACTCTCTGTAAAATTTCAGATGGGAATTAGAAAGCAAGTGAATCCGGCATTTGTGTTCAGGCTTAGTACTGTATTGTTTCCAGTGCAAAGGCATTACTCAGCTGGACAGAAACAGGCTGCTCCTTCACACATTTAACAGCTAAGCAGAAGCAGCAAGAGTCTCTTCTGGTTCATAAATATGACCAGGCTACAACAATATGATTTAAAGCACTATAAAAATACTGTTCATTGGGTCCAGTATTAGAGGGGTAGCCGTGTTAGTCTGGATCTGTAAAAGCGACAACGAGTCCATGAAAGCTTATGCTCCTAAACATCTGTTAGTCTATAAGGTGCTACAAGACTCTTTGTTTATTGGGGTTCCTTCTATGATGAACTGCGGCATGATTTAATAATCTTTCACCACACCAGTAAACATGCCACTGAACTCGGTTTCCATATTGAGCAAACAGTTCATTTATCTCACACTTAACCCTTGGAATACTAAGAAGTCATCCTCTACATGCTGTATCAAGACAGCAGATATAACTATGCACATCTTCAGTACCTCCCCTCTTGCCTATGTTCCCTCTTGCTCCTCCAAAGGAACTACTGCCCCTAGCTTTCTTGCTGGGCAGTCAGACAACCTTACCCTCCTCATCTGTCCACCTTTATTTACTTATAGCTGGACTGCATAGAGCTGATCCGGGCTTCGTACCGCAAACTTCTCACTCCTGGTCTTCACTGCCACTGTTAACCAATTGCTCCTAGAAATAGCAGAAAGCAACAGCAGAGAAAAAGTGGACACTGAGCATGCAAATCAAAAGAGGAAAGGAGGTTCCCAGCAGGGTATTCCTTCCTTAGGCCCATTATCAACATCCACAGGACACTTCTTTTCTCCCACAGTGCGCCAGAGGGTCCCCACCCCCCGCAGAATTATTTTAAAAGGGGATAAAAATTCCATCAGTTTTCTTTTGTATAATTGTATTAATAGAAAAATGATGGAAAATATTTGTTTAAACAAGACTTCATTTCCCCACCTTTCACACAGACCACAATCTCCTCCATTTTTAAAGCACTCCACTAAGTTCCATGAAATTAAAGTGTGAAATCACACACTTTTCACAATTTTCATTGCAGGAAAATGCAAAATGAAAAGCTGGGCACTGTAAGGGAAAAATCTCAATTCAGTATACAGCATGACAATATGGCCAACTGTGGGAAGATATAGTCCCAAACCAAAGCCAAGATCAGAACACTTCTAAAATATGGGGAAATTTGAGATCAGATCCAAAATTAATTAAAATCACAGACTGGTAGTGCTATAAAGACCTATGGCAAAACTTTGGCTCTGAATAGCCTTAACTTTGGGTAAGCTTGGATCCAGATCTGAACGCCATGGATCTGAGGAAAACAAAGTCAATTGCTTTGATATAAATATTCTCTCTTTTTTCTCTACCCGATGTCCCTTTTTAATACTGCTACCTAGATTTGCTCTGCAGAGCCAGAATTCGATGCAGCCTGTACTAAGAGCACGTGCACAGAACTTTGGGCTTAGAATGGACATCCAGACCCTGCTATATCTCTACATAGGGGAGTGTACCAATTCGTTTTCAGAGAAGTTTGCTCTCTCTCATGAGGGGAGAAATGTCAAAATTCACATTCTGGAAAAATTCATTAACAATAACAAAAAACACTGCAGAAAAGTCAGGACAAATGCTTTTCACCACATTTAAATGCCTGGTGTCATGTACGTGGGAACAACGACCAAATAACCATCAGGGCAGCAGTGCTAACGGAGCCTCAGAGAGCTGAAGTAGGAGGGGCAAAATAAAAGCCTATGTAGGATCTGATCTTGTTCTCACCGAAGTCAGTAGGCAGAGAACATATGATTAGAGTAGTTGGCAGGACAGTCTTGTGGTTAAGGACTGGATTTATAAAATCTGAGTTCGGCCCCAAATGTTCTAGGTGGTCTTACAAAAGTCATGTATTTGCTGTGTGCCTAGTTCTCCATGTGTAAAGTAGGGATTAGTTATATTTCTCTACTGCACAGAAGTGTAGCAAGGAGCAATTCCTTAATATATAGAAGACAGCCAGTTACTAGGATGATGACTAGCACAGAAAAGTCCATAAAACGGCAATCAGTATGCAGAGCCTGTTATAACTTTTCATCTCTTTGTCTGAACAAAGTGCACATCATTTAGTGCAGTTCAACCGATTTCAGCCAGGCAGCATTCGGTAAATAAAGCTGTCCCCTGTCAAACTGTTAGCCTCTCTCCTTCAGTGCATCAGCTCAGAGTATGGCTTGAGAAGCTAAAAAAGATCTTTCTGCACCAACAATGGTTATTGATCCAGACAGGCACCAAAAGGGAACCTGGCCATCTTTGTTTCATGTCAACCAAAATGTAACCAGAGAGCGAGGAATGTATTTGTACTCCTGGTGCTGTCTGAAAGCAGAGCTAGGTTCACATGATCCTTCTCCGGTGCCCTGATTACTATGCATAAAGCTGAATTATTTTGAAATGTTAGTACTGAAAAGGATTCAGATTTTTTTTTTAAAGGGAGCTAAGTAAAAAGATGAAGAGGTGGCAGCAGTCTCATCATGCAGACACTAATTTCATCTGCATTTTCCTTTAAGTATTTTCTTTACCATTTATAGTCACTGTTTCATTTGATTTGCCCAGGAAATCAAGACACATTAACAGTGTAAACTGTCAAAGACTCTTTCTGCTTGTGGACAGCTCTCCTGAAACTCTAAAACCATCCCTGATATTTTGGTGCATTCTTATTTAAACTCTAGAGGCCTGTATTTGCAAATCCCCCAGCCCCTGGCAGAGATCGGGCTAAAAACAACAAGAATACTTTGTACTCTTCCCTAAAGAAGCTGTGAAATAAAAGCTGCATTCAATCAAGTGTTCAAGCAGGTTGCAGCTGGGAGAAATGGTACTGGAAGCTCATGAAGCTTTGCAAAATCCTATCTCACTAGGAAATGCGTTCATCACACCAGGGACAAATTAGTTCAGTCATGCTGTCCAGTAGCATTCACATTTTTTCCAGCTCAGTGGTACTGATCAGCAGACAGGTAAAAGACACAAGAGACAAAGAAAAACATTTCAGCCTTTTCTTAGAGGTTAACAATAAGATGTTATTAGGGAAGGGGCCTGGAGTGAGGGATCCTGAGTTCTATTTTTGGATCTGCTATTTACTAGCTGCCTGATGTTAGGTATGGATCCTTATCCTCTCTGTACCTCAGTTTCTCCATCTACAGAGAAAAGGGGGAAACAATACTTTACTCAGGGGTGTTGTGAGGATAACTTAATTCATGCATATAAAGCACTTTGAGCTCCTTCAATGAAAAGCTCTGTGGAAATGCAAAGTATTATCATCCTACACGTCACAAATATCTTGTAAGAATATCTACCTGATCTGGTAATTGTTATCTATTTAAGTACATGATAGACCTCTGCTGTGGCAGGGTCAGTATATTTTGTATTGTACACTAATCAAAACATTTTTTAAAGTTTTATTTTGGATGTTTTCTTCAGCAGAACATATGCTGGGCTTCACAGTAATTACTCTAGGACAGGGGTCTCAAACATGCGGCCCGTGAAGCCCTTCCCTGCGGCCCGCCAAGCTCCCTGGTGCCCCCCACGCTGCCACCATAGTAGTTTCCGGGAGGGAGGTGCCAGAAGCAGAGGCTTCTCTGCTGGCCTGGCTGGGCCACTGCCAAGCCCTGGCTTCCAGGCACTGCTGCTGCAGCTTCAATGTATGAGCTGGGGCACCGCTTCCCAGGAGCCCTCTGCAGGGGCGGCCAGGAGCAGTAAGTCAGGCTCCCCGCCGACCTCCTGCCTTCCTTTGTGGGAGGTTTACCACTCCTGGTCGCCGCTGCAGAGGGCTCCTGGGAAGCGCCGCCCCAGCTTATTCATTGAAGCTGCAGCAGCAGTGACTGGAAGCCGGGGCTTGACAGCGGCCCAGCCAGGCAGCAGAGAAGCCTCATCAGCCCCAGGCGGGTGCCACTGCCCTGCAAGCAGCCACAGGTGAGCGCTGTTCCACAGCTCTCTGGCCGGCTGCATCTGCCTGGGCTTGCTGCGCCGCCCCTTGCCCGCCATGCCCCACTACCGGTATCCCCTGAGGAGAGTGCCAGGCTCGGGCAAGGGGGGTGGGGAGGAGAGTCTGGGAAGGCTGAAAGGAGATGGAGAGAGGAGATGGGGGGACAGGAAGGGGCAGCTTAGGGGTGGGAGGGTATTGAAGCTGGAGGTGTGGGGGGAGATTTGGGGAACAGGGAGCAGGGTTGTGGGGGAGATTTGGGGACAGGGTGCTGGGTTACAAGGATGAGTGGGGGGACATTTGAAGATGGAGAACAGGGTTATGGGAGGTGAGTGGGGTGAGATTTAGGGATGGGGTACAGGGAGCTGAGTTACAGGGGTGAGTGGGTGGAAATTTGGGGATGGGGAGCTGGGTTATGAGAGTGAGTGGGGGAGATTTGGGGATGGAACACAGGGAGTTGGCTATAAGCATGAGTGGGGGAGATTTGGGGAACAGGGAGCTGGGTAATAGGGGTGAGTGGGTGGAGATTTGGGGATAGGGCACAGGGAGCTGGGTTATGGGGGTAAGTGGGGATGGGGAACAGGGTTATGAGGATCAGTTTGGGAGAGGGACACTATAAAATTATAATTGATATTAGGCTGAGATGGGCTGAAATTTCTCTCAGATTTATCAGCATATTACACTTGAAAAAAGCTTGAATCATCTGAGGCTGGTAATTTCTTGTCAAATTAGATTTGTTTGCTTGTGTTTCCAGCTCTGGACTTTCTATATTGCTCTTGCTTTGTTTGCCAATCAGCTGTTGGCGGTGCCTAGCGCTTTCCAGGAGGGAGCGGGGAGCTGTGGGCTCAGAGAAGGAGGTGGGGCAGGAGCAGGACCTCATGGAAGGGGTGGAGTGGGGGCGGGGCTGGGGGCAGCGAGGCGGGGGGCGTGTCAGTGATGTGGCTCTCAGGCCAGTGCACTAGTCCTCATGCAGCCCTCGTGGTCATTTGAGTTTGAGACCCCTGCTCTAGGACCTATCAAATAACCTGAAAGAACAACTGGTTAGTATGGCCTTCCAACTAGCAAAGAGAACACTGCACAAAGATCAAAGATTGTCTGTGGCCCTTTTTATCCATATGGTACTTATTACATCAAACCTCTGTGTAGCTACAACTTATCATGTATATTAGTTTCTATTCCATGTAGGTATAGTTACATATACCAAAAAGGAAAAATTCTTTCCTCTGATGTGAAATTTAAAGCATAATCAGCAACTGAAAAAAAATGGTTTGAAAGAAAGACTATGGCTAAGATTTTTCAAAGTGATACATGATTATGTGCCCCACTTGAGATGCCTTAAAGGGGGCTGATATGCAGAAAGTCCTGAGCACCCAACTTCTGCTAAGATGCCTCAACTTTGAAGATGTTTCTGCTCAGGCACCCAAAAACAGAGGCACCCCAAATTACTATCCTATTTTTATAAATCTAGGTCTAGGGCCCACTCGTCCTCCTATTTTTGCTCCTGTTGAAGCCAATCTCAAGAAACTGGGATCAGGATCAGGCCCTAAGAACTGAGTTTAAAGGCACGCTATGGATTGCATCGCAACACACATTTTTTTCTAAATTAAAGATGGAAATGCCTTGTTTCATCTCTGTTCAGCCAGCTAATGAGGGGGGTGTCACAAGAAATACTGTCCTAATTAATGAAGAAACACAGTAATGATGGTTCACTTTTCTAGCGAGTAACTATTGTCTGGTTCTGATTCAGAGACAGGGAGAGGGTTTGAATGGAGAGAGTCTAGACAAGCTCTGTTTATTCAGGGCATGAAATTAAGTACAAGATAATGGATGGGGACTGGCTGCTAGGTATCTCTAGGATGGGGAGAAGAAGGGTGTGCAGTAGCTTAAGTAGCTCTCCACTGAAACCTTGCTGCGAAGTATGTAGTAAGAGGAGATCAGAGATCTGCTCAGTCCTACTAACTGATTGTATGTCTACACTACCCGCTGGATTGGTGGGTAGCGATCGCTCTATTGGGTATCGATTTATCGTGTCTAGTCTAGACATGATAAATCAATCCCCAAGCACTCTCCTGTAGACTCCAGTCCTCCACTGCCACGAGAGGCACAGGCGGAGTCAGCGGGGAAGCAGCAGCAGTCGACTCACCACCGTGAAGACGCCAAGGTAAGTCAATCTAAGTATGTCAACTTCAGCTACACTATTCTCGTAGCTGAAGTTGCGTATCTTAGGTCAATCCCCCACCCTCCAATGTAGACCAGGGTTGATTACCCTTTGAAAGTTTAACTTTTCTTGCTGCACTTTATAAGTTGTGGTGACTAGTTTGAGTAACAACAAATTCTTCGTAAGTACAGGATAGATTAAACAAAAATAAACCTGTTTACACACATTTTATTTAGAAATAACAAATGAAATAGCAACTACTTTAATGCATCGTATGTGCAAACAAACAAACATTCCTGAGTGCCTTCTATGATGAGATAACTTGCTCTGTGGATAGGGGGAAAGCAGTGATGTGATATATCTTGATTTTAGCAAAGCTTTTGATATAGTCTCCCACAGTATTCTTGCCAAGTTAAAGAAGTATGGATTGGATGGACGAACTATAAGGTGGATAGAAAGCTGGTTAGATTGTCAGGCTCAACGGGTAGTGATCAATGGCTTGATGTCTCGATGGCAGCCAGCATCACGCGGAGTGCCCCAGAGGTCGTTCTGGGGTTGGTTTTGTTCAACATCTTTATTAATGATCTGGATGATGGGATTAATTGCACCCTCAGCAAGTTCGCAGATGACACTACGCTGGGGGAGAGGTAGATACGCTGGAGGGTAGGGATAGGATCCAGAATGACCTAGACAAATTGGAGAATTGAGCCAAAAGAGGTCTGATGAGGTTCAACAAAGACAAGTTCAGAGCCCTGCACTTAGGAAGGAAGAATCCCATGCACTGCTACAAGATGGGGACTGACCAGAGGTGAAAGGAAGGCAGTCCAGTCCGGTCTGGTGTGCTGGCAAGAGCTGTGTGTCTGGTGTGCCAGACTGGACTGGCTTCTCCAGGCCGGTGATTTAAAAGCTTGTGGCATGGGGCACATGAATTATGAGGAGAGGCTAAGGGAACGGGGGGGTATTTAGTCTGCAGAAGAGAAGAGTGGGGAGTGGGGATCTGATGGCAGCCTTCAACTACCTGAAGCGGGTTCCAAAGAGGATGGAGCTAGGCCATTCTCAGTGCTTGCAAAAGCAAAAGGAGCAACGGTCTCAAGTTGCAATGGTGGAGGTCTAGGTTGGATATTAGAAAACACTGTTTCACTAGGAGGATGGTGAAGCGCTGTTATGGGTTATCTGGGGAGGAGATGGAATCTCTTTCCTTAGAGGTTTTTAATGCCTGGCTTGAGAAAGCCCTGGCTGGGCTGATTTAGTTGGTGTTGGTTCTGTTTTGAGCAAGGGATTGGACTAGATGACCTCCTGAGGTCTCTTCCATCCCTAATATTCTATGCAAACCTTTCTTTCTCCTGGGGCACCAACAATTTCTTCCTAGGAGTTTTTCTTGCTGGAAAGGGATGCAAAGATGTTTAGCACTGAAAAAGAGCAGCCTCTAACTCCCACTCTCAGAAGGACAATTGAATTTTTTAATAAAGGATCCTATACTCTTCACACTAACTATGAATGAGTTTTTATTAGCAGTAGTGACTTAAATAAGAAACACTAAAATGGCAGATATGATAGGTCCCTATAGGTCATTTGAATGAGCAGTGAAACTCCTCAATCATAGTTTTATAGACACAAATGTCACACCAGGAAAACCAGATTGTACACATGCTCCTGATGATGAGCAAAACTTTTTACACAGACCAGAAACTTCTGCAAGTACTTCAGACATATTTTCCTCCAGAACCACATCAGTGGAAAATTTTAGCTTCATAAAAGAAAGTGAGAAAGAGGGAGAATTGTTTTCATGATCTGTGGCTGAACATTGTGAATGGGTTAAATGACTCTCCATGTCAAGGTGACAGAACCCTGGAGATGATATGTAGTAAAGTTATGAATATAGTAGGAGTTACTATGCAACAATCTAAGAATACTGAGATGTAACCATTTTATGAACTTTGTATATGATCCAGTCAGTGTGGGAAAGTTATTATATATTGGTATGAGTATATTGGTCTGCCTTAATGATGCATTCTTTGTAACATGAAGTCTTTAAATCATGATTTGTGGACTTCAGTAACTCAGCCAGTCTACTACAGGGGTATGTGTGGGTGAGGTTCTGGTCTGTAATGTGCAGGAGGTCAAACTAGATGATCATGCTGGTCCTTTTTTGCCTTTAAGTCAGTGAGTTTATAACAGGGCTTTGTGAGAATATAAAACAGGAAGGCAATACAATTGCTCCCCAGATAAGCAACCCCCAACAAAACACTTAGGGTGACAATTACAAGACAATGATATTCTTCTCGGCCTCAGGCTGAAGTAACATAGCAGTTTTGCCATGCTGGGAACTAGAGAACAAAAAGAAAGTAAAGAGTTAAAAGAGCTTCTCAAGAGAAGATGTAGGGGTCAGTTGTCAATGAATTTTGCCCAGAAGTCAAGCTGACCAACACGCTCTGTGAAGGAGTCTGAAGGAGTTCTGCCTTTCCAGATCCAGGAAACAGAAAGCCTTCAGGAAAAGCAGGCATTGCATACAGCGTTTTATGTTGTCTTTCAGATATGTTTTCTCTGAGATGCTCTTGTTTCAATAGATAGTACTTTGCTTGAAGGAGGAGACTGCCACCCAGAGCCCTGTCCGAGAATGGGGAAATTGCATGATTCTGCCCTGAGCCAGGTGACAGCGCAAGGACTGAGACCTGGCAGGACATGCGCTCATCAGGATGGGTGAGAGGTGCAGATCACCCACTACCTGTGACACACCTATTGCCTGGGTCTGGTCTCAGTACATCTAGGCTCTCTCTATGGACGACTATATAAGGAAATCCCAATATGTAACAATGATAAAGTGTTTGCAAATCCAGGGTTTATGTACTGATCAGATCTACTACAAGAGCTATACTCTAGAGCTCTCTGCTGATGTGCCAGATATAAAAAAATTACCATGCCAAACTGACTTACAAATGCAAGAGATTGTGAGAACACCACCATTAATCCTTTGGGGGAAAACACTGGCACCAGCCTTATTTCAAAGATTTGAGCAGTGCTGTCATGGGAGATGGGAATGGCAGACAAGGAGTAACCCTTACTTTTCTTCCCTCCTGCCCTTTCTAAACCCAGCAGATATGTTAGCTCTACCTCAATAGAGTCCCTGGCATGGCTGCATACTACTGCTCTCTCCACTACAGCTTGCCTAGATCATGTCCTATTCCCACTCTGGAGCGGGAAGGAGCAAACCCCATCTGTCAGATATACAAATGCCATTGACCCAACCCCACTGAGTTTCTCTGCCCTCCTGTAGGTATTCTACACAGATGATGTGATTGGCTAGGTTTGCACAGAGGGTAAATCAGAACAGAATTGGGCTGCCAGTGTTCCAACTGTTTTTTTCCAAGAATCATGTGCCCATCTTAAATTATTAACATTTAATTTCAGTCTCATGTGAAAAAGAGATATTCCACAAAAGCTAGGATGGTTTAGCAGCACAATGTTTTTTTGATTCATTGCACAGCTTCATCTTACCCGGTAGCGTCCGGAACACATCTTATTCTAGCTCTTGCTTTTCCCCACAGTTTGTATCTTGGCTCCCTCCGCCACTGCAGTCTTATATTTACATAGCTGACCCTGACGATGTAAGTCAGCTCTAGCTTTTATCACATAAACAAATGTAACATGCAGATCACACAGAACATCAGTTGCCCGATCTCCCTCCTCATTATTAATCAGGTCACGTTTTGGCATTTCTCTGCTGCAGGATAATTAAAATAAAACACTTTCAATGTGTTTCTCATATTAAACCATTTCTGCTTTGTCAATAAATTATTAATTTATTAATTATTATTATTATTGTGAATCATTTCAGAACAGGAGAAAATACAAATGGGGGAAACTTTCAACATGGCACAGAAAAAGATAGATTTAACACTCTTCAAACGGTAATACGGGACTTTCAGGTTTAAGACATAGGGATGCCAGTTTTGGTTGCATACATTCCTGGAGGTTTTATCACGACATAATCTTTAATTAAAGATTAATATTTAATTCCTGGAGATTTCAGGACAATCCTGGAGGGTTGGCAACCCTAAAGCTACTAGTTGCCATGTTACATATGCCATGGGAGGCTGTTGTAGACCAGTGGTTCTCAACCAGGGATCTCAGGCCTTCTCAGGGACCACAAGCAAGTTTCAGGAGGTCTGTCAAGCATGGCCAGTGTAAGACTCTGCAGGGTCCAGGGCAGGGCAGGACTGCACCCTGGGGCCCCAAGCCCCACCACCTGGGGATGAAGCTGAAGCAACTTAGTTTCATGAGTCCTCCTGTGGCATGGAGCCCAGGCAACTGCCCTGCTTGCTACCCCCTAATGCCATTCCTGGCTTTTATATGCAGAAAAACAGATGTTGTAGCACAGCTGGGCCATGGAGTTTTTACAGCATGGGGGCAGAGGGAGAAGCTCAGAAAGAAAAAGGTTGAGAACCTCTGTTGTAGACCACCCCTAGAGAGCCCACCTCTCTATCTTAAATTGGAGATGCTCATACTTTGAGGTCCGTGGTTCAATCCCTGGTGCATAGGCTGAGGCAGCAGCCATCCCTCAAGCTTTATGCTCTTCCCTGAGACAATGTCCCTTACTGACTGCTGTGTATCACAGGATGCAAACAGAGAAATTAGATAAAAACATAAAATACTCTTACTAGAATGTTGCAGCATAACACCACTTAATCTCTGACGATCCAGAACCACACAAGAACCCTCAAACAGGCTGCTCCCTGAACCAGAGAGGCACAATTCATCCCACCTTGCTTTAAGCTGACTCTTTTCAAGTTGACTCTGTTCCTGTGCTTTGCTACTAGAGCCCTGAGGCCTAGGAGCAGGGCCAGGGAAGAAGAACCCCCTACCTCCACTTTCAACACCATCCTCAATACACCACCATGCTCAGATTATCAAAGTTATCAAGCAGCTTCTCATGCTATGGAGAAGGAATTTTAAAAGATACAGCCCACAAGATATCACAATTATCTCCACGAGAGCTGAAATGTATAAAACAATCACTTATGGCGTTTTTCCAGTCTTCTAGTGACTGAATGTGGCAGGGTCTGAATGCCCAGGAGTGCTGAACTGGGATAAGACACAACTCTCCAGAGGAGAACCAGGCTGCAAGTCCTGTGCTTCTGGCTAGACACAAATTAGACAGAGAGGTCTAATTCAGCTGTCAGTCAAGTGATATGGTAGGCGTCAGCTTGAAAGGAGCTGGAAGAAAATCTGCCTCATTTTTCAAAGGCTTTTAGGTGATTGATTACCTTTCACTCTCAGAGACATGACTAATTACTTTCTGGTCCCAGGTTTTTTAATTCTCCTGGTTAATTATGCCTGGTGGGAGAAAGAAATTGATGCCAGTTTTTTGCCCCAACTCACATCCTCACATGACCAACAGGGATATGGAAAACAACTCTACTATGCAGACTGTCTGAACTAATGCTGATCAATAAGGTCACCAACATCTGAGTATCGGACGGGGTGGCGGGGAAGAAAGTAGGAGTGAGAGAAATCTGTGTTGCTAATCCAAGTTATCCAAGTTCTCTGAAGCAATGGACTCATGTATGAATCGTCATCTCATATCATTAGGCCCCTTCACACCAGGTCCTATCTTATAATTCCTTGACTGTACTGCTGATACAAAATCAATGACATGCAGGGCCATGCCTGCTAAGAGCAGCAGCACAAAAGATGTGCTGCCATGTATACCTAGGACATTCATTTATCAGCAGTCAAGTGGTAAAATTATACTACTTTAAATTGCATTCTCAAAGAGGTGTTTAGAGACCATTGGCAAGAACCGAAAGTGCAGGAATTCGGTACTAGGCAAAGTGAGGCTCACAAAGAAGCAAAGAGCACCTCACTGTTACCTCTACTCATGTCAAGTTGTTTAGTGGAATTTCTAGGGTGGGCAAACAGTGTGGAAAAAAAATTGGAAGACAATCTTTTCAAATGGAAAGTGGCCTGCCTACAACAATACTAGCTTTGGCTGGCCTGTCAGTTCTCACAACCTTAGCACGGTTTGGCCAGCTTCAGTACTTCCACAGGAGACCTCCAACAAATGCTTAATTTACAGTAGGTGCTGCTGGATATGGTGTTGGTTATTCCCTAAGTTCGCTTCCATCTGAATAGCGATTGACCCAATGTCACAGCATGGTGTTGAAAGCTACAATAAGCACTGCGTTTTGAATAAGATGTAAATCCGAGATCCTGACCGCTTTTGGTCATTTAAGATCCCACTGCACTTTTTGCAGGGGTAGGTCTCTTAAATTCAGCATTCTGGACAAATTCCAGCTTGGAAAATTACATTTGATATACATAGGCGTGCACAGCACATTTCATTAGGGTGTGCACCCAGGGATTTCTATTTATTTATTTATTTTAAAGGTGCCGCACTCTGCATTGAAAGCCGCTATTTTTTTTTTGAGACATTAGGGTGTGCCTGGGCACACCCAGCACACCCTGTGCACGGGCGTATGCTGATATATTCATCCTGAAGTTTCTCTTGGATCTTTAGCCCTAATGGCTATCCAGTATTGCTGAGCTCTGTTATATAGTTCAGGTTATTGAGCTTCACCTGAGAAGTAGCTGCATTTCAGTGTTGGAAGAAGTGACCCCTGCGTATCACATGGATTCCTAGCTCTAATAGTTGTAATCAGCTTTTTTTCATATTATTCTCCATCCTATCCCTTATGAATCCCAATATCTTGATTGCTTTGTGACCATAGCTGCATATTGAGCAACAGTTTTTCACTGAGCTGTCTAAAATGATGCCTAAGTCTTTTAATAAGCACTGCTTATTATATTCTTTTATGTTCCAACCCACTGGAGTTGCACAGGTGTCATTTACATAAAATACTGGCCTGCCATATCTTTACTGCAGCTGATGATGCCTGGGAAATAAAGAGCTAAGCCTCGTCCTCAGAACCCAGTTTGAATTTGCAGAGCTGGCAGCTTGAAAAAATATCTTTCTATCTGTAGACTGAGCACAGTTGACAGACAAATCAATGAGCCAGATTCTGATTTCAATTGCACCAACATAAATCTGGAGTAAATTTCACTGAAGATTATGGAGATAGTATAAATCTCCACTTTGTAAATGACATCAGGATTTGGCCCAGAATATTTAGGAGGAAGAAGGATATTGCAGAACAAAACGGACTGTGTATATATTGGGCTATGTATCACACATTGTTTTCCACCACCTGATAATCTGAGCCTCTGTCTCTTTTTCCATTTCCCCAAGTTTCTGTTTGGTAAGTGACCCTTCTTCAGGAAGGTTCCGAGATGAATGAGCTGTAGGCAATCATATGAATTGTGTAAGCCAGCCACTTTTCACTTTTCCTGCTGCTAATCATTTAAAAAAGAAAAAGAGAGCACTACAACAGTAGGGAATGTTTCTAATTAAAGCCTCCAAATAGCCCTGAGGAATCAAGCAGAAAGAGAACTGTCAGATGGCTGTGAAAAGCACGAGACTTTTCAAGGTATTTCTATCTCACGTGAAGGCCAGCCAGTTCAAATATGGGTTGGTAGGAACCAGAACTAGTTGCAGCTGTGGGAAATAGATGCAGAGAAAAATTCATTAGCATGAGAAGTTGGTGTGAAGTCTGTCCTTTGAAGAGAGAGTGATTCATTTAAACCTCAGTATATTTGGATTTTATCATAGTTCCTAAAAAAAGGATGTTTAACCAAAATCATCACATCTATGATGCTTGAATTTTGCTCCTGGGTTTTCTTTTAAATACTTTCACCTCAGTTAATTTTGTCCACTGCTATTTGCAGTTTACATTATAATACATCTGTGACATTGCAATCCAGTTCCATGTTTTATGGAAACATATTAATGATCTGGAGGATGGCATGAATTGTACCCTCAGCAAGTTTGCAGATGACACTAAACTGGGAGGAGTGGTAGACACTGGAGGACAGGAATAGGATACAGAGGGACATAGACAAATTGGAGGATTGGACCAAAAGAAATCTGATGAGGTTCAAAAAGGACAAGTTCAGAGTCCTGCACTTAGGACAGAAGAATCCCATGCACTCATACAGGCTGAGGACTGACTGGCTAAGCAGCAGTTCTGCAGAAAAAAGCCTTAGGATTACAGTGGACGAGAAACTGGATATGAGTCGGCAGCATGGGCACACTGCTAAGAAGGCCAACGCATACTGGGCTGTATTAGTGGGAGCATTGCCAGCAGATGGAGGGAAGTGATTATTCCCCTCTGTTCGGCACTGGTGAGGCCAAACCTGGTATTTTGTGTCCAATTTTGGGGCCCACACTAGAAGGATATGGAAAAATTGGAGAGAGTCCAGCAGAGGGCAACAAAAATGATTAAGTGGTTGGGGCACATGACATACGAGAAGAGGCTGAAGAAATTGAGGTTATTTAGTCTTCAGAAGAGGGGTGGATTTGATAGCAGCCTTCAGCTACCCGAAGCGGGGTTTCAAAGAGGATGGAGCTAGGCTGTTCTCAGTGATGGCAGATGACAGAACAAGGAGCAATGGTCTCAAGTTGCAGTGGGGGAGGTCTAGGTTGGATATTAGGAAACACTGTTTCACTAGGAGGTTGGTGAAGCAGTGGAATGGGCTACCTCGGGAGGTAGTGGAATCGCCATCCTTAGAGGTTTTTAAGGTCAGGATTGACAAAGCCCTGGCTGGGATGATTTAGTGGGTGTTAGTCCTGCTTTGAGGAGGGGGTTGGACTAGATGACCTCCTGAGGTCCCTTCCAAACCAGATATTCAGTGATTATATGAAATATGTTTATGAGTATGAATATGATGTAACTGGAATATGCTTTACGCAAAACATCTCTTGTAAGGTATCATTACAAGGGTTATAACCTACTGAATATATTCTTCCTATTTGTATGGATGTATCATTCTTGAATCTGAAGCTAGAAATATGAAGTATAGCTCTGAAGTCCTATTGTAATTATGCAAAGTGTTGGCCATTAATGGTGGTTTAGAATCTTGATGACTCCCATTGACTAGGAGAATTGGTTGTAGATGGTTTATTTACCTGTAAGCCTTCCTGTGTACCAGGAAGTACACAGGAAGGGCCAACCTGTGGGTAATGAAGAATGAGGTCTCACAGGACATGTGAACATGTCATACGATACTGGAATCCATCTTAAATCTGGTACTTTTCCATTTAGAAGGAAGGGTGGGGACCCAGAGAGACAAAAGATTCCAACCTTGTGTCATAGCTATAAAAGGGTGTGGAAGAGAATAAAGGGGGCTGCCAGTCATGAGAACACCCCTACTTTCCACCTATCATGTCTGCTGGAACTAACAAGGACTGTACCAGGGGAAAGGATTGCACCCAGGCTAGGAAGGAGTCTAGTCTGTAAAAGAAGCTTATTGGAATCTCTCTGAGGGTGAGATTTTACCCGCAATCAGTTTCTCAATGTATTAGGCTTAGACTTGCATGTTTTTGCTTTATTTTGCTTGGTGACTTATTTTGTTCTGTCTGTTATCGCTTGAAATCACTTAAATTCTACTTTTTGTACTTAATAAAATCACTTTTGTTTATTAGTAAATCCAGAGTAAGTCATAAATACCTGGGGAGCGGGAAACAGCTGTGCATGTCTCTCTATCAGTGTTATAGAGGATGAACAACTTATGAATTTACCCTGTATAAGCTTTATACAGAGTAAAATGGATTTATTTGGGGTTTGTATCCCATTGGGAGCTGGGTGTCTGGGT
Source organism: Dermatemys mawii (assembly GCA_007922305.1). Classification (NCBI taxonomy): domain Eukaryota; kingdom Metazoa; phylum Chordata; order Testudines; family Dermatemydidae; genus Dermatemys; species Dermatemys mawii. Next base: position 28,305,869 of record ML677334.1, read on the forward strand.
GCTGGAGCTAGATGACCTGCTGAGCTGTTTTCACTTAAAGCCTGCAGCTTTGGGGGCGTGGATCAGACCTGGGTCTGTGCTGCAGCAGGCTAGTGCGTCTGGCTCAACAAGGCAGGGTTCTGGAAGTCCCAAGCTGGCAGAGAAAATGGCCTCAGAGGTAATTCCAGCATATCAGGTGACAGTCCCAAGGGGGTCTCTGTGATGGAACCCGTCACAACATCATCCCTTTTTAGCATCTGATCCTTCTTCAGTTGAAGCCAATGGGACTTTTGCTATTGATTGCAATTGGAACAGGTAGACGGCCTAGTATATAGCATAAGCTCAAAAAAATTATCAAAATATTTGGGAAGATGTAAGCAAGAGGTTTTTCTGTTCTCCTTTTGAACCAGGTCAAGACCCAACACAATTAAAGAGCATTTCTAAAAAGTACCCTTCAGATTACAGCTTTGGCTGCTGTTTTTCTATAATAAGTCATCATTTACACTGGATCTACATTCACTTTGGGCAGGTCATTTTCCTTACGCTTCTTTTTTCTGAATATGTATAACTGCAAGTGTACATGCTAAGCTAAGCCTGGCCCACACATTTTAACATAATATTGGCTATTTGCAATTTAGAGGCCTTTCAAAAAAAAATCTTGGGGAAAAAGAAACTCAAAAGTGTAAGTTCTCTAATGCATTTATAAAAACTGCTGGTATTTCCTGAACCTCTCTGTACTACTTCTCCTTAATGATAACCAGTAACTCTAGGACCATATATACTGTTCTGTTAATGTGTAATTATGTTACTCATGCAAATCCATAAGGGGATCAGACTTCATTAACTCTCATCTTTTTTATGCAGAAGTTAAAGCAAAGTGATTTACAAGTTTGAATAAAGCTCAGGTTTTTAAATATAGGTTGGCAAGTTCTTTTTTTTAAAAAAAAAAAACGTTTGGGGCCCATTTCTGCTCCTCCCAAAGTCAATGGCAAAAACACTCTCATGCACTTCAATGCATGCATAATCTGGCCCTGTATTTCTATTGCATGGATCAGACATATAGATGACTGCTGAATCAGGGCCATGTAAGAATAGAAGAAATTATATATATATTATACACACAGAAAACATGAAAAGGTGGAAGTTGCCATACCAATTCTAAGAAACTATTTAATTTAGATGAGCTATTATCAATATTATCGTTATTATTATCTGCTGATAATAGCTCATCTAAATTAAATAGCCTCTTAGAATTGATATGACAATTTTCATCTTTTCATGTTTTCTGTGTGTATGTATATCTCTTACTACGGCATGTTCCATTCTATGCATCTGATGAAGTGGCGATAGCCTACGAAAGCTTATGCTGAAATAAGTTTGTTAGTCTCTAAGGTGCCACAAATACTCCTGTTCTTTTTGCAGATACAGACTAACATGGCTGCTACTCTAAATCATAGAAAATTAGGGCTGGAAGGAACCTCACAAGGGCATCTTGTCCATCACCACCAAGTCAGAACCAAGTATACATAGAGCACCCCTGACAGATGTTTGTCTAACCAGTTCTTAACATTTCCAATGATGGGGATTCTGTAACCTCCGGGGCTAATGTTTTCAAGTGCTTGACTAATTGAACCATCTTATCTTGACTCTCAGTCCTCTCCTTTCAGTATCAGGCCATAGTGGCTCTTCCTTTCATGTAAGTCCTCACAGGCAACAGTGGAAAGGGCCTGAGTTCATCAGAGAAAACAAAGGGAAACATGGGCACACCAGCTCCTAGCAAAGATGACACTCAGAAAGACCATGATGGTAATGGGATTCTTTTAAGAGTTATTTGCTGCTTGTAGTTCCATCCATCCTATTCATCACAGGAACCAACAAGGTTGCTTACTGTATATATTTTGGTTTTCTTTTAATGTTCTCTGTTGCCTGATCTTGCCTTATAAAAACTTTAACTATATCATAAATGCTACAAATAAACAAACTTTGGTCTGTATCATGTTTAAGGGGCGCCCTTGGAGACAATATACCCTTTAGAGAATCCGTGCCCTACGGACAGATACGTCTAGCCCAGCTAGCTGGGTACACAGCAGAGTATTGGAAATATGGTCTCAGGGCCTGGTGAAGCTCACTGTATTTCAAAACTTATTGGGGAGACCAGACAGAGGGGAACAGTGCAAGTCCCCTAAATGGGCCCATGCAGTTCATGTAAAGTAGTGCAGTTTAGACATATCAAAACATCTGGTAGATATGTGTGTGTGAGAGGGATGATGACTCTTGGCTTTCTTTTACTAATGAGTGACATTTGTCAATTTATTAGAAGAATAGCCACATAATACCACTATTTATCTTTTAGTGAAGAAGTTAGTTTATCCATGGACATAACCTCCCAATTATAAATAAAATCTTCAAACCACTCATGTAAATACATACTTTTAGGAGAACAAAGTTCATTTTTCCATTCAGCAAGATATACATTCATTTGAACTGTCTGCTGCTAACACAAAGACAACTGGAGGCATTTTAAAACAAAAATAATTCATATTTAGCATGCATAAGACCCTGCTGATGTAGTGCATGCATCTTTGCTGCTCGCAAAGCAAATAAATAGGAGAAACCTCAGCCCAGGGGTAAATAGCAAGGACCTCTCATCCTCCACTACACAAAGCAAAGAAAATCGTTATTACACTGCCTGAATATTTTTCAATTCCAGCACCTATGCTTTGTAGATCCAGGAAGACTTCAGTTCAATGCTGATTATAAGAGATAGAATAAACTCCTTCAAAGACCATTTGCAGCAGAGATTTGAAAAAAAAATCCACAAAGAGCAGTGGAGTGAAATAAGGAACAGCAATCACCTCTATTTTTTTCTTGTGCTGTAAGGAAGCCAGAGAAAATTACCGCTATCCTGGCCTCATGCTTTCGAGCCACTTCCACTACTTTAATAGTATGGAGCTGGACTGTAACTGAAAGCGACAGGTTGCACTGGAGGCAGGTGCAGAGAGCTGCCCTAGTGCTGAGGGAGCTTGGTGGAAGAATTCTGGGGATCTCGGATCAGAGGTGGCAACTTTCTGGTTTCCCCAGGGGTGCTAAGCCCCACTCTGCCTCAGGCCCTGCCCCCATTCCACTCTTTCCCCTAAGGCCCCACCTCCGCCCTGCCTCTTTCTGCCCCCCCTCCCCGCCTCTTCCCACCCAATTCTGCCCCCTTCCCCGAGCAGGTCCACCCTTGCTCTGCCTCTTACTGCCCCCACTCCTCCCCCACCCTTCCAGCGTCTTCTGCATGCCAGAGTAGCCAATCACCAGCAGGCAGGAGGCACTGGGAGGAGCTGATTGGAGAGGCATTTGGGGTGGAGAAGAGGAGCTGACTGGCAGGCCCACCAGTGGGCGAGAGGCAGTGGGGGTAAGGGGGAGAAGCTGATCAGCAGGGATGCTGTGTGTGAGCTCAGCACCCACTATTTTTTCCCCATGGTTACTCCAGCCTCTGAGCACCCACAGAGTCAGTGCCTATGTTTCAGACATCGTTCCTTCTGGGATTCATGGGGAGTACCAAGTGCTCTCCTCTGTGCTTGGCCACGTTCAGCTGGGGCAGAACCATGGGCTCACCCCAACTAGCTCTCTCCCTTTTGGGGAGGCTAACAATGCTGGGAGCCATTGCCAGGCACAGTTCCTGTGCTCACCAGTTATTCTGTGGCTTGTTCCTGCACAGGGGCACAATGGAAGAAGGCTCCTTGCACCTTCTCTTCTCTACAGACTACATTTGATGTATCGGATACTGCAGCATGCCCAGGGGCCACCTCACTCACTGTGAACATGGCTCCATGGCTACAGTCATCAGGAATACTGGAGGAGGTCCAGAGAATGAGTGAGGACCTCCCATTCTAAGGATGTGACCTATTTAATGTAAGAACCAGCGAAGTCGTGCACTCTCTGAAAGGTTCAGGAGCCACTGTTGTTATTTAGGAATCTACAGGCCAGCCCCTAAGAGAAATCAGACCAGTCTCAAAGCCACTCTAGACAAAGACCCTCCACATGTGACTATAACCCACAACATTTTTTCCCAAGGTTCCCAACTTCTGTGGGGTTCTATACCACCTGGATTCTGGCCTGGTGAAGGAAATGAGGGATGGTTGGGCCTGCTTTGCCCTAAATGGCCATTGTGGGAGGCGCAAGGCATCCAAGGTGCAGACGTGGCCCCGGTTGTTTTTATTGGCCAAAACATTTTGATTTTGTGCTCATGGAGTGCATGCACACCAAGCGTGGAATCCAGGTGGACAACACATTTCAGTTACTGTAAGGTCAGGGACCATTCTTTTTCATTGGAAGATGTCATCATTTTTTCCCAGTTGTTCCTTTCTAAATTTCTCACAGAAAATACTGTTTCCCAATAATAATAATATACAGTATAATCTTCAGTAATGGGGAAAACAATACTCCTTATACAAGTTTTACTCCAGGTTTTTGCACCACTACTGTTATATGCTGTAGCAATTTTTTAAGTGTCAGAACAAAGTCCAAGGGAGATTCGAAGCTAAACAATTAGCCTTACTTCAGAGCAGGTCACTGGAGTTTATTACATACTTTGTGTGCTCTAAACATAAAACAAACTATTATAGTTAATAAAATGTAACCCTTCTGCCAGCAATAAAGGCCGGGTTCAATATCTAGGGCCCCTTTTCAACAATACAATACAAAACCGGCTTGAGCCCCTACCCAGTAATCTGAGACAACTACACACCACACCCTGGGCGTCTCTAAGGGGCAATACTTCCCCTCTCTCAAGCATAGAGTCTGAGTGTAGAAAATAAACTTTTAATGAAAGGAGGGAAGTCACCCATCATTAATTTGAGAAAATACCATAAGCAGGATTCATAAATATAAAGCCATGAGCCCACCCCAGAGGATGTTGGATAGTCTCATTTTGTCGTTTTGAAGTCCAGCACCAAAAGTTCCTTTAACGTGTCCCTCCCTTTTCCCTTCTCCCCACCCCACTCACAGCTGTTGTCCTTGGTCAGTGAAAACCCAAAGTTCAGAGGTGCATCTGCATCAGCTCACCTCCCACCCCACAGAGGGTGGGGGCATCTTGATCACTCTGGTGTCCAAGTGCTTTCTCGGTGTCAGTCACCCTGCCAGCCGCTCACTGGCTTGAGATCAGTGACCTAGAGATAAAAGCACATTATGTCATTATCAGGTCCCTGAGTTATCCACTTCCAAATACTTCTAATACAGCCATTTAAAGGTCTATAATAGGGTGCAATGGAAGATAGCCTGTGGCTCTATAGACAAACCAGTTATACAAATCATAAACCATTCTACTTAGCATCTGCAGCTCCAGCGCTCCAGTCCAATAACCAGAATGAACCTCGCCAATTCAAAGCATAGTTAGGAGAAGGTTTTCATACATTTACTGCTTCACACTGTTTCATTAATCATTGTAGCTGATTTTTTGGCCAATCCAACCATCGTCAGGGTTTGATACTGAATTACTATTTAAATAGAAAATTTCAGGTCCAGCATCTGATCTCTCTTTACCATCACTAGAATGGGATTCCTCACATAATGCAGTCAACCCAGGATTTGTGTTATGCATTGATTTTTATTTTGCATGGGAATATTGATGATGAAAATCAGTCCTAGGTTGACAACATCTGCAGAAGGCATCCATGTGCTGCTGATGAGAGATGAGGTGTTGGAGAAGGCTTTTTTTAAAAAGAGCTATTCAAAGCTGCAGATGTAATGCGAAATAAAATGGGCTATAGCATCATTTCTACACTGACTAAAACCGTGTCTGATTTATCCATTTATACCATAGGCCACTCTCTCTATTTGCATACAACTAGGAGCAAATCCAAGTGTGACTTTGTATAACATTTTCACATCAAGATACTGACTTAATGATCGAGGGTGGCACTGGAGAAAAAGCCTCAAAAGACATTAAAAGCTTGTACATCAAACTACTTTAATATGTTATAGGGCAAATCAGTTGTGATGGAATGAACTTCAAATAATAATCTGATTACACATGAACAAAAACAAGAAGCATCCAGGTAATTTTACAATGTGGAATGCAGGGAGATTAGATTTAAATTGAATCTTAACTAGACAATCATTTCTGCATGTAGGATTCACATTCACAGGGATTATTGATCAAAGAATATCTAACCTCAAGTACAGTAGAAATGAACAACAGAACGACTGCCCTCTGATGCACAAGCATTGCTGCCATTCATTTCAGAAGGACCTGCAACAATTATCTGAAGACCAGATCTGTCACAAAACATTTTATTATAGCATTGCCAGAGTTAAGAATCAATATTTCCATTATAATCCTCCTTTCTTTTTCCTTTTAGGAGTTTATGATGCAATTTTTGCAGGATCAGGGGCCAAGCCTCAATCATGCAGATGCTTAAGCATGTGTTTACCTCTAAGCATGTGATCGGTCCCATTGACTTATCTGGGACTAGTCAGATGTTTAAAATTAAGCATGTGCTTAACATTTGCAAACTCAGGGTCCAAGACATGATAAACTAAAGGTTGGAGGAAGTGTATTATTTAAAAAGTCTTTACTAGAAAGACTCCAGCATTTACTAGAGCATTTAGTATATTGAAGATCAAACAGTATTTTACAAAATATTTACAGTGTGTATTTTCCATAAAGAGTTTTACTAACCATTTTGGTAAATGCATGCTATTGTGTATACATATTGACACCATTCATTCTAACATCTTCTTCAGCAATTTTACACTGAATGATATAAGCACACAAACCCAGTTAATTCACCTATTATGAATCCTGAATACTGATTTCAGTGCTATTAGTAATAAGCATTCATAGTAAACACTGACTTTGAAGGAACCAGAAATGAATGCTTAATAAGAATAATTCACAGGATTCAGCAAAATGCACCCACTACAGGGGAGGCAAGGGGGCTTCCTGGACCTAAGAGGGGACCCTAGGAGCACATGCAGTGACAGTGGTGTAGGGTAAGTGTGCTATCGGATGGGGTATAGGGGGACCCATCCCCTCAGAACTCGCTGCTGCTGGAGGGGAGAGGGCTGACGGGAGTCGTCCTCTCTGGCCTCAGCCCCGGGACAGCCTGCCTGCATCCCAAACTCATCCCCAGCCCTGTTCCACCCCAGAGCCCATACCCCCAGCCAGAGCCCTCACCCTCTTGTGCCCCAGTCCTCTGTCCTAATTCTGAGCCTCACCAACACCCAAACCCCTCATCCCCAGACAGAGCCCTCACCTACCAGCACTCCTACCCTCCGACCTAGCCCTGAGCCCCCTCCGCATCATGAACCCATCAGCCCCACCCCACAACTCTCACTCCATACTCCAACACTCTGCCCTAGCCTTGAGCGCCCACTCCAAACATTTTATCCCCAGCCACACCCCAAACCCATCCTCAGCCCCACCCCATAGTCCTCACCCCTGCATCCCCTCCCTCACACCCACTCCCAAACTCCCTCCCAGAACCTGCACCCTGCATCCCTCCTGAATCCCAATCTCCTGCCCCAACCCAAGGCATGCACGCCAGACCTCCTCCCCCACCCAAACTCTCTCCCAGAGCCTTAGGCAGGTGGCGGGCGGAGTTTGGGGGGGCAGATTCTGGGTGCCACCAAAATTTCTACAAACCTGCCACCCTTTGTCCTGTTTGTTCCCACAGACTCTCTGCTACACAGAGACAGGAACCAGCTGCAATGAGCAAGACTGACTATATAACCAGGCTATAGGATAGCAACATCAGTGCCATGTTTAGAAGTTATTTCTTGTCACTTCTACATGTTTCGCTAAAACCTGCCTCACTGAAATATGACCTCCCACCAGAACTAATCTCAGTTAAAAATGGAATTCATTAGCAATTTTGGCTCCAGTTTTGATCGGGAATTCCTCTAGCATTAAATTCTGCACTGCAGAGAAAGCGAGTCATGTCCCTTGCCTCATAATCTAATGAAAGGGCATCCTAACTGAGATTTCTATAGGGATGGTTTGCTATAAACTCCTCACTCACTTGGTTCATCTATTGCAGCATTGGTATGACAAGTGTTGACATGTTTGAGGGCTCACTTCTTCCAGTAGAATTTGGAAAAGGTTAAACCCTTATTACAGACTCTGAACACTTTGGTCAATATCGTGTGGGCATGGTGAGCAGAAATGGGTATTAATGAACTTTCGTTGACTTGTTTTTCCCACTAAATCCTTTAGAAGAGGAAAAATCATATTTATTTCCCAGCCTCCAAGATTTCTTCAAATGGAAAGACATAAAATATTATTACTAAAATGGAACATATTTCTAGTGGCAGGGTTATCTTTCAGGATAAATTTGGGACTGTTGTTCAACATGTCTGAGTCCTAGGAAAATCATTGGCCTATCAGAGTTTGAAACCTTATTCCACTGAGTGGTAGGTTATTCCCAGACCTCTAGAAGAAAATGATGTCTTCTGAAGACAAGTGAGAACAGAGCTGGTGATATGGACCTGTAGAGTGAGGGGATGCACATCACATCCCTTTGCCTATGCACGCATTCAGTGGCTGTAGACTGGGACCAGGAGCAATAGCAATAACTTTTTTTTCACATAGGAAAAATATGGAAAAGGTTAATGAATGATGGGGGCTGGACTGGAATGGTGAGGATTAAATGAGGCACAGAACCCTCCCTTCCAGGGAAATTCTTGTGCTTCCCCTAAAAAAGCAAATATAGCACTGAATGAGAAAGGGGGATTGGCACAGCTTCAGATTAGTCTGATGCTTCCTAGAAGTGTATGGCATACCCTTACCCCCTATTGGGAAATACTAGGTTCAGATAGATACATCACGAGCTTATCAAAAGATGCCACTTTACACTCTGAGGCGCTTGCAGAAGATTAACTTTGACTGCAGAAAGCAGACTTGTTTCATACAGTGAGCTAAATTCTTCCCCTGGCTCCCATTAAAGTCACTAAGAACAGCAAATATAGAACTGGCCTAGTATGTTTTCTAGTGCTTTGTCAAGTCAAGTCATTCTGTATTGCTTTGATTAAAAGGTTGCTGTTATTATATGTATTGTATTAGTGCCTAGAGGTCTCACTGCACTAGGTATTGTACAAACGTATAGTAGGAGACAGTTGTTTTTGCCCTGAAAACCTTACAATCTAAATCAACAGTCTGTAGGCACAAAGGATAGGAAGGGAAACGATGACAGAAAGGTGAAATGACTTGCTCAAGGTCACACAGCAAATCAGTGGCAGAAATGAGAACAGCACCCAAATCTTCTGAGGCCTAGTGCAGCTCTACTGGCTGGGCCATGTTGCCTTCTCAAGTTTGCTAAATGTTTAAAAATATTTACACTAGTGCAGAGATTATCGTGCCCCCACCAAACTTCTTCCAGAGGAGATCATGTTCTTTCACAGCAAAGGCAAATGCGCATAGTTTAGCAAAGTTTTATATGAATACACACAGCAGCCACAGGCTTGTTTAGGAAACAGCTTGTAAAAAGATGTAAATTGCAAACAGAGCTCAGCCACTGTTGTCACCCTTCTGCATACAGATTGGGTAGAAAACCATGAGCTGGGCTTAGCATGACACCATCTAGACAGATGGCAGGTAATTTAATGGAAGCTGAAGAACTGCATCAGTTAGAACCACCTCCCATAAGACCTGGTCCCCAGCGTGGTGCTGTCATCTTACTACTGTTCATTCATCCTGACATTGAATGGATCTCAGTGGCTCGCTGTTGATATACAATTTCCACCGTTTATACATAAAAGGCCTGATTCATTATAAAATCCTCGCACAGACAGAACTAATTTTGTCATTAATCTTTTATATGTGAGTCTGAATGCATATCATTCACATGGCCCATAGAAAGGAAAGAATGGCTTATCCGTGAGGTGCCCAGAGGTTTCAAGCTGCATAAAGCAAGGGTACCATTACATCAGGAGTAGGCAACCAATGGTACACGTGCCAAAGGCGGCACAGAAGCTGATTTTCAGTGGCACTCACACTGCCCAGGTCCTGGCCACTTATCTGGGGTGCTCTGCATTTTAATTTAAACAAAGCTTCTTAAACATTTTAAAAACCTTATTTACTTTTGTCAGGATTGCCTCCCCACTCTGAACTCTAGGGTACGGATGTGGGGACCCGCATGAAAAGAAATAACCCACCCCAAGCTTATTTTACCAGCTTGGGTTAAAATGTTTTTCCCCAGAACACTTCTTCTGTGTCTGGACTTAGTAGGCTGCCACCATCAAGTGAGAATGTCTCAAAAACTATTGGACATGAGCCACTTGAAGCCCCTCTTTCTCTTTCCACAAAACCCCCAAACTTATTCCCTCCCTGGGAAGCTTGAGAGAAAAGCCTCGCCTGATCCTGCAAGATGTGCCCAATCCAAAACCAGGATCTTACACAATGGAAAACAAGCAGTCAGATTCTTAAAAGAAAGATTTTAATAAAAGAAAAAAGAAAGGAATAAATCCCTTTTAACCATCAATAGAACAACATCTACCATAATCAACAAAAGAATCAAGAACCCAAACCTCTCCCCCGAGGCAACTTCCTCCCACTGTTGATATCGCTGCTGAATCTTACAATATTAAGAAGCACCCAGTCAACACTCACCCCTGAGAACCCTCCAAGTGATAAAAAGAAGGTAAACTTACTGACTACCTTACTTGATAGAAACCTATAGTTACAGTGAAAGAAATAGGTGTGGTTCATCCCATAGCCGAGCTGAAGAGAGAAGAGACCCAGAGAGAAACTGGAACTCAAAATCCTTTGTCTCTTGAGGAATTTCTCATTGGTCAGTTGTCCACCTCTCAGGTTACCTTTAGCTTAACCCCTTACAGGTAAACAGTAATTCTAGGCTACTTTATACTTATGACAACTTTACATACAACAATAGTTTAGTTCTATATTATAGACTTGTAGAAAATGACCTTCTAAAAACATTAAAATGTATTACTGGCACGTGAAACCTTAAATGAGAGTGAATAAATGAAGACTTGGCACATCGCTTCTGAAAGGTTGCTGACCCTGCATTACATTATAAGAAAAATTTAAACAAGAGCATGAAGGAAAAAAAATATTTTCTGGGGATACCTGTTTGAGTTTTGATTTGGTCTGGATTTTTATTGTTTTTAAAAGTGGCTCTTCAAGATCAACTTGGTTTCAAAGCTTATTCAAAGTCAAGTAAAAACATTCTAAGGGGTTAAAATGACTTTTCAACTTTCTCGCTCAAGGGTGTGAAAAAACACCCCCTTGAGTGCTGCAAGTTTCAGCACTGTAATGCACCAGTATAGACAGTGCACCAGTGCTGGTAGCTACACCCCTCATGGAAGTGGGATTTTTAGAACACTAAAAATTTTTAGAGCTGCTGTGGCAGCGCTTTAACGTTGCCAGTGTAGACAGTGAAATCACCCCAGTGCAGAAGGCCAGTGCCAGGCCCTTCGTATGATTTCAATTTGGATTTGGGGCTAGAGAGGAGTGTGTCTTTGTGCTGAATAGCAGCACACCCTGAGCAAGAGGGAAACCTGTGCTTCTGTACTGCATATGGGAATGCAGAGGGCAGCTTGGAATGGGAGATGGGGGAAGGAAAGCAGGCTTGAGGGGAAAACAACAAGATTTTTGTTCGTATGGAGCCTATGATTCAAACACCACAAAAAGAAGAAGTAGCAGATGCAGGCTGACTACACTGCAGCTCCACTGTCTGACCATGAGTGGGGGATGTAAATTCACCTCCCCAGCCTGTATAGGATCCACTTTGTGTGGATGATGTGAATCTCACCTACACAGTCATTTTTTCTCCTCAAAGAGCAACTTTACTATACAATGAGGTTGATTAACTGTAAATGAAATTTGAAAACTGGAAAAACGCAGGGAAATAGTCCAGGACACTCGCTCAGCTTCATTATATCCCACCCAGTTCCCCATTAGTGAGCTCCTTCTATTTACAGAAATGGAATTTGTTGTGACTTTAAATACTGCATCAATCCACACACTCTTCTTCTCTCCCCCACACTCATCAGTTTGGCCCTGGACTTGCCTCATTCACATTAATACACATGCTATTAAGGCTGAGGCCTCATTCAAAGCACAGAAATGGCACTGGTTTAAACTTAAATTGTTTTTTTAAATCAATTTAGTTAAAGCAGATCAACACTCCAGGTAGTAGACAGTGGTGGCTTATTTTGCCTTAACTTAAACCTAAGTTAAACTGACATAAGACTAGTTGAGATCTACTGAAGAGTTTCCACACACTTTTTTTGCTTTTGCTCTAAATCACACCTTTAGTTAAACTGGATGTAAACAGGCCCTCACATGATGATCCCGAGATCCCATTTAGAAATGGTGCTATTCATTAGCCTTGTTGGCCCCCCGACAGTTCAGAGCAGTTTGAATTTCCTGCTAGTTTAATGGATGGATTTGGTTTGCACTTAAAAACGTATGCTTCTTTCTGACCCAGGGTGGTCAGCAAGCTTGAGTGCTGTATGGCTTGGTCTTTCACTAATGTTCACAGCTGGAAAGTAACTTTTTGATCCTTGGATGAGTGCATCATGTCATTTTTTTTCCTTTTACTGTTTTTTAGGAACAGAAGGTGACCTTTCCCAGTTAGGTGTGAGATCTGCTGTTTCTATAGAGACTGAAAGCATCAAACTGAATCAAATGGGAAGGTTGGAGCTTCAGTGAAAGGGACATCATTTTTTTTGAGAAAAAGATTTAAGTTAAAGGGGTTGATTCATGGCTTTCTTTCTTTCTTTCTTTTTTTTTGTTAAAAAAAACAAAGTGACAGCACTTAAACTTCCTCTACTATACAGCTTAGCATGGACATTTTTGTGCGTGTTTCTCCTTATTGGAGAGCTTCCCTCCCTCAATCCCTCAGCTGCATCAGAGGAGTTTTCCTCCCTCAAGGGCCCAAGCTCTTCCTTGCCAGAAGGCAGCTGGACAGGGATTTGTTTAGAGCCCACAAAAGCTGCTTCCTCCTCAGCTAAGAGGCTGCAGAACGATATGAGGGACTTGTTCTCTCTACAATGTTCCCAGCCCCCTTTACCTCACAAACAGCTTCAGGACTTGTCTTCACTGCCAAAAAAAGCTGTGTTTTACCTCAGGGAAAAGAACATGCATGAACTATCCCAAGGTAAAAATACACTGAAGACCAGGCACTTTAGTTTTATTGTAAGCCCTATATCCCTTCTAATAGTTGACCCTGGTGAGTTTACCTCATGGTAAAACTAAAGTGTCAGGTCTTTGCAGTGTTTTCACATCAAGATTGTTCACAGGCATAGTTACCTTGTTGTAAAATATACACCTTGTGTAGCAGTGAAGAGAAGACCTGAGTCTCTGCTGTGTCTGAATGGAACTTGGGACTAGCCAACGGAGTTTCACTGTCAGATCCAAATTCCCCCATTTTGTTTCAACTTACACATAGCTGGAACACAGCATTTAATATTTTAGGCTACATACCATAAAAGGAATTTACAGGGGACAGCAGTCCTTCTCCCTGGCAGCCTGTGAGAAAATAAAACAAAGAAAAGAATATTTGCTGGCAAGTAAATTTAAAAAAAGTTCCCATGCTAACAAGTGAGGTGTGTTAAGTACTGAGCTAAGTCATTGGGTCCTATTTCATTTTAACTCCTACAGGCAGGCATGGACCACGTCACAATGTTTGGATATTATCTTTATTGCAATAGCTCTTATAAGGTGCTCCAACCACATAAGGCAGCACAGCCCCTGCCCAGACAGGCATGGTGTTTCAATTAGAAGAGTAGGAAGGGAAGCAAACTTTCCAGACAAATCTATTTTAAGCCTAGAAACTCCATGGCTCTTGAAGGTAAGGGAAGAGAGGATCATCATAACTCTGTGAAATTAAAACTATTCTCTACCAATCTTCATCAAGCCTTTGTTTCATTCCTTATAAATTTGGAAGTCTGAAACCAAAATATGTTTTCTTTACTGATATTTTCCCCCTTCCATCACATGCACACACATGTTTGCTAATGGTAGGCTGCAAGCATTTAAAAAAATGAAACGTTTGGAGTTTTGAGAGGCAAACAACAGATTTTAAGAACTGTATTGAGTAGTAAGTCAAATTTTGATCCAAAAACCTTTGAAAATGTTCTCTTTAATACAGGGAGAAATTATGGAAATTATAAATGGAAAAGTTTTTCAATTGTTTCCCATGACAAAAATTAGACACAGAGTAGTCTGGAACTATGCTGAACCTGAAGTGTATCCAAAAATGACATTAAGTGGAGTCGGTATGTAAACAGCTCTTTATCCGTCACCTTGCTTGATTGCTCTCCAGACCAAACAAGTAGAATCAAATTTTGTTTTACACAGCACTTTTCAAACTCAAGGGACCCCAATGCTCTTTACAAATAATACCAATAAGTAGTAACTGGTATAACAAAATCCACAGGGAATAAGGTAGAAATTCAGACCTTGAGGGAATAAATAGAAACCCTAAAGAGCAGTTATAAAATAATAGTTTTGTCGTTTCCGTTATAAAATTAGGTCTTTCAAAGATATTTATTCTAGGGTTTATAAATTATTTTCTTCCTCCCCTGTACCCACTGATCAGTCAGTTGTTACAGAATGTAGCTATACATACCATGAACATTTTTGCAGTCTTAGGGGTTTTTATAGCGTGCCTCACTCCAGCATTTAAGTGTCTGTATAGCATCCAACTATACCTGTTAGAGATGCACTTTGAGCATTATATTGACTCTGCAACTAAAAGGTTAAATATGGGTTAATTAGAACATCTAGTAACTCCTGTTTAGTGGCTAGCAGTAGCTGGGATCAAACGGTGTTGTACACTGTTCAAATGGTGTTACAGTTTGTACCTGCATACTAACAGATTTTTAAGAATGAGAGAAAGCTGAGGTGAGAAACATGCTGTCAGAAAAGGGAAGGTCCTTCTAAAACAGGACAGACTTTTGGTTTGTCGTCCTGTGGAAACATTCCTTTTAATAGGAGTTAGCATTTTATTAAAGGTATTCAAGTGGGTGCTTTGCGAATCTGCTCTGCACAACCAAACCAAATAAAGGGCATTAGTTTCAAGCATAATCGGGTTTTGCCAGTGTGATAGGACATGCATATGTATAGCCTGGAAATACTGACAGAGTAACAAAAAAGGTTAAGTCGATGTTTGTATAATGCTTCAGTCCTAAGGTCAATTTAGTGTAGCAAATTCTGAAATTCCTGAGTATGAAGTAAACAAAAAGGTCAAAGCAATTAACAGATAAGCAAGAAGTGCTCAATGCTTCCACAAGCAGGCTCAGAGTATGAAGTCATTCCAGTGTGGGTGATTGCATGGACAGGCTCCATTTGTTGCCCTGGGCTCTGCTAGCCAAAATCTAGTAAGGTTTCCCCACATTATAGGGCAAAATTCTGCCCTCAGAGACAGGCATGCAACAGTCTCTGACATCAGCAGGATTGAGCACCTGAACAGGACAGGAGGGCAGAAATCGACCCCTCCATGCATTTATTGGATCTGGTAAAGTGAGGAGCTGGACCTCATTCCATTGGCATCAATGAAAGTATTGACTTTTGTAGGAGTCAGAGTGGGAGCTCAGAGACACATCAGTCTTGTCAGAGAGGAATATTGACCTATATAAACAAACGAAAAGCAGTATATTTTCATAGGAGCTGGAACTAGTGGTGCTGCCACACCCCCAGCTGGAAATGGTTTCCATTATATACAGGTTTTACAGTTTGGTTCAATGGCTCTCAGCACCCCCACTACACAAACTGTTCAAGCAGCCCCTGTATATTTTATAATGAATGTTCAGCATAATCTGTATGTTTTTACTTTGCAGTGGCAATGAGTCACTGGAACATGTTCTTCAATGTGAATTGACCAAGTGACCTGGTTTCTTGGCTGAGGACAAGGGACAAATAATGCAGTTTAGGAGGACAAGCATATGGGTTGCTTTTGAGCTCTCCCAATTCTGGGTGAGCTGCCTGCAGAGCTAGCACCACAGCCAAACACAGAGCAATTTGAAGGCTGCTATGAGTTACACCATCTGCCAACACCCCTGGGGACTGATAACAGCTAGTATCTGCACAGCCTTTGGAAGTTCTGACCATGCTCCCTGCAAAAAAAAGAGTGGTAGTGGTGGTATGCCAGGTTTATACCAGCAGAGAGTCCCCCTACACTAGAATGATTTCCAATAAGTTTAAGGGCAGTATTCATTAGCAATTTGATGAAAGGCAGCCAGGCTGCACCTTTGGAATGGAACTGGTATATAATAAATCACAGGTTATTAACTTCAGAATGGTACAAGAGAGAACAGTAGGATCTTTCACATGGGTGACATAGTTCTGCTGATTCAGTGTAACTGGTGTCTGGTTTCCAGGACTTTTAACTACTTATATCGGGTGTTCCACTGCACGTTGTGTGCAGCTATTTTCTACAGCTATTCCATATGTTGGCAAGCACCACCTGGCATTC
Source organism: Dermatemys mawii (assembly GCA_007922305.1). Classification (NCBI taxonomy): domain Eukaryota; kingdom Metazoa; phylum Chordata; order Testudines; family Dermatemydidae; genus Dermatemys; species Dermatemys mawii. The sequence goes on from ML677334.1 coordinate 28,322,272, forward strand.
TAGGCAGCACTGAAGCAGTTAATCCAGATTTTCTGCAACTCTGAGAGCTACTTGCAAGTCTATGGAAAGAAGCCAATGTTTAAACACAAACCAAATGAAGAATCTCAGGAATCAGGAGAAAGCACCCTCTTTAACCCAGGAACTGAAGCAATATACTTATCTCCTGCAGAATGTTAATGTCTAAAGGTGAACAAGTTAGACCTTGAACTTCCATAGAATTAACTTACTCCGTTCACACCCAGAGATATTGTGTGTGCTTGTGCCCTTCTGGAATTACGAGACCAAAGTCTCTGCCAGTTTTTGCTAATTTGTGAGAAGTATAAAAGGGCATATCCTCCGCATTACCAGTTTTCAGAATCCTCTGACTGATCACTAGAAATGTTCTGTTATGCTTCTCTAAGAATGGAGTCTAAATTGGTTTCAGGTGGTGTTAGATTGCAAGAACTCTATTTCTTTTCATAGTTCAGTAAAGGTTGGGGAATGCACCAGATCAAAATTCTCAGCAGGCTTCTCTAATTGCCCCAAATATTCTTTGTTTAATTTAATAATTTGTATTAGATACCAGACTGTAAAGAGAACATAGGGTGTTCAGGGCTGAGAGAGGCAAATCTCATATTTGTGATACTTGGAAGTGTCTCAGCTGAATGTAGACCAAAACATTGGATCTGGACACTTTTTTTTTTTAAGGTTCTGCAAAAAAAAAAAAGGTTCACACTTCTATCAGTCAGACATTTAATAGCCCTCTGTGCCTTGAATATTGAGTTAGCCAGGCTCAGATAGAAAATTAATTAGGATTGGTTTTGCTGGGATAAGAGACATTGATTCATTGGATGCTGCCTTCAAAGTAACTATTGGGGAAAGAGAATAAGACATTGTTTGTCTGATTTATGGCTGCAAGAGTCCAATAAGAAGAGTATTTGCCATATTAAAAGAGAAAAACAAACACTTTTGGATCTTGCTGGGGAATAATTCTCCTCTAAATCAGATAAGCCCAAAGGATTTGCACCTGACAAACTAAATTATGCTGTTTCATGGCAGGAATTTCCAGGTCCCATTTGCACTGGGTAGACAACCTTGTACCTGCTGTTTTCGCCTTTTAAATTAAATTTGAATATTGTGTTTCATTTCTTTTGAACAGCATGACTGGAAACACTTATATCCCATATACTATATATTTCATAACTGTTAGTCAAACAACAGTGTAAAGGAGCTGCAGTTGTCTTGACCAGTGAACTCTGGTGTGTGTCCCTCTGCAAATGTGTGTAGACAGAGTCTGTACACAGAGTCAATCCCTTACCTCTCTCTAAAAGTGCAAAGTTTCAGAAAGTTCAATGAACAGAAGATTGTTGGGGGCAAAATTGATCTGGATAAGGAGAATAAGACTGGAGATAAATGTGAGAAGGGATGGACAGGCAGTAGAAACAAAAGTAAAACTTTTTGAGCAACATATTCCAGAAGTCTTAAGGTCTATCAGAGTGTAGCCTTCATGGATGTGAGATCTACCATACCGTTCTCGCACTAGAAGGGAAAACCTCTTTTACGGCCTGCTGCCATTATAAACCCAGTTTGGGAATAAGAACCTTTCAAGAAATATATATTTACTGCTGATGTTTTAAACAAAGTCACACCCATGAACTGGTGGAAGTCACTTAAGCACTTGGATTCAGAGACTGTTGAAGTGATAATCTCACTTTTAAGAGCAGTAGCTGCTTCTGCTGCTATAGAAAGAATATTTTCTTCCTTTGGACTAATTCATTCCGAATTGAGAAATTGTTTGGGACCTGAAAAAGCAGGAAAGCTTATTTTTCTTTTCCAAATTATGAACAAACAGGAAAATGAAGGTGAAGACTACAGTAAGCTGCAGAAGCCAATATTTTAAGTTTCGCATGTTGATGTGGCTGACATAGTTGATTTAATTTGTTTGTTTTTTAAAAAATATTTCATTTAACTATTTTAGTTAAAAATAATTTTAACTAAAACAAACCTGATTTTAAAAAAACTTGAACGTTTAACAAAATTCAAAAATTTACATGCTTGTTTTGTTAAAATATTATGTTTTCTGTTGAAGAAAAGAAATCCAGAATACATAACACTGTTGTTTTAGTTAAATAAAACAATTTAAATGTTTGTCTGGTGATTTCCTCCTAATACAGTATGGCAAGAAAATCCATCATTAACCTATTGAATTGAAGATATTTTTGAAGTCATTGGGAGGTGAACTATCTGCTTCAATTACCTTTGGTAAATAAAATAATCAATCATTCATCTTCTGATATAGCTGTTAAACTAATCTGAAAGTTTTCGAATAGATCACTTTTTAAAAGGTACACACTATAGATTTTTAAAATGAAATCTACATCTCTGTCTGAGTTGTGAAGAATATGTACTAAGATTATGACAACCAACAAGAATGAACTTAGATTGGACTTCTTTGTGGAAGGATTGTGTCTTTCTCTGTGTTTGTACAATGTTTAACACAAGGGGCCCCCAATGCTGATGGGAGCCTTTGACAACCATAGCAATATAAATGACAAATAACCTTAGTGATAACTGAAATGCTTTAAATTTTATAAAATGCTTGAAATACACATACTTACTTTTTAAAACCTAAATAGAAGGTCATTTATGTTGGCAATAATAGCTTACCCCACCAGCTACCCTGGAGGGAGGGTGTTGCAGGGTACTCGGGGTCCCGTAGGAACGAGGCACACACACAGCTGCTGAATAGAAATAGTGAGTTTATTGAAGGCAAAAGTGGTACACCCACAACGGGGGCTCCCTTCGTTGCTGCCACTGAGACAGGGAAAGCCCGACGCACCGGAGCAATGCTCGGGGTGAAGCCCACTGCGCATGGGAACATAGGCAGAGAAATAACAGGAACATTTGCATCTCATGCATACCTCATGAATAACTAATACCTTATTTCTATCTTATTAGTATTACATAATGCAAGCAGCTGTCTCATTAGTATTGCACAAGGCAAGCAGGCAATGTGAACCAGTTAACTCCGGCATGTAAAATATGCGATAACAGAGCAGCAACCAATAATAGCAGCATGACCTATAATAGCCTCTCTTTCCCTGGAGCCAAAAGGGGGGAGCGCTTCTAGGTGCCCATTGTTACAATTTCTTCCGGCCTCCTACAGAGGGGATACAAAAATGAGAAGTTTATTCTTTTAAACTGTCTGGTGTTTTAATATAAAATCTGAAAATAAATTCTCAGACAGATGAAGTGCATGAAGTTCCCTGTGTACCTGCTGTGTGTATACAATATTTGCCTTAAGGACACTGAAATCAAACTCTGGTCTCCTGCTATAGAGTGATGCAGTATCTGGACAATTCCCAGTGATCTCTGGTCATGTTGGAGAGATGGCCTGATCCAAAGCCCACTGAAATCCATGTGCCATTTCATTGACTTCAGTGGGCTTTAAATCAGATCTTTAATACAGAAAATCCAATGCTGCGTGTAGATACTAAGGAGTATACTATACTCACTTAGGACAGTGAGTACTTTAAAAAATAGTCTAACACAGGTTATACTGTATAGTAATAAAATGCTGAATGCCCTTCTCATAATTTTTGGAGGCTTATCCAAATGTATTACTGAAGTATAGGCTATTGACTGAAATTTAAAAAAAATTGCAGGTCCCCTTTAAATGATCAAACCAAATTGTACATGGCATAATGGACAATATATCTTTTGTTGCTAAGTGGTTAAGCAAAATAACAAACTATTTAGTGGATAATTGGAATGCTCTATCTTACAAGGCAATAATCTGGTTTCCAAGAGGACTAACTATGAAGCCCAAAGCCTGTAGTTTATCTGAGTACAGGGACTGGATCATTATGGAGGAAAAATAGAGCAGCTATCCCATTACCACCATTGCACTACAAATGTAAATGCGTAAATTATATTCAGCAAAAAAAGTTTCCTTCTCTTCCATGTCTTCGCCACTTGTTACTCTGTAATTTGTGACTGGGGACTGAGCAAGTTACAAAGTTCCATAACTGGATGAATGTACCCAGAAATATTGGCAGAGTGTGTGATTTGTTCCAATAAACCACATAAAGCTGGGGTACACTGGCAGTTTGACTGTGTACTTCTGGGCTTCCCTATAGGGCTGCTGAGCCATTTACCTTCCACCTCAGTTTTCAGAGAGAGGGAACAGATATTAGGCCACTGTTTGTCTTATTGACAATTGCAATTTGCATCTCCTTGGCTGGGCTTCTTGTTACCTAAGGGTTCTGGTCTTAAATGTTATGGAACTGAGCATCTGCTAATGTAAGGTTATTGGGCTGTAAACTTTCTCTCCTCTATAACATCATCCTCTCTCTCCTCTTGATTTGGGCTTCTTCATCAGACCACAATCTCCAGTGATGTAATGTGGTCTCACCTCTAACCAAGTTACATACTATATTATGAGGAGGTCATCACATGACTGAGGGTGCATCATGGGACATGTAGTCCAACCGGGCAGTCTGGTCCAAAGGGGAGAGTGGGAGTATGAAACACCCAAACTACAACTTCCATGAGGCACCAGAGGCAGATGGAGTTTGATATCAAACTCAAAAGTAAATGTTTCAATTCAGTTCAAACTAGAATGAAATGTTTCGTTTCAATGTTTCCAAATAATTTTTTTTAAATAAAAAACTTAGTTTGTTACAAATGTTTATATTTTGACTTTTTGACCCAATTTGGGATGAACACAAATGTTGAAAAATTATATCTATTTTAATCAATTAAAACTACTACTACTATACCACTGTTCCTATATCATTGCTCCTACTGATATCTTCTACACAAAAATATGAAAAATGTGCATAACAAAAGAATGTGCCAAAAATATCCCAGGTCCGGATCCTGCAGTCAGGCTACATACTCATTGATTAAGGCCTCATCAATAACATGGGCCCAACTCTCCACTCACTTAACGCTAGTCTACTCACCGGAATTGCACAGTTATAAAGAAAGTCATGTTCTAAATCAATTTAGTTAAATTGTTGCAACTGATTTAGTGTGAACACTCAAATTGTTTTATTGAATCAAGCTACATCAATCTGAGCCATTCTTAAACCAATTTAACAGAAGGGAAGAGTTTCACTAATTTAACAACATTGATTTAGAAAATTATTTAGTTAAAGTCATGCAATTTCTGTGGCCCTATACAGATTTAATTCAGAAGTAATTCTGTTGAGGTCAATAGGGATTGTATAAAACTGGTGTATGTGAGAGACACAAATCAAGAATGATCAGTGCAGCTGTCCTTTCGCGTCTAAGTCATAACAACCATATTTATAAACTGGCCGTGACATTCTCTGATTCAATTAAAACAAATGTGGTGGAGTTTATTTCACAACACAACCATCTGCCAAACACATGTCATGCCATCTAACCATGTTTTTAGTCAGTGAGTTCTGGGAAAATCTAGGCAGCCACTGCCTTAACCACAGAGCAGAATACCTGAAGGACATCCACACTCAGCAATATGCCAGCTTTGGGATGTTTTACCATAAACAAAACAGAGAGAAAGGAAGACTGGCCAACTCAATTACACTGAACTGGTTAGGAAGGGGACTCCCCACTCCACAGCATGTGTTATTGTTTCAAAAACTGCTTATTTCCTTTGGAGTTCAGTCCAATATACCTCAAAGGACAGGCATAACTCAGTAGACTTCTGGAAAAACAAGATTTATTGCAAGCAATAAGGAGTCAGAGGGGGTTATCACCCAAACAACTGGCTCACCTCAATACATGTGTGAGGATATTTTATACCCCTGTGTTGATAAGGGAGGGGGACTTTCAATCCACTTACACAGGTGGGAACACTTAATGGCTATTACATCCATTGTTGGTCTTAATCTATTTCATTTACATGTCTGGTAAACAGGAGGTTCAAAACACTTAGGGGTACTCAGACACTATGACGCCTGCACATCTGTGACAGGGTGAATGCAAGTTTAAAATGCATGTTAAACTAGGGGTCAATAGTATATATACAGGGAGTGAGATTATAAGTCTAAGGTTATTTTAAAATCATACTACAACATTCTAAGTTACATTTTCCTAACAATCATTTTCTTAACATTATGACCTTATTAATAGAAGAAAAACATGTCAGCCTCCTGAATGTATTAAAGACTCCCAGTAATTTGCAATTGAGCAGTAGCCAGGTAGCATATGTTTATTGTGCTAGCTTTTTTCCATTGAAAACTTGGTGCCAGTATTGCTTTCAGTCAAATATAATAAATTGTACTCTCTAATTTATGAACAGACAGTAGGCCATATCCACCCATTCAGCAGATTCAGTCTAATCAGGTAACTGGACAAACTAAATACACATTATCACAAATAGTAATAGTAATAGAAGGACCTCTTATAATCTATAGTCAGCTCTGCTATTTGAGTAGAAAGGAAATCTTCCTGATCAGTCAACAGGAACTGGCTATGGTTGTCTCAATTCTATGCTTAGCTTTCAACAGTGATTCTCAGCTTGCTTTAGTCTGCAAATCACTGCAAATTTTTCAGAGTGGCTGAAAAATTATCCTGTGGCTCCCATGTCCCACAATCCCTTGCAGGTGTAGAGTATTGTGAAATTTGGATTGCAGGATAGATTTCAAAGCATTTTGTGGGTTGCAGATAAAAAGGAGGGTGGAGCAGATCATAGGCTGAAGAGGTTTGGGCTCTTGGGTGGGTGTGATAGTCTGTATCCCCATATTCACCTGTTTCATACCAACTATGATAAATCCTATATAAAGTCTGACTTGTGAGGTATCACCACAATTTGCTTATCATTACTGTCCTGGTAAAATGTGTGTGGCAACAGTATATGCATAGTAGAATCCTAGAACCATATGGTATTACTAGATACAGTGGAGAGTAGAGGGAGGAAGCCACAAACCAGTTCCTCAGAGACAAAAGGCTAGTCAATGCCTCAGCCAGGTGTCAACAGAATTAAACGAGCCATCACGTGTTTAAGTGGCTATTCTTTGGCAGGAAAGAGGGTGTGGGTGAAAAAAATCTACATCTTGACAAAGGAACAGCTTGGAGATCCCCACCCGCATAGATTTTCTGTCTCCTGAACCTGGGATGTACAGGACTCACAAAGAGGAGAAAGAACTGTACATAGAGAGAGGAGGTGCCCTAAATAGTGTCTCCTTTTCTCTCTACCCACAGCATCAAAACCACCTGAAGAATAAGGGAAGCAGCACTGGACTGGGGGAAGAGATCTCGACTGAAAGATCAGCCAGTGAGTAAGATTGATGAGACGTGTGGTGCAAGACCTTTGTTTTGAATTCACTTAGTTTTGTTGTTAGGCATTAGCTGCATTTTACTTTTGTTTTCTTGTAACTAATTTTGACTTTTATGATTTATTTCTTGTAATAACTTAAAATCTGTCTGTGTATGATGGTCCTTAAAAATGTACTTCTTGCCACCATGCAGTGTTTGACAGCTATACTCAGAAGGGACAATACCACAATATATTCAAGGAGTGCAAATCAGTAAAAGCTGCTTTTTAAATGACAACTACTAAATGCCAGAGGGAAGGTTACAAAGCTGTTCACTAGCATCTTAAAGTGTATTCCAGGCAGTTCTTTCTCTGTCTCTCTCAACAAAGGGCAATTTTTAAACTGTAGACCACAGATGTGCATAGCTGATATAATTCTGTCCACATTTTAAACAAGTGTCTCAGATGCTGAACCATTAATCTCATCAACAGGTACTGAAATAGGATTAGAAAAATGGGATCAGTAAAAAAAAATAGCAAAAACTAAGCATGGTTAGCAGCAATGTTAGTAAAATGGGGACCTCCTGTAGTGAAAGAATACTGTACTATTGCTACTTATTTATCTGAGCTCTGGAACAAATGCAAAAGGTGCCTGTTTATCTACATATTCCTAATGCACCAACCACTGTAGTATGCAAGGGCCAATGTCAGGCACATTCATGCACAGTTATTTCATGCAATTCTGAATCACTCTGGTTACTGAAAATTTCCTCTTTCTTACGGAAAAAAAAATGTACAAGATTACACCAGCAAAACCCATTGGGTTTATTTACCAATTCCATGCAGAACTTTTCATACAGGTCCCATACCTAACTAACTGCCCTTTATCACTGGCTCTTGTCCTTTTGAAATGACAGATTTATGTTATGTCAAAGATTAGATGATTTGTTGTACAGTATTTTACTTACCACCTCCACTTTAAAGCATTTTCTAAAGCGCTTTTTTTTTTCCAATTAAAGGAACCATTGCTTAATGCTGTAAGTATTCAGTGAACATCAATATTATGACCAGCACAATGTGGTTCAGTGTACTGGTGCCAGGCACTCATTGATCATTGCTTGTATGTGCCAGCTTTAAGAAAGCCTTTTAATAAGCTCAAAACATATTTCTAGGACTGATCTCACAGTGTCTCTAGTGGAATAATCAGGCTTCTATGAGGCTGTGGAGAGGGAAAAAACAATTTTATTCAAGGCATTCCAGCTCAGACATTGAATGAAAACAGTTCTTAACTTGGCCTCATTAAAGAAGGTTCAGATGGAATGTCAAGATCACAAAACAGCATTTGAAGGGCTATTAATGGACTTTTCTCCCCAGCTTGAATTGCCATTACTTGACACCACCTACAGGACAGAAGGTATTTTAGCCAATTCTGGAGACCAGAGAGCAAAGTTTAAGATTTCCTGGTGACCCGGACTTCATTTAAGTCAATAATCCTCCCATCTTTGCTGAGTTTTAATCGTTCATCTGTTTCTCCACAGGTGAAGTATATTCCCATCCTGCCAGTTCAGTTCCTGTATCTATCCTGAATCCCAGCTATAGTTGGCATTCTTGTCTTAGGTTTGGACTACCTTCCAGTCCAAACACTCTCATACTTCCAGAACCTCTGGTATCTAAACAATTGTTGACACAGAACTTCAAAAATGCTGTGGTAGAAATGGGTTAGGCACAAAGGAATCTGTGGAACATCACTCTTCAACCTGGAGGACATATATATCAGAGGTCCTCCTGGGTGGGCAAATGAACAGGGACACAGGGGTACACAGGACCAGGTCAAAGATAGGGGCAATAATAGGAGAAAGAAGAAAATTCCAACTGAATAGCAGGGATGGCTGGCATCCAAAGATGCTTCAGTGAAGGCAAGATCACAGGATGAATAGCAGGACCCACTGAACCCTGGCAATGTAATGAAATATCCAAAAACACAAAACCAGGTAATAATAGGGGACTTAAACTACCAAGACATCTATTGCAAAAGTAATAAGTCAGCAAACAAAATGTCTAATCAATTCTTAGAATGTATTGAAAACAACTTTTTGTATCAGAAAGAGGAGGAAGTAATTGGAGAGAGAGAGCCATTTTAGACTTAATTTAACTAACAGGGAGGAATTGGTTGTGAATCTGAAAGTGGAAGGTAATTGTGGTGAAAGTGGTCATGAAATGATGATTCTATCATTTGAGAGAGAGAAAGAAGGAAAGAAGTGAAAGCAGCAGAATAAGGACAATGGCTTTAAAAAAAAAGCAGACTTTAACAAACAGAGAACCGGTAAGTAAGGTCCTGTGGGAAGAAAATCAAAGGGAAAAGGGAGACGGAAGAGAGGGCAGTTTCTCAAAGTGATACCATTAAAGGTGAAATAGGAAATTATCCCAAAGTGAAGGAAAGTAAGAGACAATAGAAGACCACCTGGTGGAGTCCAATGACCTGAAAATCAAAAGGATCCTACAAAAATTGGAAACATGGATAAATTGCTAAGGATGAGCACAAAAGAATAGCACAAGCATCTAGGGACAAAACCAGAAACGCTAAGGCACAAAACAAGTTACACCTAGCAAGGGACATAAAAGGTAAAAAGAGAAGGTTCTTTAAATACATTATAAGCAAGAGAAAAATGATGGAAAGCGTAGGTCCACTGTTTAGCAGGAAAGGAGAGCTAACAACAGACTACATTAAGAAAGCTGAGATGTTTAAGGCTTATTTTGCTTCAGTCTTCACTAAAAAGGTAAATTGTGACCAGATATTATCACACTTTAATAACAAAGGGAAAGGAACACAAGCTAAAATAGGAAAAGAACAGGTTAAAGAATATTTAGTTAAGTAAGTTGAAGGGGCCTGATGGAATTCCCTAGGGTACTTAAGGAACAAGCTAAAGCAATCTTGGAACCATTAGTGCTTATCTTTGAGAACACATGGAGGATGGGTGAGATTCCAGAAGACTGGAGAAGGGAAAATATAGTACCTATCTTTAAAAAGGAGAACAAAGACCACCCAGGGAATTATAGACCAGTCAGTCTAGCTTTGATACCTGGGAAGATACTGCAACACATTATTAAACCACTAATTTGTAAGCACCTAAAGCAGGGGTGTGCAAACTACAGCCCGTGGGCTGGATCCGGCCCGTGGAACAGTCCCATCTGGCCCCCCGGCTGGGGAGGCTGCCCCCCGCTCCTTACCTAGAGCCTCGCTGCACGGGCAGCGCTCTGGGGGCAGAGCTGCACGCTTCCCCCCTGCCCTGGAGCCACGCCACAGGCAGCGCTGCAGGGCCACACAATCCTCCCTCCCTCGGGGAGCCATGCCGCACAGGCAGCGCTGCAGGGCCGTGTGCTCCCCCCATCCCCTGGAGCCGCGCTGAGCAGCTACGGTAAGGGGAGGGGTAGGGGATGGGGTTCCAGGGG
>ML677334.1:28332956-28604966 GCA_007922305.1 Dermatemys mawii
GGGGGTGGGGTTCCAGGGTAGTGGTTAGGGAGAGGAGGGTGGATAGGGGTCGGGACAGTCAGAGAACAGGGAGCAGGGGAATTGCGTAGGGGGTGCTTAGGGATCTCTGCAAGGGGCAGTCAAGGGAAAAGGTTGAATGGGTCAGGGATTCTGAGGGGGTGAGAAATGGGAGGGGGCCAGACTGGGGGCGGGGTCTTCCCTACCAGCCCTCCATGTATTTTTGCAAATCTGATGTGGCCCTCGGGCTGAAAAGTTTGCCTATCCCTGACCTAAAGGATGACAGACTATAAGGCAAGGCTAGCATGGATTTAATAAGAACAAATCATATCAAACTAACCCAATTTCCTTCTTGGATAGAATTATTGGCTTAATGGATGGGGGGGGAGGGGAAGCTGTCTAGGTGATATATCTTGCTTTTAACAATGCTTTTGATACAGTCCAACATGACATTCTCATAAGCACACTAGGGAAACATGGTCTAGATGAATTTACTATAAGGTGAGTGTGAAACTGTTTGAAAGACCGTACTCAAAGAGTAATGGCTCCCTGTTAAACTGGGAGGAAGTATGTAGTGGGGCCCCACAGGGGGTTAATTGTGCATCTGGTACTATTCAATATTTTCATTAATGACTTGGATAACAGAATGGAGGAGTATGCTTATAAAATTTGCAGATGACACCACACTGCAAGGGGCTGCAAGTCCTCTGGAGGGCAGGATTAGAATTCAAAACAACCTTGACAAATTGGAGAAATGATCTGAAATCAACAAGATGAAATTCAATAAAAACAATTGCAAAGATCTTCACAGGGGTTGGGGTGGGGTGGGGGATTAAATGCTCTACTACAAATTGTGGAATAACTGGCTAGGCTGTAGTACTGCTGTAAAGGGCCTGGGGGTTATAGGGGATCACAAAACTGAAGTAGTTAAAAATGTGATACATTTGTGAAAAAAGGCTAATATTCTAGGGTGTATTAGAAGGATGCAGTAAGTAATTGTCCCGTTCTACTTGGCACTAGTGAGGCCTCAGCTGGAGAACTATGTTCAGCTCTGGACACCACACTTTAAAAATTATGTGGACAAATTTGAAAGAGTCCAGAGAGAGCAACAAAAATGACAAAAGGTTCAAGCAAAATCTGAGCTTATGAGGAAAAATTTTAAAAAATTGGACATGTCTGGACTTGAGAAAAGACGACCAAGGGGGAATCCTGATAATCTTCAAATATCTTAACGGCTGTTATAAAGAGGACAGTGATCATTTGTTCTCCTTGTCCACTGAAGGTAGCACAAGAAGTAATAGTCTTAATTTGCAGCAAGGGAGATTTGGGTTAGATATTAGGAACAGCTTTTTAACTATAAAGATAGCTAAGCATTGGACTAAGGGAGGTTGTGGAATCTCCATCATTGGAGATTAAGAACAGGTTACACAAACACCTGTCAGGGATTGTCTAAGGTATACTTGGTCCTGCCTTAACATAAGGGGCTGGATTTTATGACCTCTTGAGATCTCTTCCAAACCCACATTTCTATGAGTCTATGATATTTACAACAACCTTGAAACTTCAGTTAGTAGTTGTCACTGCCTATTGGCTCCTTGGAGTGGATTTTTAAAATCAGTGTAATGATTTGCTTCCATTAATGGTGCATAAACTAAAATGTGGAGAGCCTATTAAACATGAAAAAAAATCATTAAAGTAGAAAAAAAGACCTCAGTAGAGCAGTATGGTCAATTCACTAGACTTATAAGCTGAATTTTTTTTAAAAAAAAAAAGGCTTTAGTGTCCAAATAATTCTCTAAAAGTAACCCTGCCTGACCTGAAACATGAAAGGACTTGGTATCTTGGACTTATTTAGAGAGACCCTAGGTTTTTCCATTACAAAAATGCAAACTGTCCACAAAAATATTTTTGCAGAATTTGGAGTGCCCCCCTGGAGTCATAAATAAAATGCATTTTCTTTCCTCATCTTCAGCATCCTGTAGACTTCAAGAGCAAACATTTTCACCCTAGAAGCAGGGCTATGACTTATCACAGAGATTACAGCCTGGCTCCCATGGGAACATCAATTTGATCTGTGGCAAAGAGACACTCTCCAAGGCAATTTTGGTTAGAATAATTCAAATTTAAAATAGCAGCATACTTCTCAGCCTTCCATTCTTTATAAGACATACAAGACTTGAAGGCATTCTGCTGTTTATCTAGCCTTACTGTAACTTGGTTGTGATATATTCATTTTACAGGCTTTTCTACAGACCAATCTCCACCATTTTTGAGCACTACACAAACATTGAAGTGATCCTACATCACTCCTCTAAGATAGGGTAGTAGTATTATACCCATTTTAAAGATAGGGGACTGACACACCGAGGAATTGTGCAATTTACCTAAGATGAAACAGGACGTATGTGAGAGATCTGGGAAATGAACCCAGATCTCCCGAGTCCCAGTCCAATGCCTCAACGATGACACCTTCCTGCCTTTCATGCTACACATCATTACACGCACATGCCTCAACACTGAAGGCACTGGGATTCATTACATATAACTGAGGACAGAATATGACAATCTAAATCTAGATTAAGTAACAGACCAGCAGTAATCTTCCTTTTTAATCAGAAGATACCTTTCCAAGAAGGTGCTTGAAGCTTGGAAACAGTCCATTATTTTCCCTTCACGCCTGTTACAAACCCCAAGTCTTCCTAACTGTCTTCAGCTGATAGGATCAAGACCTAAATGGGAATTCTTTCATGGTGGTAAACTTTCCCTTTCTGATCCCATCAAAACTCTTGTGTCACCAGTACAAATGAGAGAACTTGTCTGGAATAAATAAGGTTCATTTTAAACTAAATGGATGAACCTGGACCTTCTTTGTGTTTCAAAGATGTCTGCTTGGAATTTTTGTTTGTTTACATTTTTCTTGAGTTTTCTGGTTTTGCCTCAGATGAAAACTGGGAAGTTCCAAATATCTCCCAGGGGAGCCTCTTCTTATGCAGCTTCCAGTCTAAAGAGCTTCTGAATTTTTGGATGCTTGCTTGGCAGATTTTCCAACTGGTTGGGATTTCTGCATTACTATTGACCACCCTGTGGTCGCTTTCTTTGCCCTGGGGAGCTGCACAGCAGCCAAGCACGGTAATGTAAGTGTGTTATCTGCTGGAATCAAAAGATAAATTAGATCGTGTAATAATCTGCCTTTTACCTTTAATGAAGGGTAATTCTTTCCTTTGATGTGAAACACAGGAAGTGCCATGAGCGCAAGTGTTTGCTAGGATTGCCATAAAAGGCTCACTCCCTCTCCATGCCCCCTTTTAAAGTCTTTCACTTCAAGGGGGAGAAGTCTCTGAAGTAAAAAAAGTTCATTGAGCTTAATGCTTCCTGTCAGACTATGTGCATCTGTCTCCATGGATAAAACAAAATAAAAATCAACCTGGAAAATACAAATGTTCCTCTGTAGTCTTTATTTTATTTATTAATCACAGAGGAAAGGAAAAGGCTAGAGGAAGGGATCTGAGGGCATTTCTCACGCTTAAATGATTTCACTTTTAACACAAACACAGGGAAACTCACTTTCTTCTCACCCCATATTTTTCCCTTCTAATCAGATTCTTACACCAATTCTGCCAACTGGAGGTAAGAGCTAATGGGTCTAGTAAGAACTGCTCACAACACCTGGAGATGTTATGCAAGCCTAAAGAATACTTTAAACATACTGATACAACCAAAATCTAAATTTAAGAAGTAATTCATGAAGGTCTTCTGGCCTGTATATTGGCCTATCTTAACAGTTACTCCATAGGGAAGGACTTACCTTCCAGATTTGTTTTTTTGGAGTTTAAGTCTTTGGAAAGTGCTCAGCCACTCTGGTAATGGGTGTCATTACTGAAACCAGGATAGATTATATAGGATTTGGATTATGCCTCCCCTTCCCCACACCAACCCATGTAACTGTGAGACCAAAACCCCTGCAGCGGGGTCTGAAGTGGAATGACAGATCCAACACACCCACCTCCAAACTTTTTAGAAGCTCAAATTTAGAGTTAAACTCTAACTTCTTGAGCTGGCTCAGAACGCAAACTTCCCCACCAGACTTGAATGGTCAGATCTTAATCTGAACTTGCAGAGGCAGATCCTTAGCTGGTTTAAACTGCCATATTCAACTGAGCATAAATCAGTTGAAGCACTGCCCTTGTAACTTACGTCCATCACTGGGAGTTGTGCCTCTCTGACTGGCACAGATATTTTTTGATTCCTTCTTCCAGAGCCCTATAGCCCCTTTATTCCCTATATCAGTGGCTTCCCCATGATTTCCTGGCTAGGGTGGTCCAGTGGTTAGGGCACAATGTTGGGATTCTGGAGACTTGGGTTCAGTTCCTTGCTCCACTATGGGCTTCCAGTGTGAAACTGAGCAAGTTATTTAATCTCTCTACCCCTCAGTTTCCCCCTCTTTAGAATAGCAATAATAGCATTTCCCTGCCTCACAGGGTGCTGATTTGAGAAGACTGGGTAGTGAAGTAGGGGAAAGTTTTAGCTGTGAAACACTTTATTTACATAAAAGTTCTGGGCAAATAACCCAGATTTGGTCTCCAGTAACATTTTCATTTTCATCTCCAGTACTCGAATAGTAACTGACAAATAGTGATATTATCCTATGCTTAGTCATTCATTTTTAAAACATTTCTAAATCTAATTTTGTTGTTGTCTTATTTACCAACAAGAGAATGAAGCACGCAATAGGTGCAGCGCATGTTCTTGGTTATTATTAGCCATGATGGTCTACACATTATTGAACGTAACTAGTTATTTTGGGGTGCAAATTGAGCTGATCACCTCTGAAAATCAAGCCCCATTAAGGGGTCTCAAGTTGGGAGTCCCATAATCACTGGTCTCAGTACAGTAATTTAGGCTTTTAACATGAACCAAACTATGCCATTAACAATACCATCCTTATAGGTTAATTAGCGCTGTTTTACTGTAACTGCCTTAAAGCTGTATTCCAGTGTGTACAAAAAACAAACAAACCTCACTTCTGAAAAATACAGCCACATGCCTAAAGCTGTTTAAATGATTCAAAATGCAAGTGTTATAATTTGGCTGCCATAATCTTTTCTCTTCCCCTTCTAATGCACAAAAGGTTAAAGCCATTTCCTTATGTTTGAAGATTTTGTCAGCTGAAATTTGTTCTCCTGCAATGCAGTAGGTTCTTAATGCTGTAAATAGGATTATGATGGTGGATGGATGGTTTTATCCTGATTTTTAAAACTCTTAAATCCAGAACTGTTCAAATAATGCTGGTCATTCATGCAGTAATCTGAGACTAAAAGACATTCTGAACTTTTTGTGAAAGTACATTGTAAAATAGTACAGCCACATGCTTTACTTACATATTCCTATTTCCTTACAATGTAACATTTACTCAGGGCCAGATTCTCCATCCATTATTCAGAGCCAAATAAATGCTTAGGATGAACTATTTAAACAACAGTAGTCTCCAAAGGGAAAAACTTATTTCACCTGCTGGTTATTACATTAGAAGGATGCTATATCACCATGTCAGATCAAATGGAAAAACAAACGAATGAAAGATCCAACACTCTACCCAACGAGTGAATACCTCTTCTAATACGATCACGAGCGTGGTGAAAGATGTAGACAATTTCCAAAACATACCTGAAAACACAAGTGAATTTAGTTCTGATGACAGGAACAAGGAATGACAGTAGTGGAAACAATGCCTTTCATTTATCTATAGAATATGTACCATACAGGCAACAGTCAATGTACCTCAAGTAGGCTGAGCTTCTATGCGCATCTCCTCCTTGGGCTCCCTGCCAAGACTGTCACCTTCTGTGCCAGTTAGTACCAGTAGTCCTGGTGATTTGGGAATAGCTGTCCATTGAGAAGTGGAAGGGGTCCATCAAAGTCATTTGACATAAAACACCAAATCAACTTCAGATAGTGACTGTCAACCCAGTCAGATTTGAACTTGTGAATAGTGAGCGCCAAAGGCCCTGGAAGAAAGAGATTCTCTCTAAAGGCTTTCCACTCACCAAACTTTTGATCAACCCAGACTGAAAGGGCTTTCATCATAAGCAGGGGGTACAGCAGGAACATACGTGAGTATTTTGGTTATGTCCATACTCCCTTTCTAGAAGCAGCAGTATTTTCTTTGGCAGTTGTGAATACTGAGAAAAAGGGTGTAAATTACCTCTCTCTCTCTCTCTCCCAGAGTTCTTGTCTGTTCCCAGTGAGAGAAGGTTTGTAGAAAATACAATAGATCCCCCAAATGAGTTAGGATTCACTAGTGGGATGCGATTTTACAAATTGCTAGTACCAGTTTAAAATTATTCTGATACAGTTGGATTTCTTTGTGAGGAGGAAGGTTTAGGGCTCTGTTTCCCAGTATCAACAGCTGGCTCTCCAGGCCAAGACAGAGGAAAGAGTAGAGCAGAAAAGGAAACAATAAAAAAAAATCTGGGCTTTAGAAGGCATTGTTCTTGAGGAAGATAAAAATATTATGTCACTAGCTGCTGCTACTGACTCCCTTCTCCTATATAATTGTCAGTCAAATACATCTCTCTCTCCCTCTGCCTAGTGCTCCCATATTTGTTATTAGATGAACTATCTTAACACATCTTCCCAGGCCAAGGGTTGGAGTTTGGCCATCTGATTCCGCATAAGACAGTGACTTTTAAAGGTGCTGTGACTTCCCCTTTCTGGAATAAACCCCAAGCCTCTTTAAGCTGGTGATGTCCAGCAATGACTTGCTACCTGATACCTGTCTCTTAGGACCGGATTGGTTTTAAGTAAAGGGCTTAAAAAGCAAATAGCAAGGGTAGAAAAACCCAGGAAAGTTAACTGAACAGGGCAGGCATCACTCTATCCCAGATTAGTTCCATGGAGAAGAGTGTGGCGATGGTTATGAATAACAAGAAGTCTAGGGACACCTTAAAGACTAACAGATTTATTTGGGGATCACCTTTCATGGGTAAAAAGAAAACCCCACTTCTTCAGATGCAGACAATAGGTCTGCTGGCTCCCCTCTTCCTGCAGCCCGCTGGCTGCCCAAATAAAGCTTAGAGAGACTTCTACAGTGCAGCACCTGTGTCTTTATTATTTACAAGAGCAGTGCCCACCACCAGTGTTAAGCTATGTACAATCTTAGAGACTTGCTTGGCTCCTTTCTATCTTTACTCCTTATACTTGCCATCACTTAATCATGTGGCCCTTTGTTAAATCAAATGGTTTTAATATAAGCCACTTCAGGGATGGGAAGGGGTATTTACCCCAGTTAAGCTAATAGGTTGTAGTGCATATCTCTTTAAAGGAGCAACCAGCTTAACTACTATGGACATCTAGTAAGGGGGTTGGAGCATGCAGGGAGATGTTCCTGGGGAACTGGGAAGCTGAAGTTCACTCTTTGTTACCTTCAAGGCAAGGTTTGGCCTGGCAGAGTCCTGAAGGGTTTGCTAGGAAGGTGGACAAGATGGTTCATGAGGAAGCTGTCACATAGCTTAGAAATAGCAAAACTTTCACCTGCTGCAGCTGAGATGGGTTATGCAGTAACTCACCATTCTGGGAGCACCTGTAGATTGTCACATTGTGTCCTGCTACTGAACTTCCAAAAGAACAAACCAAAAATTTCCCACATGTCCTGCAAACAATAAAACAGGGTGCAAGTCAGCCTACCATTTCCATCCGGGTTTATTTCAAGCCCTGCCTCTATGGTAACTGCCTCCCTTTTCTCAGCACACCTTATGTCCTCCAGCTGCAGCCAATGCAGAAGTAAAGCTCCTGTTGAATTAATCAGTAAACTCAGTCCCCATGGAGTGTCAGTGTGGCCATCTCAAAGCCTCTGCACAAGTTCTAAGCATTTTCTTCTGCCAGTTTGTACTGTCCATCCATGAAGTGTACACCAAAAGGTTTCTCTGATGCCACATACAAACCTGGCCCTACTTCTTCTGTTCACCTGGAAATGAAACTAAATATGCATTCACAAGTGATCACCTGTGCACAATATTCGGGACTTGTTCAAAGTGTTTTAATGAGATTGTATCCAACAAGAAAATCTACCGGAGGTGTTTGTAACCACAGACTGAAGTACAATACAGAGCAGGGGATAGGTGAAGCAACACTGCCCAAACTGTGCCTCCCCACTCTCCCTAGTCAAAGACAGATGGTTTTCTCTTTGTCCCTTATAGACTGTGTAGTATGCTCTTTCTCAGGGATGGTGCATATCATGTACCTCGGGATGTGTACAAATAGAAAGTCTGCTTAATTGTGGCACAATCTCTCAGAGAACTGCCTAGTGGGCCAAATCCTCCCCAGGAGTAATTACATTTAACTCAGTTCAACACACACACATTTTGGCTCAGTGCTAAAGCAGATTCTGTTGTCCTGCTACTTTTGAAACAAATGGGTCAGAGGCACCTCCCCCAGTGCGGAAGGCAAACATTATACAACCCCTCTCTGCGCCCTGGGGAGCAGCTGTGCGCAGAGGGGATTCAGCTCTACTGCCCTCCCTTGCACCTAGGCAGGGAACCTTCTGGATCTCCATAAGAGACGTGCTGAATCAAATCCCCTAGTGAGCAGCTTGAGCCTGCCCAAACCACACTGACTTCATCCACTCTGTCGGCAGCACCAACCAGGGTCCCTTTGTGGAGTGGGGGTTTGCAGGCAGCTTGCACCACAGAGCCGTTCCCCGCACTCTCTTCCAGGCAGTCCTTCCATCTGAGGCCCTGCAGCCTAGTTTCTGTTGGGGCTGAGTGAATACAGACCAGCTATTTTTTTCCTCTTCCTGCCCCTTCCAGCCTGTGTGTTTTGAAAATACTGTCTCATAAAAAAATATCCAATGGAAGAGAAAATCCTGCTGCTTAAATTCTGCAGCCCACCTTCTCCAACCACTGAATCCCTTTAGTGGCTTCCTGACATCTTCCATGTCAAGCTCACGGTCTGATTTCACCCAGGCAGTGCACAGCTCTGTCTAATCTCTGCTCTCATTCCTTCTCCTTCCCTCTCAACCTTTCTACTCTCTCCCCATTCCACAGTCCTTCCTTTGCCTCCTCCCACTGGTAGTCTTCTGCTTGTCTTTCTTCATGCCATCTTCAGGTTCCTGTTCAACATTTGCTTCTTTCAGGGAGCACTGAATTAGAGATTAGCAGTGGAAAACTATCTGTTCCTTCGTTCGTGCCTTACCATTAAACGCCGTGTTGTGCCTGTCTAACTTAGAGTGTAAGTTTCTCAGGTCATAGACCTCATCTTCTGACAGCACATGTGTCACCTATGGTGCTATACAAATAACAGTAATGTGCATTGTATCATTTTAGCCAGACCATGTACACTTCTGGACTATGGCCAAAGACAGAGCAGCACAGGTCTAGATTTCCAACAAAAGTACTCACTCTTCAATCTAGTTCTCTCTACCTAGCTTAGTTATTTCTACAGGTTGTAAAATAAATGGTATTATTTTTACCTCCTGCCCCATTCCTGTATATCTTTTCCACTTTAACTCAAAGGACAGCCCACTTTGTTGCTTTTTCTTCTCACTTTCTTTTCATTCTGTGTATCAGCAAAAGAGGTTTTGAGTAACACCGTGCAGTAAGCAGCTCTTCAGATACATTATTCTGCTAAGAATGTTTCAGAACTGTTTCAGCCAACTTTCTGCAGGAGAAAAGACTAATGAGCTCATCTTACCCTATATATTTTCTCGGTTTAATCTTTGGCAATAAGGAGTCCCGTCATCTTATGCTTTACTCATGAACACACAAATATTAAAAGTGTAAGTGTGATGGCCACCTCACTGGCCAACACACTGGACACTGATTCACAAACCTCCACAGCTAAAGTTACAATCTCCTCCAACGAGAGTGAAAGAGCCAAAGCTCTCATGCTGGGGCTGCAATAGACTGAAGCTGAGAACCTCAAAGGTATTTAAGTGCCTAACTCCCATTGAAATCATTAGTAGTTAGGTGCCTAAATACCTCCGAGGAGCTAAGCCTCACGTCCCCTGCAGATCAGACAGAGAGGGGAACTTGCAATGTACACTCACCAGTGCAGTTGCACAGAGTGGTATTTTGATTTATCACACTCATCTTTCCCAGGTCAGGACTGTGCTTGACGGTGCAGGCATTTCTCTTTTCTCCATCTTTGCCTCTCAACAGGGAGAATTATATCCTACGTGGGGGGAAGAGTATCCTTGGAACATCGCATTCACATGCTCAGCACTGTAACCACTAGCCCCAGCAACTGGGAGCGTTCATATGAGGAAAAGGCTTATGAAAGCACCATCTGGACAGCAGCGCCTCAGCCAGTTGAGACTGGACCATCTCTCTAAAGAGGAGAAGCTGGGTAAAACCTGAGACTTCTCCCACCAGGGAAGTTTATAGTTTTAATTGTTATTTCTCATTTGAAGCCAATGGGCCCACCCACGATGTGTAAAGTTAAGTATACACACAAAGTCTTAGAAGGACTGGAGCCTAAGAAGACAAGCAGTTATTACCAACCAGTCCCTGAACCTCACCATCACTAGTTGGTTAATTTCTTATAGGTGTCATAGAGTCTAAGGCCAGAAGAGACCACTAGATCATCTAGGCTGACCCTCTATTTATCACAGGCCAACAACCACCTCACACTAAACCTAACAACTGAAATGAGACTCTCAGGAAACTATTATGCACCATAAGCAGAGCACATCAGGGACCAAGGTACGCCAGGGCTCAAGGCCCCAGGGAAATGATCATGTGAGATATACCCAGATAATCTTAGCAAGTGACCTGCACACACCCACACTGCATATGAAGACAAAAAACCCTAAAGGTCACTGCCAATGTGACCTGGGGGGAAATTCCTTCCCACGCCATATATGGCAATCAGTTAGACCATGAGCATGTGAGCAAGAACAGCCAGCCAGCCAACCTGACAGAGGGACTGCTCAGTGCCACCTCAGAACCCTGGCCCATCCTACCTAGCAGCCCATCTCCAGTTGTAGCCATTCCTCATCCTCCAGAGGAAGGGGCGGAGGAAAACAAATCAACCTCCCATCATACACTGGGAAGAAAAAATCCCATCCTGACCCCTGCCAGTTGCTAGGTGAAAGTCTAAAACTCAAGTTTTAGGAACATAAGCTATAAACTATAACATGAGATATAAATCAGGGCTGTTGAGCCCTCCCCTCCTGTCCCTCAAACAACCACATCATACAATTGCACCTCCTACATTTGTCCAGCTCTCTCTTAAAATTAATTGTTATTTGTCCTCACAACTCTTGTTGGGAAGCTGACCCATAACCTTACCTTCTGGTGGTTAGAAACCTTCTAATTTCCAGCCTGAATTTGTTCATGGACAGTTTATATCTATTTGTTCTTGTACCAACGTTGTTCTTTAGCTTAAATAGCTCTTCACCCTTCCTGGTATTTATTCTCCTAATGCATTTATAGAATGCAATCATGTTCCTTCTCAGATTTCTTTTTTGCAAGACTAAACAAGACAAGTTCTTCCAGTCTCCTCTCATAAAATAGGCCCTCCATTCCACCGATCATCCTAGTAGCTTTTCTCTACACCTGTTCGAATTTAAATTAATATTACTTGAACATGGGTGACCAAAATTGTACGCAATATTCCAAGTGAGGTGTCACCAATGCTTTGTACAATGTCATTAATACAATACTTCTCTATCTCTACTGGAAATGCATCTCCTACTCCATCCTAGGACTACATTTGCCTTTTTCACAGCCGTATCACATTGGTGGTTTGTAGTCATCCTGTGATCAACCTACACACCCAGGTCTCTCTCTGCTCTGTCACTTCCATCTTATGAACCCCCCGCCCTAGTTTGTAGATGAAATTCTTATTACTTAAGTGCATGAGTTTGCACATTGTACTATTGAATTTCATTCAATTTCTGTCAATTTGTCTTGAGATGAGATATGAATAAGACAGTAGCCTCTAGATTCAGTTCAGGCAATGTGTTCCAGGTCTAAGGGCATTTTTTATGAAGGGATGGAGAGGTTTGTGGAAGAAATTCATGTTGACTTACTCTTGTAGCTCTCCATACTTTGACTTCAAAGGGGGCAGGATGAGGCCCTCATCCAGGAAATTGGGAAGGACAGAGAGACATTTCGTATAAATTCAGACACAGGATACAGAAACTAAGAACTTGTAACACTAACTGTAAATATAGAACACCAGAAACAAATAAAAAAACAAAACAAAACACCCAGAAGGTTAATGGCTTTGGAAAGTCTCAGTAGAATAGAAAAAAATATCAAATTAGCTTCTGTTTCTTTTGGCCTGAGGAGCTGGTGCTGATGAAATGCACCTATTTTTAGGTCCTTTCAAAGTAGAGATGGCTGATGCCCTGACACAGCAAAACCTTATGACACTCCTATGCTTCCAGCATGGAGCATAACAAGAATAGTAGTCCCTGCAGTGTACTGCTCATGCTGCAGGGAATAGACGCTCAGCTGTGGTTCACTGCAAAGCATTTGTTGTGCCATGTTACAAACTAGCATTTCAGCCAATAATAAAGAGCTATTTACAGATCCTGGGCCAAATGCTGCCCTCAGGTACGTTGCACAGACTGGCTGGGTCAGCTCCAGTAAAACTAGAGAACTTTTCCCTTATCAAGGTGCTTCTAGTGAGTTGCCATTTCAAGGAAGGTGAAATAGTAATAAATAGTGAGCAAACAAAATCATTCTTTATCCAAAGCATTTGATTAAATAAAATGTAACAAAAAGGACATATGCAGCCACAGGCGACTGACAGCGGGATTTGTGGGATCCATGCTCAATGGTTTGAGAAGGCCTGAGCGCATCAGTGACTCACAGGACATAGTGGTTCAGTGCATATCTTCAGTTTGTAGATAGAACAAGACTTCAAGAGTTGAAGGAAAATGAGAGCAAGGAGGGAGCTATCCAATGACTGAGATGGAAAGAAGTCTTCCAAAGAGGAGTTTGGTTATTGAATCCCCTAATAGAATCGTAGGACTGGCAGGGACCTTGAGAGGACATCTAGTCCAGGGCCCTGCACTCATGGCAGGACTAAGTATTATCTAGACCATCCCTGACAGGTGTTTGTCTAACCTGCTCTTAAAAATCTCCAATGATGGAGATTCCACAACCTCCTTAGGCAATTTATCCTAGTGCTTAACCACCCTGACAGTTAGGAAGTTCCTCCTAATGTCCTACATGACCTGCCCTTTCTGCAATTTAAGCCCATTGCTTTTTGTCCTGTCCTCAGAGATTAAGGAGAACGATTTTTCTCCTTCCTCCTTGTAACAACCTTTTATATATTTGAAAGCTGTTATCAATTCCTCTCTCAGTCTTCTCTTCTCCAGACTAAACAAACCCCACTTTTTCAATCTTCCTTCATAGGTCATATTTTCTAGGCCTTTAATTATTTTTGCCAAATCTTTGAAAGATTTGTCCACATCTTTCCTGAAATGTGGCACCCAGAACTGGACACAATACTCCAGTTGAGGCCTAATCAATGTCAGAGTACAGCAGAAGAATTACTTCTTGTGTCTTGCTTACAACACTCTTGCTAATACATTCCAGCATTATGTAGTTTGTTTTTGCAAGTGTTACACTCTTGACTCATATGTAGCTTTTGATCCACGATCACCTCCAGATCCCTTTCTGCAATACTCCTTCCAAGGCAGTCATTTCCCTTTTTGTATGTGTGCAACTGATTGTTCTTTCCTAAGTGGAGTACTTTGCATTTTCCTTATTGAATTTCATCCTATTTATTTCGGGGCCATTTCTCCAGTTTGTCCGGATCATTTTGAATTATAATCCTCTCCTCCCAAGCACTTGCAACCCCTCCCAGTTTGGTGTCATCTCTAAACTTTATAAATGTACTCCCTATGCCATTATCTAAATCATCGATGAAGATATAGAACAGAATTGGACCCAGAACAGATCCCTGTGGGACCCACTCAATATGTCCTTCCAGCTTGACTCTGGACCTCTGATAACTATTTTTCGGGAATGGTTTTCCAACCAAATATGCACTCACATGTATTTCCCTCATTTGCTTATGAGGTCATGTGAGACAGTATCAAAACCCTTACTAAAGTCAAGATATACCACATCTATACCCTTTCCCCCAATCCACACGGCTTGCTACATTGTCAAAGAAAGCTGTTAAATTGGTTTAGCACAATTTGTTCTTGAAAAATCCACGCTGACTGTTACTTATCAGCTTGTTATCTTTTAGGTGTTTGCAAATTGATTGCTTAATTACTTGCTTAATTATCTTTCCGGGTACTGAAGTTAAATAGACTGGTCTGTAATTCCCTGGGCTGTGCTTATTTCCCCTTTTTTGTAGTTGGGCGAATATACAGCCATTTCCCAGTCCTTTGGAATCTCTTCCTTCCTCCATGACTTTTCAAAGATAATTGCTAATGATTCAGATATCTCCTGAGTCGGCTCCTTGAGTATTCTAGGCTGTATTTCATCAGGCCTGGTGACCTGAAGACATCTAATTTGTCTAAGTAATTTTTAATTTGGTCTTTCCCTATTTTAGCTTCTGATCCTACCTAATTTCACGGGCATTCACTGTGTTGAATATCTAATCGCTACTAACCTTTTTGGTGAAAACTGAAACAATAGTCATTTAGCATTTCTGCCATTTCCACATTTTCTGTTATTGTTTTTTTCTCCCCATTGAGGAACGGACCTATCCTGTCCTGGCTCTTGCTCTTGCTTCTAATCGGTATTTGTAGCATCTTTTCTTGTTATCCTTTATGTCTCTAGCTAGTTTAATCTCTTTAAACTCCCACACCCCAATATGGATCTATGCTGGTTAGGTGATATGTATGTGTCTCATGAACCTTGTAACTGATATTTGCAATCCCCCACAACCCAAGCCCGGCCCCAGATGTACAGTACCTTCCTTATTAACCTGTGTAAATTTGATTTTAAACATTAACTTTAATAAAAATTTCAATCCAAGTGTTCATCGTATGGCCTCAAATCTAAGGCACACAGCACAATTGGTCAGGGTGCAGGTCTGGCTAAAAGCAGCTCACTGAGTTCTACAATGCAGCGAGCAGCCTCTTTCAGTTTTAAATCAGAGTTGCCTTCTGTGAGACTACAAATCCCAAATATAAATGCTTCCTTTTGAACTAAAAAGCCTAGTGTTACAGACAGGACCCCACGGGGGTCCTTGGCTAGGAAAATTCTGGGGCTAGCTCTGACATAGAGAAATTGCTGAGGACATTCTATCTCACTCGCATCCATGCCATGGCAAAAGAGAAGTCAAGTTTTTGCCAATAACTAATTGAATGGCAGAAGTCATTCTCTAGCACAGCAAACACCAGCTCTTTGGCCATAAAAGATTGGGAAAGGGGGGAAAACATGCAGAAGTGACGTGCAGTTATGTTTATTTTGTACAGTCAAATATATGGAGATGTAAAATTCTATTTTGTAAAATGTACGGTGATGTTTTGAAGGCAAGGATGGCTCAAGTAGTCATATAGCAGAGAAAGCCATTTTCTTGAGCTGTGAATTTCCTTCTCCCAAATTTCAACTATAAGTCCAAGCAGTACTAATTTTTGTGTGCACGTAATTTTCTTGTCAATTTTTTCCATATCAAACATATACATTGGAGGGAAAGGAGGAAATTTAAAAAAATCAATCAACACTCTGCTAATAACATCTACAATTTACAATCTGTGCAGTAGCCATGAAGTAGTCAAGCTCATCAGTGAAGGTACCATGTTATATATTCACATTTGAAAGAACACACGCTCAAAGATCATGCAGTGGAATTACTCGTCTGCTTGAATTAAAGCACATGTGTAAGTTTTTGAAGGATCAGGGTTTTATTCTCCTCTTGCCTACACCATTGAAAATCTGAATTAATTCCTCAGTTACTGGAGCTACACTAATGTAAGACCAGTGTAAATGTAAGGAGAACTAGGCCTATAGTTTATGGTAAGAATGTGGTTCTTGTCCTATCTTCAGGAATGTTCTATTTTTCAATCAATTCCCAATTTACTATATTAAATATAATTTTCTTATTTCAAAGTGCAAACATACAATTACCCCCAATATTAATAGCAACATAGCGTTTGCAAGAAGAAAGAACTAAAGAATGACACATTGCAACTAAGTGGAGACTACAATAACCATCGAAAAGTATTTAGAGGATGTAAAATCCAAAGAGACAAAGGCATGGTTATAACTAGGATTAATGAGATGAAGTTGAGCAAAGGAAAATTTAAGCCAGATAATATCAGGCAAAATGTCCTAGCCGTCTGTTACACTGGAAAATAATCTCCTAAGGGAAGCAGTGAAAACCTCAGTGCTCGAGTAATTTAAAATGGAACAGTGTAAAGCAATGAATTACAGAATCGCAGAAACAAGTCCTGCCCCCTCCTCTGCAGTGTGGACAGTTCACACTCAGCAGAAGCACACAACTGATGAAACACCACTGCATGTTCCAGGTCTGGATTTCTCGGGCCTGCATAGGGCCCGCATAGCCCCAATGTCTAGTGCGGCATGGTTTGAGGGAGAAGAGGCCATTAGTTGATGAGTGGAAGAGCAGAAATGCAGCCAATGGAGCCACTGGGCCTTGTCTCTTGCACTGCAAGGAGGCAGAAGTAGTGGAAGCTTCTGTGGGTTCTAGCAGCCATGATGCATTTCCACAGCCATTCAGTGACTTGGGGACGGAGGGTCCTCTGCCATTTCTCACAAAGCCCACTTGCCTCAAGCCTGGCTACCCAAGCTTGCTGAAGAAGGAAGTCAGAGGATTTAGGACATAGAAGTTACACCACATAGTCTTCCCCAGCTGCCAGCAGAAGATTGTTCCCTACGACAGTGCTCAAGTGCTCTCTCCAGTCATTTCAAATAACACAAATAATAAGGCTGCCAACTGCTCTTCTACGCAGTTTAATAGGCCTCATGGCTGGGAATTCGTCCTGACATTGATCCTAGATTTTCTTTTGCTCAATTACACCCCATATTTCTAAGGATAGCTCTTCATGAGAGTTACCGTAATGTAATCGTAGGAACTGGAACAATTGATGGGAACTGGATAAGAACCTAAACATAATCCAAGTGTGATATTTATTTTTTGATGTGTCAATCGGTCTTGTCAAGCCTGTCTGTTTATAAACAGGCAGAACTACTAGCAGATT
Organism: Dermatemys mawii; assembly: GCA_007922305.1. Taxonomy (NCBI): domain Eukaryota; kingdom Metazoa; phylum Chordata; order Testudines; family Dermatemydidae; genus Dermatemys; species Dermatemys mawii. The sequence goes on from ML677334.1 coordinate 28,350,088, forward strand.
TCAGCAGAAAAATCCCGAACTGTCTTTTCTTGCCTCCAACTGCTCAATAATATGACACAATATCTCTGTATGTGGGATATATCATGGGTAACTAAAAATGAAAGTGGGTGTACTGGTTCAGCTATATAGATGGCTTTAGAGAGGACTATTTTCAAGAGAGTACCCACAGCATCACTGTAATGCTAACTAAACCTAAACATTCCAGGGTTACCTTAAGAATATGGATTGCTGAATTAAATGTCTTTTAACACTACTCTTGTCTTCCCAGAAATGGGAGTCCATGCCTCAGTTTCACTGAATCCAGAAGGAGTTGAAGTGCCAGAAGTAATGCATCATAGAAGCTACCTTCCCCAGGGAGGACCTACAGAAGTCTGTGACAGCACTGTAGTGGGGTGACTGGAAAAAGCAGCAAAAAGGCTGATTTGGGAAGCAGCGACAACTGGAGTCATGTAGCAATTAGAGCCCAGCTGGCCCTTAATAAGAGGGGCTGTGGGCCAGAAGCTAAAACAGTCTCTCTCTCTTGCAGAGGGAGAGAAGAGCTAATTCCCAGACAGCCAGCAGGAGTGTCATCACATTGCTACAATCACAAACAAGGGGAATTTTGCTCTCCCTTGAGAAGAGTTTTACCATCTCTGCAAAATGCAACTTTTGCAGTCACTATTTCTAGGAAGCCCTATGTGGGTGGCTCTCTTTATTCCACATTTGAGACTTCACTTTCTTCTCAGCAACAGATACACAGGAAGCTTTCCTCTTCGGCTGAAGAAAGTAATGATGGCCCTGTGGTATATCCAGTGCTGCTCACACAGCGCTTGAAATGCACCAGGTCACAAGGGGCTGCAGACTTGGAAAATAACATATCTAAAGCAGCGAGCCACATCACTGGAGGGTGCACATTTTAATACTATCTCGGGAAAGTCCCTCTGATTGGATGCTTTCCCCACTTGCCCTGCTTCCGGGGGAAGAGCCGCCTATTAGGGAAGAGATCCCCACCCTCCCCTTAGGCACAGACACCATTCTCACAAGAGGGGTGGGGGAAGCAGGAAGAGCCCAGAAGCTCATGGTGGCTCTGCTCCCTCCCTACTCTCCTCCTGTGAGTAACAGGACAGCTGCTCTGCTCCTCCCATCCCTCTTTGCAACACTCACTCTGGGGAGGAGCAGAGGAGACCTCTCATCCCCCACAGTACAGGTCTGCTTGGGCCTAATCTCTAGGTGTGATCCAGACCTAAACCCACCTAACATGAGCCTGAGCAGTTCAAGTCATTTTCCAACCTGACCTTTGCCCCCGAAACTGAGCTACCAACGCCACCTCTTGCCTTAGGGGTTGGCTCTCCACCACCTGGCGGTGGAGTTGGGGGGGTGGTGTCTGCATGCCCCCCATCCTGACAACCACCGTCCTCTGCTGCACTGTGTGGGCACTGGGGAGTCAGAGGTGCTGTGATTCCTTGGTACTCCAGACCTCAGCACACACAGCATCTCAAGGGTGGGGCAGCTGGCAGGAGCAGAGCATGCAGCTGCCCCTGCGCTATCCCCATGGCCAGGAGAAGGAGAGCCAGAGATGGGGTCCAGTGGCTTTCCCACCTTACCCGACACAGACCCGACACTGGTGGTGGTAACCAAACCAAACCCCTTGTGCCACATGGAAGTCGCAGAGCTCATGTGCAGCATTAACGCCTGGAATGTTCCAATGATTTCATTGTCCCCCTCAATGAAATAGCCTCATTACATATCAGTGTATGTCTTGTTACTTTGTTCTATTCATGTATTTCTGAGTATATATTTGCCTTGGGTTCAAAAGACTTTAACAGATAAGTGGGTTAAACCTTAATTAGCATTCACCTCCTTCGGTCTTTATTGAACCATTTAGAGTTGGATCAACTCACTATATGTCTAAATGTTCTTTTGAAAAATTTACTCTGGAAGTATATACACACTGCCATGGCTGGGTGCTAGAAGGATCTCTCTATCTCTCAGTTTTTCTAAAAGTACGAGAGCCTGATGCACTAGAAAAAGAAAGAAAGAAAAAGAAAGAAAGAAGCAAAATTCTATACTGACTATCCCAATGGTCACAAGTTTCCCATTTTGGGAGCAGAAATCAATAGTCTAGTATGGCTATTTAGAGGATCAGCGATCAATATGATGAAGTGCAGTCCTTCTGAGAGGTTGGGATTGAGAACGTCCTGGAGCTAATACTCTTTATAGAGGTTTCGTTTCATGAGTCTTTCCCATTTGCGATCACAGATCCAAAGGAGTCCGGTGCTTCCATCCACAATGCACTGTGGGCTAGGAGATCACCTGATTGCGTATGGGATATGGAGTCTGAGCATGGTTCAGTTGGAAGGACAAGGAAATTGACCTATTAGTCTGAATGTTTCACATGATTGGTGAGAGCAAGGAGTGATTAAAAAGGACCGTGTGTGACTGGTGGATTTTCATAAAGACTTGAAATTATAACCCTTCTCCTCTGCTTCCACAGCCCTAAGGTTTGTACATCTTTCCCCTGTCATGGTGTGTTTACAGGAGGGAAAAGTCCAAATGGAAGAGAATCAGAGATGGGGATACTCCAAAACTGATAAAAATAGCTTTTAAAAGTGTGATTCTAAAAGAAAAATGAACAGATAGCTCAAACATGATATTATTCTGTTTCATTAACCCTTGCTTGTATCACAGCATAGATAACTTTGGAAAATTAAGGGATATCCCTATAAACCCAGAAGAATTTAAGGCCAGGATAGATATCTGTTAGGGCATTAAGAGGCATCTATGTGCAGCCTCAAAGAGGCTGCACTTGATATTGGTGGGAGACTTGTGATTTGCAAGAGATTCTGGAAGAAAGAGGAAGAAAGGGAAATGTACTAGTGGATAGAGAGATTAGGGAACATGTGTGTATGTGTAAGAAATGCCAGTTGCACAGAAGGGAAAACCTGATCTGGAAAAAATATTCTAAGAAGGTATCTGGGCAAAAGTTTAATAATTCTGAGATCTCAGTGGTTGAGTGGATTAAATAATTAAAAGGAGCTTTCATAGCTACTGCAGCAGACTGATGGACCTGCATTACTGCTCTCACATATGGCTCAGGGAAATCAACACCGGTTCAGATCATTAGCACCTTCAGTTCTCACTCTGTTATAGCAACAGCAAGTTGGAAATGTACAGCTGTAAAAAAAGTTACCCACAAAGCAAAATGGACGAGATTTTGGCCTTTCACCCATCTCTCCAGTCCTCTGATGTTTTTCACCTGGCTTTGATTTTCAGCCATTACTACCTTCACTTATTATTACATATTTGTATTAAAAAAGCACCTACAGACTCTGCCTAGGACTGTGTTCAGTCTCTGATGCCCCCTCACAGTTGCACAGGATATCAAGGAGAGTCTGCTTTAGTGTTCCCTTTATTCAGCAAATCACCATTTTTAGCTCTGTGTCCAGGGGTTCCTTGTTAAGACTCCAACCCTCAGCTGGATCGTCAATAGCTTCTCCCCTCTTGGAGTGGTAGAGAGTCTGGAGGCCAATAATTCTAGTGAAAAGTCAACTCTCCAGCCTCTTGGGACTCAATATTACCTCTAATTTTTTACATCCATGTGTGAAATGAATTTTGTTTGTTATGTGCGCCAATATGGAGGTGATGTGTGGTGGGTTGAGGCTGAGGGGTTTGCAGTGTGGGAGGGGGCTCAGAGCTGGGGCAAAGGGTTGGAGTGTGTGTGGGGGGAGAGCTCTGACTGGGGTGGGGCTGAGGATGAGGGAGTTAGGGTACAGGCTGCCTCACGGCTGCAGGAGGGAAATAGGACTCCCCCTAGCCCTTTCTCGCCACAGCAGCCAGGGGCTCGGGGACAGGCACCTCTCCCCATCAGCACAGCCCTTGATAGCTTGCTGCATGGCTGCCCAGCTACGCAGAGTAGAGGGAACTTAGGCTCAGACCACTTCGTGCTTCAGGAGCTCCTGCCAGCCCATTGCTGAAGGCTGCTGCTCTCAGGTGTCCCTCAATCTTCTTGGAAGCCTCTTTATCTTCTCAGCTGCTGCACGGCCACCAATCAGCCCCCAGCTGAGGTGGTAGCTCATCTCTCTCTTAACGTTTTAGTGGTTGGGGCAGCATGAGGTCTGTACACCCTATGACAGACTCCCAACAATGGCTAGGATCCCATTGTGCTGGCTGCTGCGTCCTATAGTAAGTGACAGGACTTACTGTCTAAATAGAAAAGACAGACAGAGGGTGGAGAAGTGAAGAATTTTTAAGAAATTCACTAGAGAGCTTCCAAAAGATTAAAAAGTGGCTGTCTATTGAATTTTTAATGAATCTTATTCAGGGCTAATGTTAGGCAACTCGATGCAAGCATTCAATGTGATGCTATTGCCAATTTTTTTTAAAGTGCTATTATCCAATGTACCATATATACTGGGTTGGTCACATATCCAGTGAAGGTGGTAGCAATGACATAAGCCCTGACAGCCTTGCCTATGGGATAATATGTGGGAAGGTTATAGAAAAACCGGAGACAAAGTAATGTCTAACAAAGAGCATACCAGTATTGGAAAATAAACTATACAACCTGAGGGATGACTGTGGGTGCTATATTTACATAATCTACAGAAGAGAAAACTCAAGGGGCCATAACTGCAGTATATAATACCCCCTAGTGTAGACCAGGGCTAAAAGATATAAGTATAAATGCATGAAGGGAATTCGTTAGTCTAAGTAGATGCTGGAACAAGGAAGCAAACTAAGGAGGGGAAAAAATAGGCTAAAGTTCAGGGTATATTTCTGAAGAATAAAAAGTCAGAACAGAATCTTGTCCTCAGTCATTCCCTTCGACATGAAAGCACCTAGTCCTTAGTTGTTCACTTTGTTAAAGAGAAGCTCAATGAGTTCTACAATGTTGCCCATGGCTACCCTCAGCTCTGATATGGAGATGCTGTCCCTGAACGCTACAGATCCTAGAATGCACACTCTAAGCATTCAGAATGGAACACTGCATGCTGGGATCTGCAGTCCCCTAAGCCATCCCACAGACTGAAAGATAAAGGTGGCTGCATCTGTTCATTTTATGCATATTCACTGGGGAGTAGGGTTGGTTTTTTGTTTTTTGTTTTGTTTTGTTTTGATTCCTGACAAATTGTTAGTGCAGCCTTCAAGTGAGGGAAAAATTGGGTATTCCTCACCTTTATGAATGCTTTCCCTGGCAGTAAGACATACAGTAGAGTCAAAAAGAACAGGAGTACTTGTGGCACCTTAGACACTAACACATTTATTTAAGCATAAGCTTTCATGGGCTAGAGCCCACTTCACTGGATGCATAGAATGGAACACATAGTAGGAAGATATACAGTATAATATATACATACACACACACACACACACATATACATACAGAGAACATGAAAAGGTGGAAGTTGTCATACCAACTCTAAGAGGCTAATTAATTGAGATGCCCTATTAAGGTGAGTAGAGTCAAAGTTACATTCAGGTTTTCATTTTTCAGAAGAGAAAATTAAATGCAAAAATATTATGTAAGAGCAATATTAAGATCATAAATGTAAATGCATACGTGTGAGAAAGGTTTGAGTAATTCACTACCATTCATTCTATTTTCGGTTACTAGTTAGACATATCTCTAAACGTGCATATTCTATATGTGCACATTACTATTTCTATAGACCCTTTCATGTTTTCATTTCCTGTCTTGGGTGTGTTTAAATTCATAACCTTAGAACTGCATCAACAGTCTGCATTTAATACACATTTTATTGACTCAGTAGTTATTGAATATTGCCCAATAACATGATTTAAAGTTGTTCATCAATAGGGCTAGACAGAAAACAAGAATTCCATTTCACAGAAAAAGTCAAGGTTTAGAGATCTGTTTTTGCTCTGCATTGGAACAAAACATTTTGCAATTTTTCAAAAAAAATGAGAGAGACACATTTTCCATAATGCCCAGAGAGAGGCATTGCCCTCCCTCAACACACCCGCCTGAATAGCCAATAGCCTGGCAGTTAGACCATTCACCTGGGATGTGGGAGACCCAGAGGTTCAAGCCACTGCTCTGCCTGACTGGAGCAGGGACTGGAACCTGTCTCCCACATCCCATTCAGTGGGCGAAAGAGAGAAAATGGAAGTGACTGCGTGCGTGAGGGAACTCACATGGGAGAGGGGAGACCCAGGCTCAAGCCCCTGCTCTGAATCAGGCAGAGATTGCACTTGAAGCTCCATCTTCCACATACCAGGTGCGTACCCAGACCCCCAGGCTAATGGCTATTCTGAGCTAGGTTGCTCTTTCCACCCACAATTCCATCCTGGAAATGGGGAAGAAACTTTCTCATGAAAGCATGAAAAGTTTCAGTTTCAATGAACTGGCATCTTCTGTCAAAAACCCTCCCAAAACTTTTGATGAAAATTTCCCAACCAGCTCTAGTAATCAGGAAAAGATTTCCTCACACTGCAGAATGCCACACTCAGCAGAGAACTCTAGAACAGGAGCTCTCCCTCCTGTCAGGTGCACTGAGGACCCTCAACTTTCAGTGGCTTCAGCAATTTGCAGGAAAAGCTCTGATCTCTCACAGGATCAGACCCTTTAATAGCTAACTAAGAGCATGGCTACACTACCTGCCGGATCGGCGGATAGTGCTTGATAGATCAGGGATCGATTTATCGCATCTCATCTAGACGCGATAAATCGATTCCCGAATTGATGGCTATAGTCCACCTGGGCAGGAGTAAGCAGAGTCAGAGGGGAGCAGTCCTGGTCGACCTGCCACTGTGGGGATGGCCAGGTAAGTCGAACTAAGATACTTTGACTTCAGCTACACGAATAGCATAGCTAAAGTAGTGTATCTGAGTTCGACACCCTCCCGCCCCTCAGTGTAGCCCTGCCCTCTGTTATAAATAGGACGGAAAAGGAATGAGTCTTCCAGTTAAGCCTCCCATGGAGACCATTGTCTTTGCCAGTTTACAGATGAATAAGCTTCAGAAGCTAATTGTAACACAGTATAGTCTGACTGAGCTAATCAGCTCACAACTTTTATTATCAGTTCCATTCCAGCACCCTGATCATCTTAAAACTCTTTCCCAATAACTAATTAAGAGTCGTCCCCTTTGCTTTACCTCTGCCTGTTGTAGGGTTGTAAACAGCCTCTGCTCTCCAAGTGCTGCGCTCTCTCTCACTCCCTCCAGTTTGCTTGCAGTGTTATGCAACTAGGCCCTGTGAGTGGGAAGCAAAGCATGCTAAATCTATCAGTAAAAGCATCTTGGGGGGGTTCCTACCTGAGAGATTGTAGAGAATTCACTCACCAGCCTAAGTAACAACGTATCATCTTTTGATTTTTGAAAAGAGCTGCGGTAGAAAAAAGGCTCTCATGCTCCCTTTGATAGTGTAATAGGTTTTACCATTAGAGGTTACTTCCTAATCTGTTTTTGCCCCTCTCATTGGAGTGAGATACCATGGTACATGATCAAAGCTAGCAGAAATCACCTTCAGATATCAGACCCTCTCTAGTGCTGTGAGCTCAGACAACATGTGAGCACTGTAGATGGCATTAACAAACTGAATCCTAAAAGAATTAGAAGAACAGAATGTCAGTGCTTTGCACCTACTTTAAACTGGTGGAAATGACTACACAGTGTGCAAGAAAATGAAGAATGAGGCCAGACGGGTCATTCTCCCTTCCTGTACTATGAATAACTCCCAGTGTCCTTCAAAAATGCAGGAGAAATTAGTTATTGCCCAAAGAGATGGCAGAGTGAGCTGTGATTGATGAAAGCCCACTAGAGATCACTGTATTGGAACTGGAGATGTTCACACTAAGGTTTCAGTCTGATAGTGCCTTAATCTTGCAAGATGTGCTCATGAGGAAGAATGATGGAAATCTTATCCAATCCGCTATTATATGGTATTTCTGCTATCTTGTCCTGTAATCTTGAGTTAAAATCTAAAGGTGGAAAATAAGCTTGTGCCTTTGGATCTGACCTTAATTTCAGTGGGATTTCAGGCAACTCTTGTGCCCTGAAATCGAAGGGAGTGAGGATTTAAAATTCTGGCCTACCTCTACTTGAAATGATTTGTTTCTGAGAAGGAACACGTTCATTTCACTCAAACAGAGCCTTTTGAAAACCATTTTACCAAAACTATCAGAGATAGAATTGTTCATTGGCGGCTCAGTCCTGCAAGGTTCTAAACTTCCCCATTCCCATGGACATCAAAACTGCCTTGCAAGTTCAGAACCAGAAGACCAAATCCTGAGAGATGCAAAGCAAAGAGCTTGCTTCCATTGAAGCCAATGGCAAAACTTCACTACCATCAAAGGTGCAGGCTCAGGCACTTACTGAACACCGAACTCTCAGTAACATCATCAGCATCGCCCAGGAATTGACACTAAGTCTCCCATGTCATCTACCCCTCCATTCCTCCCCCGACCCTCACCCCACTAGCCATGTATCCTACACAGCACAAGGTTAAGCAAAAAGAATAGAGAGTGCACCAGCCTGCCATCTTAGCCACACTTCAGACAAGAATCACTTACATTCATTTCCTTTGGCTTTTTCTAATTAATTAGGAGATGAAAATCTCAAGCATCTTGTAGCTCATTATTAATATATAGTCATTCACTGCTGCTAACACGGGGGAGAGACGCTCTGACAGACTGTTGAGCTGGGAGCCTGATTACACAGCCCCTGTATATGAGCAATTCCCACTAACCGAGTGGAGGGAACAGAGCCTTTTATTTCTATTACCATTAATCATTTGTTAAACACTAACAACGTGTTTGGCGCTGCACAAGACATATAAACACACACCCTCCCTAAGGAGCATACAAACCGAAAGACTCTGTGGAGACCCAGAAAAGGTGGCAAGGTAAAATTTGTTATCCATTTTCCTTTAAACATCCACTTTCTCCGTCTTTCACTCCCCTGTAGCTAATAACAGGGTGGGGAGGGCAGGGGACTGATATGGCCTAATGTTTGGAGGCCCTGAGGCACTGAGAGGAGAGGAGGAATTTGAATGAGACAGAGGTGTATGGGGGTGGGGTAGTCATGGGGCAGGGTGTAACAAGGTCCAGTGATGGGAGTGGGAGAAGGAAGTGAACAGGTTGATGGGGTTACATTGCTGTTAGGACACAGGATCATCAATATAGGCTGGATAACATGTTAGGCAGAGACATTTAATCTTCATAGACTGGGGATTTAATGAGAGAAGGGACATGATCTGATTGGCAGTCAAGGAAGAACGTTTTGGCAGCCGCATTTTTGAAAGACTTGTGGGGAATAATGTTAGCATCTAGAAAGCCAGAGAGAAGGAGGTTACAGCAGCTGTGGCCCATTAAAGGAACTTAGAGAGGAAAGGAAGATAGGATAGTTTCAGGGGAGTCACTGGGCTTGAGGGTTTTGGGCGGTTGTTTTTATTTTATTTATTTAAGGATGGGGATTGCTAGAGCACGCCTGTGAGCTGAATGGAAGGAGGCAGTAGAGAGAGAAGAGGGAGCGGAAGGGAATGGTTTAATCATGCTGGCCTCTCTGGGGAGGGTAAATGCACAGCCGCTTAGTAGCTGAGAGGACATGGTGGTCGAGGGACAAGTGGAATCACAGATTGGGAGCAAAGGCTATTGGGAAGGGAGAGAACCATAGAAAGAAGAATGTAAATTGCTAGAATCTCATACCAGTTCATTTCAACCTTCCACTTGAAGTCAGTAAATGCCATGACAGACTAGGAAAAAGAATGGCAAGCCCGAGGAGGTAACTGAAGGTCAAAAAACAGCCATTATGGATAGGCGGCCTGGGACTTGCTGAGAATAGGAGGACTGTTGCATGAGGAAGATTTGAAAAGACAAAGATGTTTAGTGCAGAAAGTCTGCCTGGCCCCTCAGTTCCCATTTCTGCAGGCATTCAAGGGCACGGAAGCAAGAGTAGAGGAAGTCGGAGCAACGCATGAGCCAAGTTTGGAGGCTAGTGAGATGGACAGTGTGGTGAATAAGGATGGAGGAGAAAGTGGAGCTGAGAGAATCAACCTGAGAATCTTTGGCAGCCAAGAAGGAGCAAGTGGGAATGAGAGAGATGTGCAGAGAAGCGAGAGATGTTGATAGTTTGAAGGCCAGGGCAGGTGTGAGTGGATGGATGGGGAGAAGGCAAGGGACAGAAAGTTTTGCAAAAAGAGGGATGGAGAGTGATCCTGAAGATGGAATCTTGTCAGTCAGAAAGGGAGCAGCTGCTGAGTGAAAAAGACGCCCCATGAGCGACATAAGTTACAGTGACATAAGCACTGTCCACACCGGCGCTATGTCGGTGAGAAATGCTCTCTCACCAACACGTCTGCTGCTTCTCATGGAGGTGGAGCCATTATGCTGAGGGGAGAGCGCTCTCCTGTCGGCATAGAGTGCCTTCACCAGATGCGCTACAGCAGCACAGCTGCGCTGAGGTAGGGCTTCTAGTGTGGACTTGCCCTTAAAGCCAACATTTGTTTTTTCTGTCAGTTCCTGGGTGAAGCGGAGGGGCTACCCACTCACAAGGGTTCTCATGCTTTTGAGGGAGTAGGAGGAAGAGGAGGAGAATGTTATTTTGGGAGCAATTCAGAAAAAATAAGTAATGTACTCTGATGAGTTTCATTTACATCGAAAGAGGGCTAAAGTCAATGTTTCATTATGGCATCCTTGCTGGGAGGCATGGCAGCGTGATTAAACCATTCCTTTCTGATTTGCAGCTTGTCACAAGAGAGGCAGCACTTATTTTGAATGGATAAGCACCAGCATTAGGCACAATCAATAGACAAGTTCAAGCTTTGTTTTACAATGCAAAATGCTTCCTAGAGGTACAGCACAATACAGCACATAAGGCTGCCTTGACTGAAGCCTGCTGATGTGGAATCCAACAACTATGCAAGCTCAAAGGAAAAAAATAGGACTTTTTTCTACTTTATGCTATTTTTTGTATAGCTTAAAACAAACAATTTTGCAAGGCCAGTAGGTTGGCAGCTGCCACTTCCCTCTGGACTTTTATGCAGGATATATATATATTTTATCAACTGTAATTAAATAAATGCCATGCTTATCATAAAGCTCTCAGCTGCAGCATATTCAGGGCCTATATATTTGTGTACTAAGGTGATAGGTTCTATAGAAAGCCCATGATAAATGAAGAGACTTCAAAGGGATAAATATTGGGGGGCCAGATTCTGACCTTATCTGCACCAGTGCAAATCCAGAGTAACTCCACTTTTGGCAGCTGGGTTCCTCTGTGTTACTTCAGTGCAACAGACTAGTGGCAAGGAATTATGGAGTTCTAGTTCTAGAATCTGCCATAATAACGCAATGACTGCAGAGGAAAACACAGCTACCATTATACACTTGCAGTAGCTCTCACACCCACTGCCCAAGATATTAGAATTGTTTTTATGGAGCGCAGTTATCCTAGCCAGAGCACCAAAATTATCCCCTTTTCACTTTGAAAAGTATCACTGTTGTTAATGATATCACTGTTTATCATCAGTCATCTGTACTGGTCTGGTAACTTACATGTCACTTTACAAATATAGGGCCCAAACTTGCTCCCACTGTAGTCAACAGGAGTTATTCCATTGACTTCAACTGCAGCAAGATGAGATTCAGAGTGAAACATGTTCCACATCCTGAAGAGTTAGACGAGATCAAAGACATGCTATAGGACAATAGCACAGGCAAAGGAATCGTTCTAGACTGGAATGTAGGTGATCTGGCCTAATAGAGCAGGAGTCAGGTCTAGTGGGCAAAGCAGGCATCCAGGTTGGGGAACAAAGCCAACGATCAGCTCCAGAGTCAACTACCGGTCACCAGAGCCAGGGGCCGAGCCAGAATCAGAACCAGGAATCAAAACTGAAGGTCAGAGCAGAGGTCAGATGCCAAATGCCAGAGCCAGGGGTCAAGCCGGAGTCAGGATCAGAAGTCAGAGGCTGGGGTCAGAGCCAGGCCTGGTCACTGAGGACTGGATGCAAGGCATAAAGGCAGGAGGAGAGGCTAAGACCAAGCGTGGAGCAGACGCAGGTGGGAACAGGACCAAAGGCAGGATTAAGGCCAGAGCAGGATTAGGTGCAGGAGGCAGGCACAGGCAGGGTCCAGAGCAGCCACAATATGAAACTATCTTGTTGCTCAAACAAACTGCCTCTTCCTGGCTTAAATAGTGTAGCTGGACTAATCATGGAGCTGGGCAATCCTCCAATCAGAGCTGCTGTGAGTGGTGTCTTGGCAAAGGCTATAGCCCCAGTATCTTCATAGCTCATCTGGTTTCAGTAGCCATTGGATGGTGGCCAGGATGGGGCAGTTACCTGGGGGGCTCTTTTGCCTCTGCCCAAAACTGGGGACATCACAGGAATGGCTGGAGATCATTAGGGTCAGAGTATGATTTCAATAGTGTTATACAGGCCAAGGGCAAGTCAGAGCAGAATTTGGTCCTTGACTTGTATCTGCCACTTCTAGAGACCATGATTTATCATCTCTTCCACAGTATAGTACTTCAAGTGGTGAAAGTTTCTGGTCAGCATTGGTGTGAGTCTAAATGCAAATGTGGGATTTGACACACAACTTCTGTCAGAGGGCAGCTATACCATACTAGAATGCAATGATAACGTGTTTGGTTAGATGTGAGTGTAAGTTTAAACTGATATTCCAGAGCAGCATGTGCAGCATATTCTAATATTCAATAACTAGTAAAAATTAATGGAAAGGCCCCACATGACCAGTTCACCTTTCACAAGAGAAAAATACATATTTTAAAGTACAAGCTGCATGCCTATATAATAGAACCTAGTTTAAACTTAATTCAAGGACTTACAAAAACCAAGTCAATAGGACTACTCGCAAGCTTAAAGTTAAGTGTGTACTTAAATGCTTTGCATGATATGGGCAAATAGATGCAGGATTCCATATTTCAGAAGGAATTTCTATGAGCCTTCATTCATCCTTTCCTCTTGCTCTTTGAAATCATCATAGCTAGCCTGCAATCCACAACATCTCCAGGGTATCAGAGGAAGGCATTGCTTTTCTATTGGTCTGAAAATAGGTCTTGTGGCAATGAATTCTGCAGTTCTAGTTCCAGCTTTGAAAGTGCCTTCCTTTGTATTTCTGGGCAAATCACTCTGTCTCATAACATTATGGTGAGCATTAATAAATAGTACTAAATTGCTTTTGTAACCTCCCCAACACCTCTTACCGTAAGTGGGGCTGTGAATCTTATGTGGGCCCTGCCAGGGCCAGAGGTTGCATCCCAGAGCTGCTGCCCTGTTGACAGGCAACCCTCCTGTAAGAAAAGAGTGTGGAGACAGAGAACTAATGTAGCAGCCCCAAAGAGGGGAGATCTGTTGGGTTCTTTACCCAAGAGCCCAAACGCCGGGGAGAAGGGAGTGACTGCCCGATGGACAGTTCAGCCAGTTATTTCAGCTGCCTCAGCCTGCAGCCTGATCACCAACAGTTAACTCAGCTAGGAGGAAAAACAGAAAGCTTATATCTAAACTTTTTACCCCAGTGTGAGGAGGGCTCCTGTGGAGCTGAAAAGCTACTTCTGAGATCCAGACTGGCCCAGGGATCATTAGATCCTTCGGGCAAGGGGGACACTGGACCACAGTGCCAGCAGCATCCATAAGTGCACCATCAACAGGGACCGGACCGGGGTCTGACATGTTAGAGGGCTGAGTTAACAATTAGAGTCAGGGAGACTTTGCTGTGGTTGTGTTAGGTGACCAAAAAAGAGAGAAAAAAAAGTTTCTGGTACCCGCCCCCTATATATATTTTATATATATGCTTAAAACAACCTAGCCACGTTCATATATATTTATTTAGTATAACTTGTTTTTTACAATTTTTGTGTTTATAATTTCTGTTGTTTCTATATAGTTTATTGGAGTTGGTAATTTGAGAACTGTGTACTTAGTTATAACATGAGCACAGTATACCCTGATAGGATGGCTTACCCATTATTTCCCAGGAAGCACTGCCACTGGACTATCATTTAGAATAATCCAGATAAATAATGGGAGGAGTTGTGAGTACAGCAGGGAGACCCACACTAATAGGATGACCTTGGCCTTGGAGGATGGGGCAGGGGGGTGGGAGGGATAAAGCACACTCCATACCTCCTGGGTTTGTACCCTCAGAGGCACCAGGGGGGTTATACTTGGAAGAGCAGAAGTGCTGTAAAATTCAGTATTATAATGATTATATCATTTCATTACAGTATATAATTCTTCTTGCTACATCCCTGGGTAACACAGATGCTTTATACTCAAAAAAAGACACCAGTCCTTGAATGTGAAATTAATGCTGCTTCTTAAAAAATGCAGTAGTAAAAGTAGGCAGTAAGGGGAATCAGCTTCTCTTCAAGTTTTTGCAGCTGTTCTTTCTCTACTCAGGAATGTATAATTCTCTGCTTTTCCTTTCTGGAGAGTCCTTAACAAACAACAATTAACTGTGCAATACCTTATCATGCATTCCATGATCAGGGAGGATTCTTTTATCTGTGTCTTCTACCTAAAGGCTATTGAGAAGCATTTAAAGGCAACATGAATATGGATGAGATGAGGTCAAGCAGATGGGGCTGATATCAGAGAAAGATAAAGAGTCATATTTAATGTGGTTCATAGCGGTTGCTATAAGCATGTGCCCAAAATGATATAAATATGTTAATGAAAAGCAGGTGATGTTTCAAATTTCCTCAGAATACTGCGATAAGTAACACAAGTCATGTAGGCCCGGATCCTGAAAAGTATTTAGGGGGCTAGCTCCCACTGAAATTTGAGAATAGGGGCTTTAGTGTCCTCCTCGGGGGTTTGGTACGTAAGACAATGGACTCTATCATACCAACTTCCCAGGGCAGAAAGAAACATAACGACGCATCTCCCCAGTAACGTGTCTCTCTCTCGCTTTCTCTTTTGCATTTACAGTGGGAGTGCGGAGGTTTAAAATCTGTAATTTGTAGGCAATAGTTCAACCACATAAAAAATACTTGGGAGGCAGCTGGACCGACAGGTTTCCAAAAAGGGGTTATTTGTTTTTAAGAGATTCTGTCAATGTCTTCGAAAAAGATGTTTCCTCAGGCCTTAAAGGAGGGTTTTCTACTGCCCTCTTTGCTCAAAGATTGTGTCTCAAAGAGGAAATGGATTGCACCATTTGTAAGTTTGATTAGCTTCATTCTCTTTGCAGTCCAGATTGCAAGAAGTAGCAAAAGTTGTGGCATTCATCAGAGATGGTGCTCCACTCAGTCTGGCATCCAGACAAATATATTCCTGCACCAGTCCTGCAAAAAATTCGAAGTTAGAAGGGCTGTGTCAGTTGTTAATGAAAGCTCTGCCCCTAGATACAGCCTTAGTAGTCTATAAAACAGAAAAATTATTTGAGAGGGTGGAATAGAACCTCTGACTTAATGAGTGCTTCAAACACTGAGACATCCTGAGTTGTCACCAATATGAAAAATGGTTGTGGACAGGTTTTCAGTGGATGCAGTCTTAGGGTAGGTCTTCACTACCCGCTGGATCGGCGGGTAGCAATCGATCTGTCAGCGATCAATTTCTCATGTCTCATTAAGACATTAGAAATCGATCGCTAGCAGCACCCCCGTCGACTCCCGTAACTCCAGCTTGCCACGAAGCGCAAGCTGGAGTCAATGGGGGAGCGCGCCACTGACCGCCTCTGCCATGACGACGGCAGGTAAGTCAGCTGAAGATACGCTGGCTTCAGCTACGTTATTCATGTAGCTGAAGTTGCGTAATCTTCAGTCGATTTCCCCCTCGCCCCAATGAAGACCAGCCCTTAGAAAACAAATAATGAAATAACACAGCCATTCCATCCCCTGTGTCACTGAGTAACTCAGAGATTTGCCAAGACTTTCTTTTCTTCACTGTATTTTCAAGCAATGAGAACACTGGATTAGAACTGGCATTGAAATGATTGAAAGAACCCTGCACACGCTTACTGAATGTCTGAAAAAATATTTGCCACACAATCCATCCTGACCTGGAAAAACTTTCTGGTTATGACTGGTAGCAATAGAGCCAGGTAATACTGTGTCCATCATGCTGCAGGGGGCAGAGGAAATATAGTTATGGGTTCCTAAAATACAGTCCGAGGCTGTAGCTGCAGGATAAGGGCAAAACTGATCAACTGCAGCTTTTGATGCTGTTGGAGATGCAATTTCTGTTCATCTAGCAAACAAGACATTAATATAAGAAAAAATTATATTATAAAATTATACAAATATATATGCAAATCAGGTGCAGTCGTTGGGCTCCTGGCAAGCTGCCAATAGGACCTGAGTTAATAAGTTTGACTATTTCTTTATGACGTAGTTATGGCTACGTCTCTCTTCTAAGACTGGCCAAACTTTTGAAATATGATTATGCCCCTTTCCAATAACTCTATTTGTGTGACATTTATAGGTAATAGAATAAGTAAATGTCATGCACTGCAATTAAATATTTGTTACCTTGTGCATGGTCCACTTAGAGATGCCCTGATGGTTTAGAAAAAAGGGTTGTGCCAGATAAGGTACTTGCTTGCTGTTCATAGGATCTTGATTATGTCATTGTTGTATATATGATTCTACAACATCTACTTTTGGTGTTTAAGATTGCATCTGTGATCTAGCCTATCCAATGCAATCTTATAATGAAGCAGAGAACGTGATAGAAAGATGCCACTTTTCTACTGATGCACTAGAAACTGATCAAATGATGGATATACAGATATACGGCAAATGTAGTAAATAGGACTTTTCTTTATCCAAGGCAGTTATTAATTTTGTGTATTTATTTTTTAAAAGGTGGCATTAATGTCAAAGTAGGGCCCAGGAGGTTGCATTATCAGCTGTCTGCTTCACATATTTACCTCTTTCACCGTTAAGGGTCAGATTTCCAGAACTGCGCTCAGACACTTCTGGATGTAAAAATGCATACACGTTTGTAGTTTTAATCTGAAAATACACACTGAAACCAAAATAAAACCAACAAAACTGAAAATGCCAGTTAAGAGCACAGCTCTGCATGCATTTGTCCATGAGGTTGTATATCTGCAGTTCTGAAAATCTGACTTTTAAAATTCGCTAGGCTCCTGCTGCCAACAATTTTCTAGGAAGGGACTCCAGGAAGAACCTTCCACGAGCCACCCGCTGCCCATGCAAGTAGCTGTTGTATAGAGGACATTTCAACCAAGGAGCTTTCTGGCTCCCCTTACCTCTATCCTACCAGTCAGAACTGGGGTGAGGGGCTCCAGCACACTCCCTTCGCCAGGCTACTCTCAAATGCTGACACCTAGCACTTTCTATTTCCAGTTAATGAAAGTAAATATTTTCTAATATGGTTTCTATCATTCCTCACCCCCGTCCCGCCCCAGGTTTCTATTAAACATTTCATGTGCACCCATCCTAAACAGTTTGCACTGATTTAAATGACACTGAATGACATCAAACAGTCATTGAAGCTTTTATGCTAATTCTGAATTTGACCCACTGAGAATTTCAAGGTGTTTTTTTTTTTTGCCACCACCAACTACAGACTTACCTGAATAGAATGTGCTGAAGAATTGGGTAGTAAGATATTATCTGTACATGAGTTTCTGAGCAGCAAGCGACCAATCACTGCAGTGCTGATGGAAAGAGTGTAAGGAAGGTTGTTTGTGTTGTGTCAGTTAATCAGAGGAGCAATGTCTAATTGACAAAACAATATATCCCTTGGACTACTAGGCTCTTTTCAGACAAAGTACATCAAATAAACCTCAAATATGGTTCATCATTTTGCAGCTGCATGAACAAAAAATCACTATGCCCTGATGAGAGAGTTGAGAAAATCAACTCTGAATCCAAAAGCAAAGCGCCAGACTTCAATGGAAAGTACCAGCTACAATATTTTAGATTTTAAAATGCATGTACTACATCAAAAAAAGAAGACGTATGTAAAAGCTGTCACCCTAATGCAATAACCTTAGAGCACTTCTGCCAGACTGAGCTTCATGCATTCTCATAGAGACTAAGAGAAAGGTTTCTGGTATTTACTTATTTTTAAGTATGGAACTCTCATGAGTGTTGCCCATTCTCACTGGTCAGGATGATTGATGTTTCAATTGCATATTTATTCCAAGCTACAAACAGACTCCCCTGGCCATTATGAAGACACCTTGTCTTTCTTAGCTTACCTTGCTCCATCAGAACCTTTCAGGATAGCAACATTACACAGCTGGAAGAGGTTCAGAATGGTTTAAGATAGCATAGTCTTTAAAATGAAAGTGTTTGTTATTACAGGCCCTGGAAATAGCACCCCTAAGTACAATATCCTCTACCAAAAGAGCTGCCTTAAATGTATTCAGCTCCAAAACAGTTACCTCTTCTACAACAAAATCATTAAGCTGAGTACCCTGGCTTAATTAGACTTAGATGTCATCAGGGATCCACTATGTTTTAATAAACTCATCTGTTTTTATGATCACTTCTGTAACAGAGTCACAAAAACCCAGTTATCTTGTCCCATTGCCCCAGGAGCACAATTAGAAACTATCTGTACCCTTTGGACTGGCCTTCAGAGGGCCACATTTTCAAAGGCTTTGTGCCCACAATATCAGGCACTTGCCGCTGCAGTAACAGGTATAAGTGGGTTTGTGCCAGGAGAGCATTTTCAGAGCAAGGTACAACTTGAGCAGCAAATTGCTTGGCTGCCATTGTGACACTTGTGCCAAGATTATCAGAAGAGAACAGCACATTGGGTTCTGAGCTTTTTTTGAACAGTCTGTACCAGTATAGCTGTGACATTCCCCAGGGTACAATCTGAACTGTTGAACCACTGTGTCCTTTTAATTCTCCAGCCCAAAGTGAATTTTTCCCTGCTTTGCTAGTAACAATCAGCCTCTCCAGGCTCTGCTCACATACAGCCATTAGCATGGAAAGTCACTCCTAGCAAAGTTACATGAACACTCTCCCAGCCACTCATGAGCTATATACAGGGCAACACTATCAAATTCCCCAACCTCAGCCTTGCACCCCAGGAATGAGCACCTTATATGGCTCAGTAGAATCTGTGCAGTATAAGCTCATATTAGTCCAACATTCCAACAAAGGGTAATGTTTATATGCACCAGCCTTGTTGTCTCAAGTGGAGTCCCCAAGTCCCATTCAATCCAAGTACACCCTGGATTAGATAAAGGAATATAACAAGTTTATGAACTAGAGAAAGATAGATTTTAAGTGATTATAAGTGATAAAGGCAAAAGAGTCAGAATTGGTTACACAAGAAATAAAAGGATACAACCACAAATCTATTTCCTAAACTTTATCAAACTAAATAAAATTTGAAAGTAAATAGGTTTCTCCCACCCAAAAACTTTCAGCAGTCCATACTAACTGGAAAGCCTTTCAGTTATGACCAGTCGCCCCAGTCCAGTGATGCTCCTGTTGTTTTTCAAGCGATCTCACATCTGTGAGTAGAAATGAGGGAGGAGAGGTGAGAAGTAGATCACTATCTCTCCTTCTTATACTCCGACCTTTGTACTGGAAAAATCTTTGCTGGAACATGGAGTCAGCAGTTCCACTGCATACATGCTCTGCCAGCTGTCCTTCAGGTGAATTATAAATATTTTGTTTACAACTTCCCTACTGGTTAATCTCTGATTAAACAGGTAAATGATTCTTTAGCAGCCTGCTAGTGTACAAGTGTGTCTTTGTCTCTGAAAAACTCATTTGAGCCTGTTTTTCTAACACAGTAACATGTTACAGTAAAATAAATGTTATACTTCAGGATCTCATATCTTTACAAAGTTGACACACATATTTTACCAGGTTAACAATGTTCAGCAGATTATGAGTTTTCAAATGATACCATGCAAGGCATACATTGTACTAAATGTATCATAATCATAGGAGAGTGATGAATGTGGGGTACAGGGTGTCCCGTGGGGTACAGGGTGTCACAATAGCCCTATGAGAGCAGGTGGAATGGGGGCATGAAAATAGTTGTGATGGAGTAGGTGAATTGGTTCATTATGGGAAGGATATGTCAAAATAGTAAGTTTTGGAATTTGTTCTATAGATAAACAGGTTCATTGTCATCCTCAGCTCTTCTAGCTAAAAGTTCCACAGTTGTGGATGAACCAGTGAGAAGGCTCCATCTCTTTCTTGCATTAGGCTTCCCCTATTAACTGAAACTTTCATTATCCCTGAGTACTGAAGCTTTCTCAGGATGTTTGGGTCAGAGAGTAATAAGTGGTCTTTGACATATAGATCATTCCCAGCCTATTGTGTCCTAGTGTAATCTTTGGATGGGCTAGAGTTCACTTCATGGCCCTTCTCCAGTGCCTAAAAAAGAACTAACCCAACTCCCATAGAAAAGCAGCTGGAGACCCAAAGTTCAGTCTCTAAGGATTTTCAGGAAGGATTACACATGGTCAGCCTCTCCACATTCAAGTTCCAAAAGGAACTAAAGAAGTGAATTTAATTAAATAACTTTATAAAATCGTATGATAATGAGACAAAAAATAATCTAATTATTTAAGCATGACAAGACTACTATATAATTCACAGACATTACCTTCACAGTTATACATAAATAAAGAAAACAAATTAAAATCTGAACAGGTCAGTCCCCACAGAAACACTGTGAGAAGAAAATGAGAGTCCCCAAAAGCTTAGGTTTAGTTCACCTAAGTCTCAGTTAGAATCTTTGATCACCAAATCTATACAATTTGTGGAGTCTAAAACATCTTCCCTCCACTTGCTTGTAAGAATCTTCAGTTGGAATCCATGCAGACTCTCTCTCTGCTGAAATCAGTGCTAGCCAGTCAGCTAACTGATTAACCAATCACTCAGTTAAGTCACAAATGTATACATTTAAAGAAAACCCTGCTGCAAAATGCTTCAGAGATGGGGACAACAGCCTGACTTCTGCTCCTGGGCTCAGCTTCTCCCAACTCACACAGGACACATGGCCCTTAGTAAAACAGCTGCCCTGACTGCTTGCCCTCATGGAGTCTGACCCCAGCAATAGGGAACCTATTGGAGCATACCCAAAACTATCATATCCAATTCCAGAAGCTTCTTGATGTGGAGTGCTAAATCTGCCTAGCAACAATGACCCAGGCATAACACTCCTACCTCCTACCAATGAGGCTCTTAAAAAGATCTCTATTAGGCACACGGGTTGCACTAGCGCTTTACACAACATTAAAAGTATAGGGAAACCAAATTAGTACAGCAAATAACCATGTTTTTAACTGGTTCTGGTTGCTTCTGTAATAGAAGACAAGAAGGCCTATTAGATAGCTACTAAACTATTTAAAAGGATATTATCTAGTTCCTATACACTACACAGCCCATTATTCTTCTTCATGTGGCTGATGTTAGATATAGAGCAACAACTATAGTTTTACAGTCAGATGGTTAAGCCAGATAATTGCGTCTGGAGTAGTAGAGTGTATTGTTGTGTTGTCTTCTTTGTATTTGTGAATTGGGCATTGAATTATTATATGTTCCATGGTCTGTTCTGGTAACCCAGTCACACACTGGAGAGTCTTTAATTTTCCATTTGTACAGCAAGCATCTGCATCTGCCATGGTATGTGTGGATGCGATTTAGGGTTGCCTATGAACTTCGCAGGCCATTGAAGCCAGGGATCTTCTGCATTGGGTCTTTCACAAAGTGTTTTTCGTGACTTCTTGTAAACTCCATTCGGCCTTCCAAGCTTCATCGGGATTGAAGTTGCATTGTTGAAGGCTAAATATGTGGGTCCAAAAGGGCTTACACGACTTCAAGCGGTGGTGAGAGACATTGTTAACATCTTGATGGATGGATAGAAATTCGTTTTCCATGATCCTCTGGAATTTCTGAAGGGTTGTGATCCCAGGATGCTATTGTAATATAAACACCAAACAAAAATAATGTACTTCGTGGATACAAAGGGGCTCTTTGGAATGTAGGCCATTGTAGAGTCCTAGAAGAATGGCTGCTGCTTGCTTCAGTACATGTTGAGCTACTGTGGTGTAAATATCACAGTGGTGTAAATATCTGCAATTAAAGATTTCATTTTCTTAACTATTGGGTCTAAACCAGCAGGTAATACTAAAAGAGCCACTAATTTTGAAATATACTGTGATCCTGGGTCTCATGAAAGGTACTGTGGCTTTAGTATATAATTTCCTTTGTTCAGGACCCATGGTGGACTGAGAGCACAGAGAAGGGAAATTAAAATGAATGTCACAATGGGAAATCAGATACTGTATGTGCTTGTAGTTCATGTCCTCCCTTGAATTTTGAAAATAATCCCTCAAAAAATTGTTTTAATTCTACTGGACTCATGGCAAAATGGTAAGAGTGATTAGTTAATGGGATATGTGGGGCCTAAAGCAGTAAAATGACATACATGTTCTGAATGTGTGGATGTATTCAATTATTACAAAATAATATGGATAGCCATACCCTAAGCTCAAACTATCCCCTTTCAAACCAAATGCCTGTAAGTGGGTGGAGAGTAGAAATATTTGTTCAGTTTCAGCTCAGGGAGTTCTCCCAGAAGGAAGGATTCTCTTCCCTTGCGGGAAACAAAAGATCCACAGGAATCTCCCAAGCTTGAGGATCCACGGGGAGATTTCACCAAAAAAATATGAAGCTCATAGCATCTCCATGGAATGCTTGTTTCTTCACACACTATCCTTAATCCCACCTATCACAGTTCAGGATAATTGCACCTATATTCCCACTCTAAGGTCCAGCAAGGTCACCCACTCTAGGCCCAAGGCTCCTTAGTGGTCACCTCTCTTGGATTAAGACCCACATTTCTCTCCCTCCTGACGGAGGTAGGTTCAAGCAGCACAGCTGGCTGCGTCCACTGTGAATCCACCAGCAAAGTCAGACTCATAAGCAATCCTGCTTTGCTTTTCTCCTCAGACACAAAAGACAGTGTAATTCCCACAGTTAAATTGCCACACAGCTTCTCCCAAGCAAACACATTTAATCTTTAAGGGAAAACATTACAGCGAAAACAGACCAAGACAATAAAGAACCTACATGCCTGCTAATCAGTTTACCAGAAATCATCCCCTCTCCACTACGGGCTCTGGCTAATGAATAATCCTGCAAACCCCACCCGGAGGTGTTTCCGTGGGCACAGGATCATAACAGCTTTCACTTGGAACACACACACACTCATGACACAGTGAGTCACTCCTCTAACCAGTCTGGTACTTTGAAGTGACCCTGAACAGAAATATAGTCAGATGAAAGTTCCCCTCCCCAGGGAAGAGTTTCGAGAGGCTGAGTTCTTGCATAACTGGAGAGTCCTATTTGCATACCCCTCTGGGGAATTTATGGGAAACCCAATTAATTTTAAAAGTTTCACATTGTTTTAAACAGTTCTTTGAAGTTCATCACATTTCCAAGGGCTTAATTTGTCAGGTGTCCTCCCTAGAAACATTACATTAAATCCCATAATACACATTTTCATTTTTAATACAATGAACTCCCAAGATATTTAAACTTAATTCAGTAAGGTCCAGAATATTGCAGGAAATTACCATACCTGTCTCACCATTCATCCACTCCCAGCAATTTCCATGGCACCCAAATACAAACAGGCATGGCACTCCCATTATGGACAAAACATCTCCCACTGGGAGTGCAATAGCTGTCTTGCTCTCCTAGCACTTTTAACCACTAAGGAGAGATGCTGCTCTGCTCCTTGTACATGGGGAAAGAGCTTTCCTACATCTTGTGCACTAGTAGAGAAAAGGATAGAAACTAACCCATAAGGCCTCCTCCGTTTGGGCGTGGTTAAATTAAAACAGCAGCACTCAGCTATATTCCAGTCTTGTGTGATACTATGACGGAGTCCATGGTACAGTAAAATAAAGTAAGATGATGGAGGGAGGAAATGAAGGACGGTCCTTTGATCTCAGTGTCTGTGAGATTACTGGGGGGGAGGAAGGAATACTAGAAAATGAAGGCAAAGATAAAGAAAATCTGCTAGCAACCACACACCACTATTCTTTGTTTTACTTAAATTTGGGAATTTAAATTGATTGTTTCCTGGGCAGCAGACGGGGGAAAGGTTACAGAGGATACAATTAATCCTTCTTCTGGAACATGTCAGGAGGGCTGGAATACACAAAACAATATTTGACACAGTAATTTAATCTTTCCATTAGCTCATGGGAACCATCACAACCAAGGGTAAACAGCCAGCTTTTCTTTTAATGGGACATTAGATAACAATTTACAGTGACTAAATGTGTGCAAAAGAAGTGCTGTTTCAGGTATGGTAAGCTATAGTCCCAGGATTGGGGCAATAGAGCAGATTTAATTATAGTTTAGTGAAAGGAAAGAAAACCCAGTGAATTATGAAATAAAGAAAATAAAGTCGGCATAATCCGATGGCCCTTTCCTTGTTCCTGTCACATGATACATGATTTTCTACTGAATCTTATCTACATTTATCTGTTCGAGCACAGATCTCAATAATGTAACAGATATTGTACTATTACTGTGTACAGCTTGATTTTCATTTTGGACGTATAACGTTGTTGTTTTTTTCTGTAACCTTAAACCAGTCTAAACTCAACCTGACTAAACAAATGTTTGTTTCATTTCAAAGAAACACTTTCATATTTGAAGATGGCCTACCTTAAAACTGAGGTAAACTGTTGGGACACAGGTTTGGTTGGTTGATTGGTTGTGCTGGTAAACACAAGGCTTCAAAAGGAGGAGGGTTAAGAAAAGGAAGACAGAAAAATAGAAGAAAATTTAAGAGAAATGGGATGGGGGAATGAAGAAGTACTAACACCTTTAACATATTGCTTTTAACACGGCATGTGAGTCACCTGATTCAAATATCAGTTTTGCAGAGAGATAAAGAAATTATTTTGTCCTGTGAGGTTCTCAGAGAGATGAGCCTGTCAGGAAGTAAAGAAATAGGTCGTAGGAAAGTTAACAGAAAGCCAGGAACAGAATACGTTGTGCCACAATGCATCATCTCAGTTAAAGGATCATGGGCTGAATGCCATTTAAACTGATGAATACCCCAGCTCTTATCAGCCTGGTTGTTTCTTTTATGAATTCATAGAGCTCATTGTTAATTCCACAGAGTAGCCTCCGGAATCCTCCTGTTGTGTTTGTCAGTCTAGAATAATTAAAGTGTGAAGCAGCCAAATACCATGGTTCAGAGGAAGAAGTTTCATGGGAGGATTTTCATCTAATCACAGATGTTTGGGCATTTTAGAATAAACAAAGGATACTGAAAAAGACTGTCTTCCTCACAGATGAAAGGAGAATGTGTCCAGGACTAGACTAGACTGGCATGCCCTGTGCAGACCAAAGCTGTGGTCTAATTCTAAGGGGCAAATCCACCCCCTTCTCCTCAACAGGCCCAGAGGGCAACAGAACTTTGCAAAAAAGGGACAATTGGTGGGGGAAGTGCACACAGGAAATACTTACTATCTGTATGGCATGGAGCTCTGCTGCACACAAGCTCCCTGCACAGCAGTGGGAGAGGATGGGGTGTCTGGCAAGGACAGGCCAAAGAGAATACTGGGATGAGCTGGAGAATCCACAGTTATACATATTCTCCCTCATGGTGTAGGAAGTGGGTAATAGTTCAGAGGTAACTTCGGCCACTGGGCTGGTATAGGCTATGCAGAGAAGTTTTGCAGCTCCTCCATAGTCTGGAGTTTAGGACCGACCGACTCCCCTTCCCAATTTAGTGGCAAACAACCTTGGAAAATTTAACCCACTGTGTGGGCCCAATCCTGCTCCTATGATGTTGTTGACAAAATTGTCATTGACTTGAATCAGGGCAGTATTGAATACTATGGGCCTGATTCTCCCCTCCATTACAATTTATACCAGTAACTCCCATAAAGTTATTCCTGATTTATGCTGGTATACAAGAGGAGAATGAATTCTCCCTCTCCCCCCTCCATCTCTTTTAGCTTTTGGTAATGGTATTTCTCATTTCAAGCTGATTATTTTAATTTCTTCTCAGGCTAGTTGTTTTAATCCTAGGCACTGAAGTATGTTTATGTTAGACCTTGGGTGATATTTCCCCTGGGTTAGTTTATGATTGTGCACTACATGCAAGAAATAGTATGTGCTTCTCCCTCTTTCCTTCCAAAACAAATCTACAGACATACCGGTGTATAATGAATAGCTACAACTGAGGCTAGCTCAGCAGCAGAGTTGTTTCAAATAATGTTTTCTGGGTGGAGTCAGTGAATCAGAACCTTGGAGGTAAAAAAACAAAACAAAAAAAACCAAGGGAGCATTAATGTAAGAAAAACATGCTCCTAGTTCTGCTGTAGAGGAGATCTAGGATCCATTCTGCTCTGACAATCATGCAAATATCAGAGCTGGGAGAAAAAATAACCCACAACCTTCCTTTTCCCGTAACAATCCTACATATGCATAAACACCATTGACAGGTTATAAATGAAAAGCAGAGATACTGCACATCCCCGGTTTAGGAACGTCTGAATACTTACTGCTGTCCTGCAAATTAAAATGCCCACGTTTGTGATTTTAAAAATTTAATCTAGTTCTGTAGGCCTGCTGCTGCAGGAGTTCCTTGCATTGAATTTCTATAGACTTTCCCATACTCAGCGCTGCAGAGGTATTGGGCCCTACTTGTGTCTATCGTCTCGCCTCCACATTTTGGCTTCTTTTTGCTGTCAAAAGCTTGAAAAAGAACATCTCAAAGGCTCATCTTTAAAATGCTTCCAAATGGATTTTTTAGACTGTTAATATTTAAGTACCATCTACAACACGCATAATTAAGTGTGTGCGGTCTTCGGAAAGCCCTGAATAAGAGTCAATGCAGTACAGTGCCCTGCCAGACTAACGTAATTTGTTCGTTATAAAATATAATAGTTAGAGCATGATTATGAAAAATAGTACCTCTAATAAGGGATGCAAATTTACACAATTTAGCTTATTTTCTTCCTAGCAGATGGGAAGAGCTACAGCAAACAGGTGTCTCTCCATCTCTGAGAACATGCTTTTAAAATGGTTAGTCCTTGGAGGAATATTGTTCTTTTGGCACAATTAAATGAACACCTAATTAATAGATGATTGTGTTAATGCTTTTACATCTTAAAATCGTAGTGCCAAATACTCAGCTGGTGCAAATTGGCACCATTAACTTCAATTGAGCTACACTGATTTATGCCAGATAAGGATTTGAATTTAGCACCGAGGAAATTGAAGGACTAACAGAATTGACTAGAGTCAGGCATACCATGCATAGATGCTGTCCACGCTGCCCTGCCAATACCCCATAATCATTCCTCTGACCCTCTTTACCAGTCAGGCAGGTAAAATTGTGTAGCTATTTTGTAAGGTAGACAAATGTCAAGAGGAGAATAAGATGAAGCCACCAAACTCTTCTCATTTACAAGTGGCTTGAATATAGCAGTTCTCTGGGGTGAAAGGCTAATGCACTGACTTTTTATGCCAAGTATTCCCCATTATACATAGCTAATAACAGTACATTAAACATCACTGGGAACTAAGAGTCTGATACTATATGGGCTTTTTTCTCATGTCAGTCTTACGCTTTGCATCTTCAGTGGCGGATTAGCCACTGGGCCATTGAGGCCCATGCCCAGGGGCTCTGGCCAGTTGGGGGGTCCCTGGAAAAAGAGGCAATCCCATGCCTCAACTCGCTCCGCCCGCCTGGCACTCGTGCTGGGGAGTGGGGTCAGGACACAGAGGCTTGCCCTGATCCCTGGCATGAGCACTGGGTGGATGGAGTGGGGCAAGCCGCTGTGCCCCAACCTCATTTCCCTGGCAGAAAAACTGGGGAGGGGGTGGCAGGGCACAAGGGGGAGACTTTTATATGAATCAACATCAGACCACAGATGTACTAGGGAAGAGAGTATGTAATACTTGCTGAACTGAATGTTGTATTCATATGGTCTCCCTATGAAAAAAAGAACACAATCTCCTCTTAAATATGCACCTGCCTCTTTCCCCTCCCGGCCCCTCCCCCCCCCCACACTCTGGCTCTGATTCTCCATTCTGCCCCAGCCTCTTTATGCCATTGTTGTAGCACAAAGGCAGCAGTAATGGCCTCTAGTGAATACTCCTGCCAGGAACATGGCCAAAGTCATGGCTATTCTCAGCTGCTCGGACAGTCTGAATACCCACAGAGGAGAGAGAGAAGTTAGCTCTTTCACAGACACACAACACTAAAAAATAATCCTTGTGAAGTCCATCACTGACAACATTTAAATAAACCAATGATTACTTTGTATATAAACAAGAGGCTAAGGGAGCAGATAGGAAGTGTGAAAAATCAGGACAGGACATAATAGATGCCTATATAAGACAAAGCCCACAATATTGGGCCTGTCCCTATAAAACTGGGACATCTGATCATCCTACAGGGGCCCTGTTTGTAATGAAGCAAAGATAGGATCTGATTAGCTTTTAGTGGTGATAAGGCAATCACTCTAGCAATACACATTAAACACTTTGAGCTAAATTATCAGTGAGCTTCTCCATACACAAGTGTGTCCCTTCTGCATGGTGTATGCAGCTATGTGACTAAAAGTAGATACGGTCATTCTGCTGCATGCTACACTTTTAAATAAAGAGGAGTCTTCCTGCCTACTGCAGAGGTAACTTTGAGACAGCTTCTATTTTGTGAAGGAGAGTTGCTGCAGCATGGTTACAGAGGAGACATCTACTTTTGTTCTCTCTTGATTTGCTATTCCCCTAAATCTAAAATAAGTCAGACTGATGGTGTAAGGAAAACATTAGCTGTTCCCAGGTATCAAAGCCTACGTTTCTGTACACGAAATGGAGATCCTCAAAAACTGTATGTGCATGTTTCAAAAACTCATTGAAAAAGGTATCCTTATCTGAAGTCTTAAGGACAGGCGACATAGGGAATCATCAGTGTGCATTAGAGCTCTAAATCCCAGGTAAAACCCATGTCTGCAAGCCCTGGTTATTTTAAAAACAGGAGCAATTTATCTCAGTGTTTCTCAACTGATGGCTGGCCCCTTCCAGAGGAATACAAAAGACAATCAGGGGGTTGCAAGGTATTACTATTACAATCTGAAGTCAAGAAAAATCTCGCTCCTTCCCTTCAAGGTCAAGGATTCTCTATCAACTTCTCAAAGTGCACACTCACAAATAAGTATTTGTCTGGCTCCAAAGTAGAACAGCTGAATGATGATTCCAGAATAGCTCTTTTGGTAAATTGGTAAATGTTCACACCCTTGGTGCAAACAAGGCCTCAAATGGGAAGCATCCCTCTGCAGCAGCTATGAAGCTGTTTTAACCAGAGACTGGAAAGTGAAAGATGCAGGTCTGCACAACTCGGAAAGCAGTGAGGGCCATATTACTGCAAAAAACCCAGCTGCGGGCCGAAAAGCCCCACCCCCATCCACTTCCCCCCCACCCTACCGCTTGGCTTGCCCCACCCCTACTCAGCCCCCACGGGCCACACAGTGAGCTCATGTGGGGCGCATATTGTGCAGGCCTGGAAAGATGCATGGTTCTATATCTCACTATTGCACTGTCAATCTCCTGAACCAGCCATTTCCTTCAGCTAACTTCTAATACACGTTTTTTTAAAATCTTACTTCAGTGTCAGCCTCAGATGCATGATTCATACCATCATAGTTTACACCATACCTTGGGAGGTCACAAGTTACCATGTGACAGTGTTCCTTGTGAAGTATGACACTGCTTTCTTAAAAGGCTTTAAATGTAACCTGGGAGTAGGTGACCAGATAGTAAGTGTAAAAAATCAGGATAGAGGGTGGTGGATAATAGGTGCCTACATAAGACAAAGCCCTGAGTATCAGTTCTGCCCCTATAAAATCAAGACATCCGATCACCCTACCTGGGAGCATTAATGAACCACTGTGATTTGGTCTTCATCGTCACAAAGGGGCGCATGGGAGGGTGGGGTGAGGGGTTGTAAATAGCTAACTTTCACATGTTTATTACCTGGCTGTTTAATTCTAAATAGCACTAGCAGTTTCTACCATGGGGTAGCTAGGCAAGGTCAGCACTCTCTCTCTCTCTTGCCCATGATTGATCTTGCCTAACTTACTCTGAGGTTTTAGAGCAGAATAGCTAATGCTTGTTAGTTATCCCATGGTAAAAAACCACACTTATCTCCCCTCACCTCCCCATCCCCGCCATGAAGACAGAGCCTAAGTGTTGTTTTAGAGGGATTTAATGGAACATAAATTACTAATGCTATTTTGCTGGTAGGATTTTTTTTTTAAACATAATTAAATGGAAAACTCAGCAGCGAGTGCAAATGTATTATTCTAGCTCTACAACGTAGCTCACAGATTTATCCGTACAAAAGTCAAGTCACTATGGTGTGGTAAAGACATGCTGGAAGTCTATTGTAGTCCACCGCAGATAAAAGGGCATATTGTTTGTCATCTCAGCATGTGGGGTTTTGTGCACATAGCTCATGTTAATGCTGATGGAAGTTAAATATGTAAATTACTGCACACTGAGATGAGAGTAGATTGCTTGGAACTTTACAATTCTAAAGGTTCTCAGCTTTTGATCTGAGGCAGAGGTGGAGAATAGTTGGGATCATTTGTCTTAATTCCCCAAACTTTAAAGGTTCTGATAAAATAGGACACTGTTCTGAACCAGCCGGTTTTGCAAAAATCAAGACAGGCTGACAATTATACCGTAAAATGAAAAGTAAACCTGGCTACCCTATATCTTGGATTGTTTTGTGGGCAGGGGGATGGGGCTGCCACATCTACTGCGCACATGTGACAGGAAGGAATGGGGACTGAACGGACCCTCCACCCCACTCCACACAACTCATCAAGGGATGTATGCAGTGCCAGGGATAGCATCAGCATAGGCAGGGTACTCCACAGAGCATAGGGATCCAGAGGCAGATTAAGACTCTTTGGTTTCCTGATCCGCTTCTGAAGCAGTGAAACACGACTCTGTCCCATATGGAGGGCTCATGGCAAAGCCACTGTTAAGCCCTACAAAGGTAAGCCAAAGAAAGTATAATTAGCCCCATTTAAAGTTATTTTCATTTTCTCTCTCTTCCTGCAAAATATTTAAGTCACCATCTAGTATGGATTCTATTATTCTGTGAACTGCTGGGGAGGGAGAAGATAATGATATTGCAAATAGTGCTTACCTTGCACAATATTTTTCCAGCATGTTGTGTTATCTTTGCAAGTGCCAGCAGGACATGGTAGCTCTCACACTTAAAGTCCCAAGATATAATACTAAAATGCAGATTTAGTTCTCATCTATTCAAAATAACGGCCCATTTGGTACAGAGTGAGAATGTTACATAGGCAAGTAAATCATAATTGATAAGATAGAGTAAAAAAAAAATGAATTGTGTGTAACAGTGTGTTGAGAAGTTTTCTTCTGCCAGTTCATTAAAGGAAACTTGCCCTTGAAATGCTGAGCAAATAATTTATCTTGATTTTTTTTTAAAGCCTGGTTCAGTCTCTTAACATTCTTTCATGAGCTTTGAACTCACTGAGTCTTCTAATAATGTCCTTAAATGAGGGAAGGAGGTAATTTTCCCTTTCAGTGCCTTTAGGGGATCATTAATCATGCATCAGTCATAAGTGTTAACTTTACAGCATGCCTGCTTTTTATTTTTAAGAGCTTAATTTCACATGGAGAAAGTGCTGTAAAGTAAAACTTTTAACTCCGAAATTGCTCCATTTCTCTGCACAGAATTGCTGTACCTCCTGCAAGGCAATTTTAGTATAGTACTCACCACCCTGGCTCAGAGTCTTAGATATACTATATTTCATTACAACCTTTTCTCTGCCCCCTGCCATAACACATTTCTGCAACAAGCAAATTCCATGGATGCTGGGGCTAGATTTATAGAGAAGCTGTGCTATGTTATTGTCATAGAAGATGTGCTCATTAAGTCAAAGGGAGATGCAACTGCTCAACATTCTGAAAAATGACAACTTTTATATGGGTCCTGTACTCTAGGCACCCAAATATGAATAGTTAAGTATTGAATTAAGTCAAAGCTAGTTGAAAAAGTTTATCTGAGAATAATTTACTGAAAAAGGCTAGGTATTGTAGCACTGAAAATTAATACACTACCTTTTCCCTTGGGTTCAAACCTGGATTAGATCACAGAAATTAACATTAATTCCAGTCCTCAGTAGGCATTTGTCAACATCAGAAAAATCAATATTTATTATTCCAAAATGGAATGTGGTTAGCAGCATATGATCAGGATATGCTCAAGTCTGGAATACCATGTGTATTATGGGGAAAGTATCTGTGGGAGAAGAACAGTGCACAGCAACTGCCTGTGTCTTGCCACTAACCACTGCCATTAAACCATTTCTTTAAAAAGCAGGAAGAAACATTTTGCTACAGCAATGTGATTCAGTGTCATAGATGGGTGACTCACCTATATCAGGGGTGGGCAACCTATGGCACATGTGCCAAAGGCAGCACGCGAGCTGATTTTCAGTGGCACTCACACTGCCCGGGTCCTGGCCACCAGTCTGGGGGGCTCTGCATTTCAATTTAATTTTAAATGAAGCTTCTTAAACATTTAAAAACAGCTTATTTACTTTACATACAACAATAGTTTAGTTCTATATTATAGACTTACAGAAAGAGACCTTCTAAAAATGTTTAAAGGTATTACTGGTACGCGAAACCTTAAATTAGAGTGAATAAATGAAGACTCAGCACCCCACTTCTGAAAGGTTGCCGACCCCTGACCTGTACAGTATATACAGTAGGCAGCATTCATTGGATGCCTGCACTGGGCTAGCATTCCTGAAGCTATTCCAAGAAACTAGTAAACAAATATGACTCTGGGTACGTATTGCTGCCTTTTGCTTTCCCGTTTGACTCTATTCTAGGGGGTGAAACTGCCTAATGATGGTCAAAAGATCTCAGTAATTCCATTTTGTTCAGAATAAAGAAAAAGAAACCCTATGATAAAAGGCAGAAGATTACCAAATCTGACCTTTCACCTTTTGAACTTCAGGACAGCTTTTTAAAACAATCAGCTGCAAGTGTAAATAGTGTCCTGCTGCCACTTATCCATATTTCCCAGGGAACCCATTTGTGATATATTGTTTGCTGCTCTCTCTCATGATAGAAATAAGCATTAAACATGGGAAAGTTAATACTTTATAATGATAAGCCAGGGGTTTAAATGAGCATGGAACTTGCTGAGGTAAAGTCTTTTACAAGATTTTCAGGCTCTAATAAGATCATTAGCATGCATCTGAAACACATTCGCACATTAAGCCCTGACCCAGAATGGTTTCATTACTATCTCTATTATTCTTATGACTTTGTAAGTGTAAGTGTAACAAGGCCCATCTCTGCCCCCATCCCCTTTCCTGCAGAAACTTCATGGAATCCAATGTGTGCTCCCTGAGGTGGAATTCTGCCTAAGTCAACTCGCTTCCTAGCCTCTCCTGTCCCATCCTGCCCATTAGACACACACAGTGCAGAGCTGTGCCTTTAAGAGAACAAGCTGGGCTGAACTGAGCTTTCAAGGCACAACTCTTCATTGAGGGAGGTGAGTTCCTGTAGTGAGAGCTACTCACAATTCCTCCTGGTAGGGCTGCTAACTTTCTGACTGAACAAAACCGAACCCCTGGCCCTGCCCCTTCTCCGAAGCCCCGCCCCACTTACTCCATCTTCCTCTCCTCCCTCTGTCGCTCGTTCACCCCACCCTCACTCACTCATTTTCACCGGGCTGGGGAGGGCCGCGGAGGGTCCCTTTTCGACCAGGTGTTCAGCTGAAAACCGGACACCTGGCAAGTGTCAACCCTACCTCCTGGGGCTCCAGGAGAGCATAGGCTGCAGCAGTAACTCAACTACATTTTAAATAGCTGAGCCCTCTTACCATAATTTTGTCCCCAACCAACTCACAGATTCAGGACCTGGGGAGCATGGACACCCCCCCCCCCCCAACTCAGCTCTCTCTATCTCCTTCAGTCAGGCCAATGCCTTTGGTGGCACTAACACAGCACGGAACCTGCATTCTGCAGTCATACTGTGCTTGGTTCCTGTGCAGGGGTTCGAGAGGGGGAAGGCTTCTTGGAATAACCTGTGTATCTGTTCAGGACTAAACCTAAGTTGGCTCTACATTGGCGAGTAGCCCTACTACAGTATACATACTTTGTATTTGCTCCTCAAAACCTTCACATTTTACAAATCTGATCTTTCCCTCCTGCAGCTTTCTCTGCTTCGTAAGGTAAGTCTCCTTAATTGATCCTGGCAGCTGGAGTTCCGATAATACCAGTGATTATTTTTTCCCTCCCCTTAGGTTTTCATTGTCGCACGATCATCTTTCAGGTTTTTGAGAATGCAATCGCAATGTGATTTGCTTAGCAGGGGACTCTGTCCATTTAAAGAAAGCCTTCAAATAGTTATCAAAATTCAAGCTCATTTTTTCTATTTTCTGCTGCAGAGGCAGCCTGTATGAAAGCACAATCACATTCTTATTCTCACAGCAGATTCCCTTCTATTCTAATGACAGCTTTAAGCACAAGATAAAAACTAGGGAATAGTTAAGATACATATATAAATATATACAGCCAGATCTCATCCAAACAATGGCTTATTATTTTATGAGAATCCACAGAGTGCTCAGTGCTGTGCAACATAATTCAACTCCTGGGCTCTGCCCAAACCACATGACTAAGTCTTTTTTGTGTCTCTCTTTCTCATTCTTGTCTCAACTTTTCACACGTGAATCCCTAAGGCCTACAGGCCTTCCTATGTGTAAATACTATTCCTGGATCCTCTTCGCTGACCCAGTGCACTGTCCCCCAGCCTTCTCCTGCTTCCATCCTTTCCTAAAAACATCCTTCTTCCAAATGCCATACAAACACCAGTCCTCCCCCTTTAAGAGCGTTAACTGGTTAGAATTCAATCCAACCCTCATTGACTTCAGTGAATGTTTGATCAAGCCTTTCATGACTAAAACACTTCCGACAGAATAGAAGATGATCGTGGAGCTACTCTGCTTACCCCACACTACACTGTTCTTTCACATGACTTTTGATCACATCCCATTTCCCAAACTCTGTCCATACCCGCAGATCCCAGCAAATTCCTGAGGGTTCTGAGCACCTCTCAGGAGATGCTCAACAACTTGCAGGATTGGGCCATTAGATTCTAAGCTCTTCAAGGTCAGGGAGACATACTAAACTTTACACGTGTGTGTAGTTTTGTTGATTTCAATGGGTCAACACGTGTGCGTAAAAATCAAGGATCTGACAAGTGTTTTCAGGATCTGGGCTTTAGTTCGTGGAATAGTCTCCAACAGGCAATGGGGGAAACCTAATATTTTGGACATTTTAAAAGAGACGAGATAAAAGAAAGTGAGAACATATAGTAAGGAACAATTCTTCCCTCACAGATGGCTAGATGTAGGCTTGAATAGGGTCTTCTGACATTCCATGGATTAATATATTCTGAATAAAAAATATACAATTAATCCAGACAAAAAAGACTGAAATTATAGCTATCAAGGCATCCTTCTGTGTTGAATAGTGGATCTAAGTAATGCTAATGTTTATGGGCTTAAAAAAAAAAGCATCTGTGTGACCCAGAAAACTGCAGGCTAACCTGAGCATTCCTATAACTGTTTCACTAAATTCAAGCTTTTCTCCTCAAAAGTAATTACTACCGAGTTGAGCAAAAGAAAGATTGAGAATTAAAGGCCATTTTAAAAAGTTACATACACAGTCTCTTCAATCTAGTTGCCTTTGGCAGAAAAAAAATCATTCTGAGCATATAGAAATGTCGTTTGCTAATATCAACGGAGAAAAGTCCCCCTTCCCCAGGCACTGATACCTTTTAAAAGTAAATTGTTCCCATTGAAGATGATCGATATTGTCTGAATATCTTCCCATGAATAGGATAATCACTGAGGAGTATAAGCTGTCATGCAAACCACTTTCACTGAGAGGTTCACAATGGGTAGGATGATAGCTTTACAGTTCTATTTGTTAGCCACTAGCTTAACAATGTGCCAGGTTGATAGAGGCCACAATTACTCACCTGCCAATCTGCAAGCCATTTCTTCTTAAAAAAAAGGAAGTAAATGAAGAAGACTGATTGCCTAGCTAACCAGGGCCTGCGGATATAGGAGCCAGCTGGTAAGAGCATGAATGCATTAAAATTTACTATGCAAACCTAGACAAAAGAATGCTGTTGCCTTGCAGGAAAGTGAAAGCAGTTGGGTGAATTGGGTGCTCTTTCAAGGCAAAAAGAGGCACCTGGGTGTGAGAGGATGAATGGAATACATTTGATTTGTGTTTCTTATTGCTGCTTGGAGTTGTGAAGTTACAAGCAAGATCCTGAAGGTGGTAAGTTCCTCATCTGACTCCCTCTTGGCTGCTCATATCCAGTATGAGGGTTGCTGACCATGTCTACACTATGGGCACTACAGCCCCGTAACTGTGCCGCTATAATCTCATTGCATAGAGACACCCTACAGCTGTCGAAGCAGTTTTCCCATCATTGTTGGAACTGCATTTTCCTGAGCGATGGTAGCTGTACCAATGGAAGCATTGTTACATTGACCTCGATGCATCTACGTTGGATTTCTCACACCCATGAGCACCGTAGCTATGTCATCCTATGTTTTAAGCATAGGCCATGCTGCTGACAACACGTGAGCTATAAACTTTTGCTGTCCTGATCTTTTTTTGGAAGCAATGAAATCACCACTGACTGCAATATGGTTGTGGAGGGTTGGGGGTTCTCCTGAGCTCCAACCAAACTACAATTTGAGTTGTTTACAAGGTCCTTCCCCCATTTGTAGCCAGGAGTGGTGGAACAATTTTTATAGTGGGGTGCTGAGATTCACTGAATCAAACTATAAATCCTGTATATAATGACGACCACTTCTAGCCAGGGGGTGCAGCCTCACCCCCAGCACCACTAGTTCCAGCCAAACAAACAAGCGAAAAATAAAAGTCCCCCCCGCCCTTTCCCTGGACTGGGGGGAAGTAGAGAAAGGCAAAGGTGGCCTGTCTCTTAGGCAGTCGTTTGGGTCGCCCCTTTGGGGCTTGGCCTATCAGCAGGTATAGTGTCTCTAATCAGGATTAGGGTCTGTCTCAAGCCCCTCTTCTTGGGTTGCTCCACTTTATACCTGCTCCCTACAATCTCAGGGTCTGGAAGGTCTGCGACTGCCTCCCTCTTTACTGATTTGCCTCTGCAGTCAGCATTCTCTGGGACCTGGTCTTCACTAGAAAATTAAATTGGCTTAACGACATTGCTCAGGAGCCTGAAAAATCCACACCCCTGGGCAGCATAATTAAGCGGATTTAACCCCCAGCATAGACAGCACTAGGTTGACAAAAGAATTCCATCGACCTAGCTACAACCTCTCAGGAGGTGGATAACCTATACCAACAGGAGAATCTCTCCCATTGGCATAGGAAGTGTCTACACTGAAACTCTAATGTGACACAGCTGTGCCACTATAGCGTTTTAAGTGTAGATATACCCGGAGCTACAGCAGTCTTCTTCCTGTTAACCACTCCTTCCTATGGCAGGCTTTTCCTTATTAGCTCCCTCTCTCTCCCCACTCCAAGGAGAGCAAGCCTTACAGACGCACCTGATTAGTGCTGGCTAAGTCCAGAAGAGCTTGTTAGCCTCCCCCGTTCTAGACTGAAGGGGTGCCCTTTACAGTGGTACGGTTACATTTTTATGAAAATGCCCCAGCTCACCTTCAGAACTTTACTTGGGTTTAAAAAGAATCAGTGACTCAGAAATAAACTTTGCCCAAGTCTGACCCTGCTCTCATTTACCCTGCATGACTGTACACCAGATACAAAGTCATAAGCAAGGAAACAGTGAGAAAAGGCCAAATTGTGAAAAAAATGCCACTTGTGCTCACCTGGACACTCATTACATAATGAATCAGTGGCTATGTTACTCAGGGGTTTCAGAACCCAAAGCAGTGGCAACTTAATGCGTTTTTTTTCTAGGCAGCGTCAGGAATAAATTAATGGGGACACAGCTCCTCCATCTGATAAATGATTGATACAAAGCAGAATGCTTTTACCTAAAACTACTCTTTATTAGGTCACAAACACACACACATATGTGTTATAGCAATAGGTTAAGAGCTCCCCAATCTATAGTTACCCAAGTCTGAGATGGTTTTGACTGATCAACAGCTGGGTTTCCGGGCACCCTCCTTCCATCCAGCTTCTGGAGAGTTTAGGTATCAGCGCCTTGCCTGAAGAAAAGTTCTCTCAGACTGCTCCAAAGGGTATTCTTTTACCTCATCTTTTATAGCTAACTTAAATAAAGCATGTAACTCATGTGACTCACTAGAACTTGTTGTAGTAACCTGTAGTGCAGTGGTCCCCAAACCATAGGGCCCTAATCCTCCCCACCCCTGCTCTGCCCCGCCCCCAGCTCTGCTCTGGTGCCGCCCTTAGCCCTGGCAGCCCTAAGCTCCCAGCCCAGTTCCCAGGCCCTGACCAGTTCCCAGGGGTGGTGGTAGGCAGATTCCACTCTGGGTAAGTGGGGGGCATGATGGAAAAAGTTTGGGGAACACTGCCCTAGTGGGTCGACAGGTCTCCTATTTTCAGCAAATTGCTCAATATTCCTTATCAGCAAAGCATATCTAGTATTTCTAGTCATAACAACAATAAAGCATACGTGTCAGGGACACTTAAACCAAAGTCGGCTATCTCCACACTCCCTTCCATTTTTGTGGTACATTACTTTTTTGTTCACTCCTCTCATTCTGATTAATAAAACAACAGTCTTGCAGCTATATTGCCTTGCCACTCAGAGTCCTAGCGAATTATTTCTAGCTATGTGGTATTTGGTTTTCAGCTAGCAATGGCTGGACACACAAAATGGCTGACTTTATGTCAAGCTTAAATTTTCCCACAACAGCTATTTACATAGAGAGATGCCAAGAGCAAGAGCCATGTTTTAAAAATCCACTTTTGTTTTATTAGTAACTAAAGGACAATCAGTAGTGCTAGATTTCCCTTATTCCATTATACTTCTATCCAACTATCATCATGGTTCACTCAATATTCACCAGTTGCTCCTTTTCACCCTATTATTCTTATTTATTATTTGCATTATCGTAGTGTCAATCATAGGCCATGACCCCATTGTGCTAGGTTCGGTGCAAAAACACAGTACATCAACTTGGCTAAAAGAGTAAAATCCTACACATTATATTCCAATATCCTATTCAAAGATACTGTACTACCTTTCACAGACAATATACTCATGTTGAAGTGCCTGCATGTGACATGGCTCTGTTAATGATATTTTTCTGACTGTATAAAAAACAATGCTTTTTTTTTTGATCCTGATCAAAAATATTTTTTTAAAAAAATACTACTGTGTGCCTTTCCTTAGGCATTATTTTAAAAGGCAATTACTGTGCTTAGCTCACTCCAGACATTTGTCCATTACTCTGAAATTCCTTACAGACTACACCAGTTACAAGAGATGCATCTTCAAACAATGTATTCTCGACTGCTCTGTGAAACTCA
This sequence comes from Dermatemys mawii, assembly GCA_007922305.1. Lineage (NCBI taxonomy): Eukaryota > Metazoa > Chordata > Testudines > Dermatemydidae > Dermatemys > Dermatemys mawii. The sequence goes on from ML677334.1 coordinate 28,389,561, forward strand.
GCTCACCCATTTGCCTTCACTGTCTGGAAATTTAGCATTATCCTTGGCCCTGAACTCACACTTCTACTAGTCCAAATTCTAGCCTGGCTAGTACTGCAAGGGGTAGCAAAGATGCTGGCACTGGCATCCCCTCCTAAGCAATTGTACCAAGCAGGACAGGATTCCAGAGTGTGGCTCCAGACAGACACATGGTAGGGAGAACTTTGCTATCTGAAAAGGAGGGCTATGTGCCATTGGCAAGTAAATGTTGCTGTCTGCAACCTAGGTGCTAGCTAGCTGGAGGTCTGGATATATTTCCCTAGCCAGCAGACAATTCCACCTTAGTATTAAAGAATTTGATAGCATTCATCACCATGCATTTTTGACAGATTTCCATGCCCCATTAGGGGGTTTTGTCCATCCCTCCCACCCCTATTCTGTTGGCACTGTCAGCCATTTTGAAAAAAAAAGCGTGTGTTTGACTGGGGGAAGTGTTGTGTGTGTTTGTGCTTGGATACATTGAGAGAAAAAGGCTGAAAGACTAGAGTGAGAGAAGGTTAAAGATTAAAAAGAGAGTTTAGGTAAGGTTTAAAGAAAAAAGGGAAAGAAAGGTTATTGGATGTGATTGAGTAAAGAGAGCTGTTGGTAAAGGGCACGTTATTAAAGAATAGAGTGTCTGTGTTACTGAACACATGCAGAGCGAAACATCCTACCCCACTGACTGCTGGTAGTGAAATGACAACTGTTTTGGGCAGTGCTCCTGAGGAGCTAGCCCCTCTTTTTGGTGGATCAATCAGAGGTTGTTTAACAGCTAGGTCACAGAATGCCCTTGTTGAAACAATCCTGTGGTCCCAAGATTTTGAAAACAAGAGCCTTTAGAAATGGATTATTGTGGGGTGGGTTATTTGGAAAATTTTCACTAATGAGCATTTGGCCATGTGTATAAAACCATGGGGTTTTAAAACTGGGAGCCTAGACATGAAGACATGTCCTTTTAATAGACACCTACAGATGCCAAGAAGCCAGAATTGTCCCAGGGTGCACCAGTATGTGTTCAGAAGAGAAGACTCCTTTGCGCTTATTTTGCTAACAAGGCAGGACCATTGCAGAATCCTGTATCTCATCCTGAAACTGAAGCAAAGAAACAGGAAGACTTTATGGAGCCACAGCCCATTGTATAAGATAAAAAGGATAAAGTGCAAAAAAAATTGTTTCCATATTTGGAGGGAACAGACTCAAAGGCAGAAGTAAGACCCCTTTTAAAACAAATAAATGAAAAAGTTACAAATGTTTTATAAATACAGATGGTTAAATATTTTTGTTTATAATAGGTAGGAATTGAAGAAGAGCCTGTCTACGAGGACATGGCAACTGAGGAACCATCAGAGGATAGCGATGTTGAGATCCATCCAATAGACCCTGAGTCATGGAAAGATGGAGACGTTACTAGGGTAAAAACAAGTGAAAGCTTTACCACTTGTGAAAATGATTGCATTTATGCGCTTAAAAGTGATGTTTTTGTTTTTTGGACAGATAACCAAGCCTGGGCCGTATAAGATCACTGCTCTGGTGTGTGGACTAGTGGCCGTCAGGTGCAGAGCCAGAAGCACATGATGAGGTAAAAGCAGCTTAAATCATTTGAAAGAAAAAACATCTATGTAAGCCACCAGTTAAACGCTACTATACGATTGTGTGTAATAACAGGTTGCTGAAACGATGACCAAACAGAGCCCCCACCTGTGGTGATTCAGAAACAAATGACACAGCCATGGGGTCCAGTGAGCCATTGTCAGACATAGAACCAAAAGGACATGGTGAGGTAAAAACAACTTAGAGCTTTTTGAAAGAAATATAAATATAAACATATATAAGGGAGGGTTAAACACGGCTGTATGTTTGTGTTTAATAACAGGAATGTGACATGGTGCCCGACAGAGCGTAAGTGAGGGATGATGATGATTCAGAATCAAACGAGGGTACGATTGAGGTAGAACGAATAAACTGTATGCCTTTTTTATTTTTAAATGATTGTAACAAAGAATTTAAATTATATTTCAGTGTTAGATTTTTTGGCCTTTTTTAAGGATGGCTGCTCTGTGCAACGAGGGGACTGAATGTGCAGTGCTGTTTGAAATCCGGGTGTCTAATCCCCTTGCCCCCAATGGCAGTTGCCTCAGAGGGAAATATTTTGTCCCTCTTTAAATACAGTTGGCTCTGTAACGAGGGAATTGGATGTGCTGTGCTGTTCGAAATCTGGGTGCCTCACATCATTGCTTCCAATGCTGGATTCAGAGACACATTTCTTGGTCCCTTTCAACATTTCTTCTTGAGGGATAACACTTGATAAGTCTGTCAATACACATAAACAAAACATTTTAGCACATAAACCTGTATGTTCTTTTTACTAACAACAACAAACATATCCCTTTATATGATAGATAGTAGATATGTAAGCAGTCAGGATGAGCTCTACCCTGACACCTAGTGGCGAGTTGTGGAAAAGGACTTCATGGGCATATGTCATTTGCATGGGCACACCCACCCCGCCTCTTGCCCAAATGGTCACTTTGGCTGCTGTGGGATCCCCAGTTTATCTATTATTGGGGCAGGAAGAATAAAGTATTGTTATCCTGGTTATGTGAATCAAGGACAGTGGAATTGTACTTGGCCTTTGTTATGCTGGAGGGACTCGCCATCATCTAAGTAGCACTCACTAAGCAAGGGACAGGGGTTCCAAAACCCAGTGAATTGAGAGAGGGAGAGGCTATGGCTAGGCATTTGTACTTTGTGGTATGGGCTCCAAATGTCAACTGTACCTCCTCCCCTCTACACTGTGGAATATTGGAGTTAATTTTGATTCTATTAGGAGTCCAATTACAGGTTGCTGAGCTGAACTCACTTTTGGCCAATGGTGTGCCAGCACTGATGTTCCCTTACTACAAGAGCTGAAATCATCAAGTGCTATGTTAAGTAGTGGGGGAGAGGCTGAAAATATATTGCTGAGCAGCTGCCAGAGTGGAGGAGTTTGTGGGACAGCTGGAGCAGCTTGCAGGATGGCTGGAGGAGCAGAGTAGCTCATGGTGAAGGCTGTAGCAGAACCCCTCAGAGAGGTGGGGCAGTTGGCCTCAGACCATGTAAGGTGCCCCTTAACACCCCCTACCTCCCATTTCCACCCAGTCTGGGAGGTAAAACTCTGCAGATGAACGTTCAAACTCTGGGGCTGCACTGATCAGGGACAGAGACTTTTGGGTTGCTGGAGTTTTGGGTGGTTGGACTTTGGGGACCTTGGGTGACTTTTGGGTTGCTGGACTCAAGAACCAATGGGAAAGGACACAGCCCAATCTGCTTGTGGGGGTGGGTCTTCTGGTTCATGGTTTGTGTTACGAATCCTCTTTGTGGTGTTTCCCCTAACAAAATGCCGCACTGTTTCTCTCTGTAATTAAAAGGCTTTTGCTACACTCAGACTCTGTGCTTGTGAGAGGGGAAGTATTACCTCTTAGAGGCGCCTTGGGGGCGTGGTAAGTAGTTGTCCCAGATCATTGGTTGGGGCTTGAGACAATTTTGCATTGTGTTATTGGAACAGAACCCCTAGATACTGAACCCAGCCCTTGTTGCTGCCAACTCTGACAGGCAGAAGGGTTACATATATTTTATATAACCCTCCCCATAACGCTAAATACAATGTAAAGAAACTAAAGCACTATTCCTGCTTATGCCACACAGGGGCAGTACAACTCCAAAATTCTTAATAACGGCCAGCAATTATTATTTTTTTACCAACAACAAACTCGTGTTAATGCACAACCCCTACAAAAAACTTGTATGTTCTTTTTACTAACAGCCACAAACATATCCCCTATATTTTACATACCACATCCTGTAACACTAAATACAATAAAAACTAAAGCGCTATTCCTGCTTATGCCACACAGAGGTGGCTTTTTTGAACTTTAATGGTTAAAGAGTTCTTATTTTCTATAGTAAGTGTGTTTAAATAGTTAATAAAAAGACACTGTAAATGGTAATATGCCCATTAACACATCTGTAACCAAAAGTCTTTAAAAGCTACAACTTGTATTCTTTAATTCAATGTATTCAAAAGCCTTGGCTTTTGTTTAATGGTAACTAATCAGCCTTTTAAAACAAGTTTGCTGTTAAACTTATGACTAAAAACCTCTATAGGGCTTATTTTACATTGTTAAAAAGGTTACTGTGTTTTATGTTTTACTGTGGGCTTTTAAAAAAATGTTATATTATGCTCTAACCCCTTTTTAAAAAGTCAGTTGGCCTGAGCTGTAACTGAACCTTGGCTTTTAAAGCTTTCTGCACAATTTACAGGCCATGAGGGTTGGATTTGGTTATCTATTTTATTATTTTACATTGTTAATAAGTTGAGAAGCGGGGGGGCTAGGCATTACTTTAAAAACCACATTTTTAAATTGTTTATAGTATGTGTTGGTCAGCTTTTGTTACAGGGTGGAAAAAAAGAAGATCCTCGTGGTTTAGATAAGAGCACAGCAGGGGGCCTCTGGGCTTGTTCTTTTCTGGAAAAAAAAAGGGCGGGAATCTTAGGCTATACTTTAGCCTCTTTAAACTTTAATGGTTAATAGGGAGAGATCCCGTCCTGCTCTTTACAAGCGGGGTGTAAAGCAGAGGGCAAGATCCAATCCCAAATTCAAAAAATCTGTGTATCACCACTCCTGCAACATCACCTGTGCATGCCATTTCTTTGGCATCACCTCTGCTGAAATATTCATCCACATCTTAATCTCCTCTCTACTTAACTATTGCAGGTCCTTTCTCAAACTAAGCTCAGTTCTCCAGACTCCAGCAACTACAATGTGTTGCAGACTTTCTATCCTCAGAATGCTCCATTAGCTTGCCATGCAAGTCAGGATCCCACTCAGAGCTTTTCTTTTGTCCTCCTGGCTTTCAAACCATTCTCCATGGACTGTCTCTAGCATTCCATATGGGTCTGATTCTCTCCTCTCCTCTTTCTGCTCCCTCTATGGTCTAGCACCAGCCTCTTTGTTATTTCTTTACATAATCTTACCACGAATAGTGCAAGAACCTTCTCATCTTAAATTCCTGCCATATGGAACAGACTGTCTCCATCTTTCCCCTTCATCAGTTCTCCATCTCTTTTCAAATCTCAGTTGAAAATATATATTTTCTCCCCAGCCTCTCTCTCTTAATTTCCATCTTCCACCTGTTATTGGCCTTATGCTTGAATACTTTAATTCATTCACCACAGAATATCTTTACATTACTGCATTTTGTAGTGTATACCAATACTGTCTTGCACTAGGGTGACCAGACAGCAAGTGTGAAAAATCAGGATGAGGGTGAAGGATAATAGGAGCCTACACAAGAAAAAGACCCCAAAATCAGGACTGTCTCAATAAAATAGGGACATTTGTTCACCCTATCTTGCACTATGTAACTCTAAGAGGCATTTTGGGATATACCCTACATGGCAGATTCAGTATAAAATATAGCTATATTGTATTGTTTTGATCTTCCTATAAATCAGCATATAACAACATATTTATAAACAAAGATATAGCTTGAAAATAAAGCTTGTACATCATGTGCTTACAGTAAACTCTTGATAACCCAACTTCCATAGGGTACATTGAATTAGACTGTATAATGAAAGTTTCAAATAATCTTAGGAATCAGTAGAGCTAATAGACTTTGTGACCAAGAAGCATGTTCAGTGTGAGACGATTGGACATTGAAGGATGTGCAGAGGAGATGAAGGGGAAAAGATGGATGGGAGAAGGAGATTCAGTGAAGATCAGAAGAACAGCTAATTGATATTTTTCAAAAAGTGGGAAGAAAAACCGTCATGCTAACAGATAAATGCACCTGCATACATCATAACACTTCTTTTCCATGTAAGCCACTGCTGTAGTTGTCACATGACTGCCTCCCATTCATAGTCACGAAACAATCTCTCTACTAAGATGTGGTCTATACCTTGAAAATGTGAGAGAACTCCATGCCTAATGCATACCCTCTTGTTTTGTTACTTCTTCATTGTCAGGAAAAGGCTGACTTTGCCTGTAAAACAAAAAGAGTTTTGTGCATCTTGAACAAGACAGGCACATCTGGTCCCCAGACTAGTTGTGCTGTTCACTGGAAAGCTGTTTCCTACAACCATTGGAACGATATACCCTATCACTTTTAATAGTATATTAACTATTGAATAAAAAGTACTATTGAAACAGAGCCAAATATTACATAACAATGTAATATGTCAACTAGAACTGGATTAGATGTGGTCTATTAGATAGAGATGTTAAGCCTTCTGGGAGAATATTTTGTTGTTTGATCACAGATCATTTTATGCTGCCTTTGTCCTGGGTCACCAAGGTAACACAAATCATAGATCTTGCTTAGAATTTTCTAAGGCCACAGAATCATATACATTTTTCTGTCAAACAAACACCATGCGACTGGACCAAAATTCTGACATATGTTATTGTCTGTCAGAAAACATCCAGTGCCCTCAGCAATTTTTCCCATTAATAAAATACAGCAAAGTGCACAGCTCAGAGTACACACAGTGCTGCACATAGAAGTACAGATGTGAGCTGACAGAAAAAGGCCTAAGGAGTGTAAGCAGAATCCATATGGCAACTGAGAGGAGCCTGTCCCAACTGGCCTTGTTGTTTTACAGTTCAGTTTTATTTGTCAGTATTTTGGGATGAGCTACTCTCAAGGCCAGCTTGGCCAGAACAAGCTAGGGATTGAGGTAGAAGAAGAAAGAATGCAGGGGAACACATGTTGTCACCTTCTCTGAGCAGCCATTTCATGCACCAAAAGCTCAGCTTTCATTTAAAATCAAAAGGTAAGTGTAGAGGGACGGCACCACACCGCCTCACTCCTCGCCTTCCGTTGGGTCGGGGAATACCAGCCTGTAGTTGAGTGCTCAGACAAGACTGAGTAAAAGCGGTTCAATAAGCCCGGGCCCCGGGGCAGGGCAGGGCAGTACACCCACAAACAGTCTGGACTCAGGCCCTCAGGCAGGGGCTGAGCAGCAATGTTAGACCCCCATGTCTGGTAGAGGGGAAGACTGCCACGCACAAGTGAGGGTGGCAGGGGAGAGACAGGCCCTTCCACTCCACTGTGTCCCAGCCCGGGGCTCTAGCAGTGGCCGAAGACCCGCTGCAGTCAGTGGGGATCCTGACCACAACACACTGACATTGGCTCTGCGTCTATCCCCGGGCTGCTTCCAGACTCCCCCTGGATTAAAGCTGGGTCCTCACAGGGCTCCAGGACCATAAGCTCCTCGGGGTCGCTGTTGAGGGGCAAATCCGGCAGCTCCTCCGGATACCTGGCTGGAGGTAAGCGCGGCTCCTCCTCCGGGTAGCTGGCTTGGGGTAGACTTGGCTGCTCCTCGGGGTAGCGGGCGCTGGGTAGGCTTGGCCTGTTGTCCTCTGGGTAGTGGGCGCAGGGTAAGCTTGGCCAATTTGCAGGCTCAGGCTGGGTCACGGAAGCTTCCCGATCAGGAGCTCCACCAACAGCATCTGGCTCCTCTGGTGGCTGCCTCCTGAGTGAGCTCTGGGGCCGGGCTTTTATACTTCCTGTCCTGCGCCGTGACCTCTGGGGGGCGGGCACAGGACTCACTAGCTCTGCCCACTGTGGTATCTGGGGAGGATCGTCCATCTGCGGGGCAGTGGGGCACCACACTGCCTCGCTACAGTAAGTCTCTAGTCTTCATGGCTACAAACAAAACAAAAAATGAGCAAAAAACCCTACCTTCACAATGTGAACAGAGAACAACTAATGCAGTCCTTTCCTCCTGACTTGGCAGAGAGCCTGAAACAATAGCTCTGGGAAGATGAATAGTTCTGTTAATGTGAAAGGAGTTTTTATGCTGATGCCCTGTGATGATGATTTAACGCTCTCCACATTACTGACTATTTCCTACTCACTTACGCACGTAAGGAAGGAGAGAGAGGATCATATTGTGAAGATCTCCACAATGGACTCAGAGTGACAGCTCATTTTGGTGCTGTAGCGGGGCAACGACTCACCCATGTTGCGCCTCCTGCTGGCTGTATGGGAATTAGCTCTTTCCAGCTCTGGCACGCCCTCTGCAGGTCAGTGTCTCACCTCTCACCGGCCCCTGTGTCCCTTGCAGACTCCGGTGCCATATTATCTGGGGTGCTCTCCCCTGGCAGTAACCCCTTACTCTCAGAGTGTCGCTTCCCCAGGGACCCCCACCCTCCTAATTCCACCTTGCCTCAGTCTGTGGCTACTGCCAGTCAGCAATGAGCCCCTGCTCCCTGGGGCAAACTGTAACATAAAAGCCAGTCATCATAGGCAAGGGGGGGTAGGACCTTCTGTCACTACCTAGCCCCGGGCTGCCCCTTCACAGCCCCAGAACCTGTTCAAGCCCCACACAAGGCCCTGCAGCCTAGGGGGTTTCCAGGCAGGAGCTCCCCAGCTCCCTCTGCCCTCCCCCAGCCCTGCTCTAGTCCAATAGCTTCCACAGTCCTACACTGACTGAGCTCCTGGCTCAAAGCCTTTTATAGGGCCCAGGTGCGCCCTGAGTGGGGTTTGGCCCAGCTGTGGCTGCTTCCCCACTCAGTCTGGGCTTTTCTCCCAGGGATGACTTTAACCCTTTTAGGGCCGGAGCAGGTGATCGCTCCGCTACAGGTGCCATGAGTGTATGACATTTGGGAGAATACCTCCACTTATTTCATTCTGCAGACGAGGGAGCTCAATGCGCAAAGCCCTCTAGAGCAACTGAAACCCAATGGGAAGCCAAGCCCAAGGAGTCCAGTAGAGATCATGGGTCTATCTAAAACCCAGCTATGGGCAGCCAAACCCAAGGAGCCCAGCAGAGCATGCCCAATCATATTTCACAAACATCTCCACAATGTTCTGTGATTGGCAATTCCTTTGTCTCTCTCAAGTAGGAGGAGGTTAGTTTGTAGGTGGAAATTTAAAGCGTACTATCTCCTCCCCGGCCTGCACCAGTTCAACGTCTGGAAAAAAGTATTTGTTTGGGATATTGCCATCTCTTCTACTTTTAGTTCATAGGGCATGGAAATTTCTGAATAGAGAAATTGAGCAGTTTTCATATGGTGCCAAATTATATGTCTGAAACCCAACAATATTAGCTCAACCATCTAACTGGAGAGTTCACTAAAATATAATGGTCAATAGTAAGAAGACATCGGTCAGCAGATACCACAGCTTTCTCCTGTACTTAGAATAGCAAATAGCTGTGTGGTAGGTATTTCACGTTCCACCATCACTCTTTGGAAACTTGACAAATGCTGACTTTGTGATGGTATCCACTGTGTCTGCTATGGTGGGCTTTATTTCCAACTACGTGGACTAATTTAACATGAGGAATGATTGGTTACCATGTGGCTCTAAGTCAGTTAGGAACATTTTCTCTTTGTTCTCACTGAAAACCAATACACATTGAGAGAGTTATCAGTTAAGAACCTTACTTGGTAACTTAGGTAGCCATCCTCCAAAGTGGAAGATGAACAAATACAACTGTGGGGAAAGGATTATGTGATGTATGTGGCTAACAAAGCCTTACTGCAAAGGATGGGAAGAAATTAGTCAAGGAGACACTGACACATACTATTGCAACACTCACTCCATGCTGCAGAGGGTAGGTGAGAGTGTACCTGCTTATCCTTCTACCCAATGGTGCCAGGGTTGGATGAATAGTCTAAGGAAAGGATGACATAGGCCTCACCCCCCTCCCACCATTTCCTACCCATAAATCATCTTGCTTGAGGGCATTTATAAAGTGTCCATCACTGCTGACAGTTATCACACCCTGCTTAAACAAACAGGCAATTAAAAGCAAAGGATGTAAAAAGACTAGAGTTGTGGAACCTGGAAGACACATTTAGAAATGCATAGGACTGCCTGGAATCCTCTTTATTTAAAGGCCACAGGTCTGATTCTTCACTGCATAATATAGTCACTGTGCAAAGTGGAGACAAATCAGGCCCCACTTGTGAGACTGGCCCGCTAAGGGCATCCCCAATAAAATGGGGAAAGGGAGTGGCAGAAAAACAGCTATAGGAAGATAAAGGGGGGAAAAGAGTATCCCTTTTGGCATGTGAGTACCATGCCAATAATACGTATATCTATTATGAATTTGGTATTCCCAAGCCATTGCCAGGTGTCTTTGAGATTCTGGGCAGATGTCAATCACACTGTCATTTCAATACAACACTCTCTCAATAACTGTCAAGCTATCTGGAATGGTGCATGAGCAGGAGTACCAACCTCAGGGCAGACTGTGAAGAATCAGAGCACAAGCCCCAAACTATTCTATACTTAGATTTCACTAGCCAAGTGTCAAGTGTGAACTCTTTAAGCACTACAACAGCCTTGAGTTCCCTTGTGTACTCTGATCTCTCTTGCTACCCAGGCAAGATTGCCTTTGTGATAGATGGTCCCTTAAACCAAAAAATCAAAATATTCCGGTTACTCCCAGTCACTTACCCCTGGTCAAGTCAATCCTAGATCTGTCACCAAAGACAACACTTGTAGTCAATCCTATAATAAACTAACTAAAGATGTATTAACTAGGGGGGAAATAAGAGCGTTGTTTACAGGTTAAAGCAGATAAACATACACATACAAATCAGTTACAGCCTTCGGTCCCAAAAAGATGATAGAAGCTGCTGTAATGTAGAAGTTCTATATGCCATTTAGGGCTGACCCAGACTAAACAGTTGCGGAACTCTTCCTTATGCTTAGAAACCTTTCTCCCTCAGTGTTCAAGTCGCACAGAGATAATTTCTTCTTGACAAGATTTCTATTCCCATCCTCCCAGAGTTCAAGCTCATGAGATGACTGCATGTGGATTTCTCTTCATGGGTATAGGGGGAAGCAATCAATGTCTGTGGTCCATGTTCCACAATGACTTGTCTGGTGTCTATGGGCCTTCTGTTTTTGGAAAGAGATGACATCTTGTAGTAAACTAGTATTTCACACTTAATATTGCTTCTCTCCTGACTGGGTTTACAGTTTCAGAGAAAATAATTTTGTTACCAAACACTTCATTATCATCTTATAACTTGGGATACAGACAAAATAAGTAAGATTAATATGCTCTGCAACACTCACAGACCAGATGCCAGCTATTGCCCTTGCTGTAGACATTAGCTAAGAACTGACAAATTCATAGCAGGAGACCAGACCGGGTCACAAGTATGTTAGTCTTGCTCAAAATAGGTATTAGTCTTATAAGAATATATTTAGCGGTTAGACTCTACGAAATGCTTATAAATTAATCTCACTCGTAATGTCGGCATTCTATGCTACAAGTAAATATGTAAATTTTGCTTTAAAACTTTTAAAATGTTTGCTCTGAACTTGTGAACCCAGGCTGGAGAATCATCCTTCCCTTTCTCTCCCCACTCATCCAAATGGACTATCAAAATCAGATGGGCCATCAAGGAACACCAGGAACCTTGTCCTGTAGGTTTGGAAGCTGAATGCAGGGAATAAAACAAAGCCATAAGAAAATTTTCCATCTTTTTGGCTGTTTGAACTCTGAAGAGCCACAGATTCTAAACTACAGTCAGAGATACCCAGAGGGGGCCTCCTGGGTCTGCCCTGAAAGGCACTTTGAATTGACAGATCACAACTCTGTCACTGTTAGCATTTAGATGGTAACTCATTTGTGTGTATATGTTTGCTTGCTTTAACCTGTAAATAACTTTTAGTCCTTTTTTCTAGTTAATAGCCCTTTAGATAGTTTATTGCAGGATTGTCTACAGGCATTGTCTTTGGTGTAAGATCTATGGTACCAATTGATCTGGAAGGAAGTGACTGGTCTCTTGGTATTAGAAGCAACCTGAATAGGGTGTGATTTTTCATGTAAGAGTGTTCTATACTACAAAATTAGGTCAAATTTATAGAAGTTGATTTTTCTGAACAGATTTTACACATTCGATTGTGTGTCCCCACTAAACACGCTAAGTTGCCAAGGTGCGTTCACGGTACTAAGGCTACCATCGACTCTCAGAGTGGTGCACTGTGGATACCTATCCCACAGTTCCCGCAGTCTCCACTGCCCATTGGAATTCTGGGTTTAACTCCCAGTGCATAATGGGGCAAACACATTCTCACGGGTTTTCGTGCACGCTTCTCATCAGTTGCCCCTTCCTCTGTGAAAGCAACGGTAGACAGTCGTTTCGCGCCTTCTTCTCCACGCAGGCGCCATTCTGCTTTCAGCAGACTGCACAATATGACTGCTTTCCTGGTGCCATGAAGCCATCCACTTCTCAGGTCCTCTCGTCCTTCTGCTCTTGCCCTGATAGCAAATTTCTCAGCGTTGTCTGTCATGAGCTCCCGGGAACATGTGTTCTTCACTGGGAAACCGTTGTCATCCACCGCTTCCACTGGCAGTCTACTCTCCTGTTGCCTGTCGTGGGCTCCCAGGAGTGTGTGTTCTTCATTGGGAAACCATCGTTGCTGGCACTGTGCTCTCGCCCCTATAGCAAATTTCTCTGTGTTGTCTGTCATGGACTCCCGGGAACGTGTGTTCTTCACCAGGAAACCATTGTCATCCACCGCTTCTGCTGGCACTCTGCTCTCCTGCTGTGGGCTCCCAGGAATGTGTGTTCCTCACCGGGAAACCATCATCATCCACCGCTTCCACTGGCACTCTGCTCTCCTGATCTTGCCCTGATAGTGAATTTCCCCTGTGATTTCATGGCAAGCATGGAGCCTGCTCAGCTCACCACTGCTGTTGTGAGCATTGTAAACACCTCGCGCATTATCCTGCAGTATGTGAAGAAGCTGCAAAAGGAGATGCTGCAGTTTTCGGGTTAATGTGCAGCAGAAATGGAATTACCCCTCCCCACCGCACCTAATTCTCTAGGACGCTTGTTTCATCTCCCTCCCGCACCGTGTGGCTACCTGTGGGGAGGATTTCTTTTCAGCCACAGACAAACAGCCCAGGAGGAACAGCCCACCTCTGAAAGTCTCCTTAATAAAATTCCCCTATTTCAACCAGGTAACTATGAATGATAACACAGAGAGATAAAGAACGGATATTGCTTGAATGCCAGCAAACAATGGAACCATACTTTTCCAGTAGCTGTGCTCGCCATGAATGCATGACAAATCCTCAGGGCAAAGTAATCATTAAACACACATTAAACACACTTGCATTATATTTACAAAGATACACTCACCAGAGCTACCTTCTCCAGCTTCACACTCGGGGATCCCACCTTTGGAGAGGATTGGCTCCAGGGTGATAAAAAGATCCTGGCTGTCAGGGAAAACGGTGTCTTCGCTTGCCTGCTGTGCTATACTCAACCTCTTCCTCATCATCTTCTTCATCCCCAAAATCCTCATGCCTAAGATCCCCAGAATTAGATCCATGACATGGATCCATGAATCCTCATGCCAGTTAGTACTTCTTTGCATAACTGGATTACTGCTTCCAGGGGCACCATCACCTGAGTCACCAGTCCTGAGAACAGGAGGGTCTTGTCAATAGTTCCCATACCATCCGATGTGACTTCTGCCGGATGAGGAATTGCAGACCTTGGGCTGTCAAAATTCATATTATCCACAGCCCCAGAATCAATAAATGCCTAATGCAATGGCCCCTGTCGTGTTTCTCTGGACACGCACAACTGAACTGGAACTTGGAGATGTAGTGAGGGCCCTGGTGGACCCAGCTGGGTCCTGAGAAAACTTGGACTTGTTCATTTCCTGATACTTTTCTCGCTGGGGTCCATGAGAGGCAGCAAGCGAGTACATGCCCTGACGTGCCACAACAGAAGAACAAGTTACTGCACTGACTTCACTCCCTCTCCTCGGGGGTCAAGCGTCAGTGAGTCACATTGACCTGCATAGGTTTCAGGGATGAGCTCAAGGATGTTAGTGCAGAGCCTGGGCCGGGGGCAGCTGTGTAACACCCTGCTCTCTTTTCCTCCCTGCACTCGCAGTGGCAGTTCTCAGTGAGGATGGCTGGATCAATGAAGCTGTCCAGGCCTGCGAGAGCTTCTAGCCTGGCTAATTCCTCCTTGAACACTTCACTGGGTCTACATTGGAAATGATCAAACTTGTTCCACTCAGCACTGGCTGCAAGCCATCAGAACTGCTTGCTATAGAAGACGACTGGCCTATGTGCCTGCTAGAATTTTGGCAAGAGAGCTTCAGCCAATCATAGGAACGTGCTTCAGTGTATTATAGCCAGACAAGCAGTTTGAGCAGAGGCGAGGCCCAGTCTAGCACTAATCTACCAATCCCCCCTTGGCCTGATTTTTTATTTTTTTTATTGAATTTCCAGGATGTGGGCGGGCACAAGCCCACCCACTTCTAAAGCCCCTTCCCCAGCCAAGCGGGAGGGACACTGGACCCAGGATAAACTAATTTCTTGGGATAACTAATGAAAAACAGGGACAGGAGTGGGGATCAGAGGTTTAAAATGAGGGTACCAGATGGGGACACCAAGCAGAGAACCCCACACAGCACCCACTGCTCCTCAAAGCTGTCGAGGGAGCCAGTGGACGCTGCCCAGCGGAACTCTGCCCAGATGTGTGAGAGCAGGGAGGACCGGAAATAGGCCTCACAGTCACAGAGCACCCCCTCGTCTTGCATCTTCCTCCTGGTGTTGTAGATGGTGACTTTGGCCAGGGCCTGGAGGAGGTTGACGAGGAGGTCTCGTGACTTCGTGGGGCTGCGGATGGGGTGTGCAAAGATAAATAGGTGCGGGGAGAAGTGCAGCCAGAACCTCAATAAGAGGTCCTGGAGGAGCCAGAATAGGGGCTGCAGCCTGACGCACTCGACGTAGGCGTGCTCCACGTTCTCCCTCACACCGCAGAAGGGACAGTCCATGGGTATGGGGGCGAACCATGCCAGGTATACGCCCGTGCTCACGGCTCCGTGAAGGAGCCACCAACTAATATCCCCGGTGGGCCGAGGAACTAAGGTGGAATTAAAGGCTGACCCACCGGGGCTTCTCACCCTTCTTTGGTGACAGGTAGTCCCGTCACTTAGTATCAGGACGGGACGCGAGGGTGAGGAGATGTAACGTGTGGAGCACAAGCGTGTACAGATGGTTGGCCTGATGGGTGAGGTATTTCCAGGGACAGAGGCTGGTTAAGGAATCCCTACATTTTCAATCATTTCCATTGAACCATTCTGGTACGGGCACCACAGGGCCATGCTCAGTTAGCAAGGCCATTCTTCACACCTGATGTGATGTGTCCCCTCTTGCATATGGGCCACTTACTAGCAAAGGGCCTATTTTCTGCAAAAAGTTGCACCACCTGGTGTCAGGTGCTGGTTCCTATAATTAGAACTAGTGGTTGGCGCATAGGTCACAGTTAGGCATAGGATTGGATGTGGGTGAAGGATGGTGCTGGAATCAAGATCCGGGGACAGGATGAGGTCAAAATCAAGATCAGAGTCCATAAACAAACCAGAATCAGAACCGGAGCCAGAGTCCAGGTGCAGGTCAAAGGTCAAAGCTAGGGGTCAGAGTCCAAAGATAAACCAAGTCAATATCAAGCCAGAGTCCCGATTCAGATAGAAATTTGAAGCCAGATAGAGTCTAAGTGTCTGGACTCTGGATCAGAAGGAGGAGGCAAGGCTGGACCAGGTCAGTTATAGGGCTGGAGTGAGGCTAGAGAAGGACAAGAACAATACTGAGCCAGGTTCGTAGTCAACATCTAAAGCGAAGGGTCACATCAAGGTCAGCAGCCAGAGACTGGAGCTGAGGGTTAAGTCAGAGTCAATAGCCAGGAACTGGAGGGCAGGGCAGAACGGTGCATGGAGGCAGGAACCAGGAAGAAGGTGGGGACTGGCTCAGCAGAAGGGCAGGGATCTGCTTTGTTCCCTAGATGACTTCCTGGTATTCACTGGCGCTGCCAACCTGGAGTCCTGCAGATCTGGGATCAAGATCCATGAATCCTCACCTGGGGACTCTCTTCCTAGGAATAAAAGGACAGCACAGTGACAACATGTGTGTCTGTCTCTGGGCTGGGATCCAGGGCTCAGGGAGCTCCCACCCAGGCTATGTGCCAAGAAATCATCTCCCTCCCTAGCTTCTGTTCATTTCACACTCAGAGACCTCCTAGAGGGAGTGGAGATTAAAAGGCAGAAAGAGAAGCTGTCCCTATGAAGAAGGCACTAGGCTGGGACCCAGTCCAGTTCCCAGATTTACACGCAGGTTTGTGTGACCTGGGTCACAGCCCTTCCTGTGTCTTAGTCCCCACATGTCAGATGGGGAGGATCCTTTCCTGCCCCAGGGTGTCTGGGGGGAGTTTCATTTGTGGCTGGGAAGGGTTCAGATACAATGTGGGTGGATTAGGCATTCCTCATCCACCCTAGTTAGGCATTAAGGAGTAGGTCAAACAATTCACATGCTCAGGGGTGACAGAGGCCATGGGAACGTCTGAGCAGTGACCACAGGAGAAGGGTTCCACATCTGGCCACCAATCCCAGACTGCAGTGGTTCCTGATGATAAATCCTGGTTCTACGGATGGGAGCAGGAGCGATGGCAGAGAGGGCAAGGCCATGAAAAAGGAGGGTGGAGAGAACCTATGGCCCAGACAGATGAGATTTGGGATCCCCTCACCCCCATGTACAGTAAGACAGAGCAGTACCTGCAGCAGGGCATCTGAGCTGCTTGTCAGGCGAGGGGGGGCCCTTTAAGGGTGTCCCATGAGACACAGGCCCTGTAGCGCCTTGGACACCTTGCACAAGCACCTGATGGAATAGGGTTGGCCCATCACATTGTCAGTAACATCCTCCTGCTGCAAGGGCAAAAGGACTAGTCGGAGACTCGGACACCCCTTAGGCAACGAGAGGTATTAACAGCACCTGGAGCCAGGAAAGTTCCACCCAGCCTCTCCCCACATCTGAGGGATGGATTCCCCCTCCCAACCCCCAGATGGACTCTAGTCTCCTCTCCATTGACCTCCAACCCCACTCCTACCATTGCAGAATGAAGCTCCTGCCCCCATTCCTCTCAGTCCCCACCCCCCGAGAGCTGTTCTACCTCCAAACCCAGCTGCGGAAGCAACCCAGATCCCCACAATCCTCTCAGCCGCCCCTCTCTCCTCCAGATGAGGCATTGGGAGGCTTTTGGGAGCAGGGAAATGGGGTGGGGGGAAGTTGAGACCTTTCCCCAAGTGACCCCCAACCCGGCCAGCAGCAGGGCAAGCTTTCTCCAGACCACATGCCTCAGCCCAGCCTGGATAGTCTTCATGGCCCTTCCACTCCTGGGCCTCCAAGGCTGTCAGTGATGGGGCAACTCTGGTTGGTAGCTCGGATGACATGGACACTAGGAACTAGTCGAAGGCCCTGCAGGGTACAAAGGACTGGCAGAGGTCACTAGGGGAGTTTCCCACCCCTCGCATGAGCAACGGCAGCTTGTCCTGTTGATGTGATGCTGGTAATTAAATAGCCTGGCTCAAAAGCTGGGTGTGAACTGCTTTGAGCTCCACAGGGGACAAGCTGGCTCAACCTTGCACATGGAGCTGAATTCATCTCTAACAATGTCACCTGCAAGGACTCATTCACCTCCTTGTTCCCCGGCCAGTGAATGGGAATGAGAGGAGAGTGACTTTTCCTGGCATAGAGGTGAAAGGCTCTGGGTCCTTCCTCAAAGCTAGATTAATTCTCCTCTGGTTACCTCGTCCCCTAGCAGCTGGTTGGCTTCCCTCACAATGGAGAAGGCTAATACCAGCCCAGCCTGGCAGACCCATAGCCGGGGATCATAGATGGCCAGCACCGCTGCCTGCAGGAAGGATCTTCGCTGATGTTCTGAGAAGATCTCTCCGAAAACCTAAAACCAACAGCATTTGAGCCCTTGACAGATTGCCCAGAACCAGGCTCCAAATCCCACTAGTGACTCACATACAGGGTAAGAGTCATGCTGCAGCCAAGGCAGCTAATTCCCCTTGAGGAACTTTGGGGTCCGATGACCCAGGGTATCCTCTTCAAAAAAAGGTCACAGGCACGGAGACCTCTAATAATAGCTCTTTCTGGAGCAGGATTCACCTCAGGAGATTTAAAGGGTTCCAGGCTCCCAGCTGCCACTACCACAGTCGGAGCCAGGGGCCCTTTAAATCTTGATTCAAAGGACCTGGGGCTCTAAAGGCCTTGCCCATTCTGGTTGAGGCCCAGCCCCCTGCTCAGGACTCTGGAGTACCAGTAAGTCCTGCCTCAAGTGTCAGCCAGGGAGACAGTGATCGGAGCCAGATCCCTCGAGATACAATCCTGCATTAACGCAATGCCCCAGGGGTTTCCTTTTATGCCATGTAGAAATGGATTCATGGATCACCCCAAACTAGGACCATAAGGAAGGCTTTGAACCAGGATCCTCAGCCTCTCCCGCCAGAACTCTTGTCAGCTGGAAACACACAGCAGGCTCTTGTCCTGTATCCAGACACAGCCACTGCAGGGGGAGACAGCTCCGCACCTGAGCTGCTGCAATGCACCAGCGGAGACCTTACCTCCCCAACTCTGGCCATATTTCTAAACCCAAGGCGCTCGGTGTCCTGCAGCCCATCCCGACACCACAGATCGGCATCCATGCTGTTCAGCCCTGGGAGAGAGACACACATTTGTGAGGTTGACGGGTTTCAGAGGGATAGTAGCCGTGTTAGTCCTTATCCGCAAAAAGAATGAGGAGCACGTATGGCACCTTAGAGACTAAACACATTTGTTATGCCCAAATAAATTGTTTGTCTCTAAGGTGCCACAAGGATTCCTCATTCTATTGGCAAGGTTGGCATTCTGGTTTCAGTGCCTGTTTCCTTCTGTTCCCATTGCTGGGTGCCCACTGGCTGGGGCATTCATGGTATCCATGTCCCAGGGGAATAGCAGGGTCCTCAGCAGGCAATTTAGTATTTGGAGGGGGATTCCATTTAACACAGAAATCATCTAACCATTGCGGGCTCTGCGAGCAGGTCCCTGCTAATGACGGCGTGTAATGCTGAGAATCCCACAACCCATTGAAGTCAGGATCTGGCCGTAGGGTACCCAGCTGGTGACATCCTGCAAAGCTTTGTGTCCTTCCCCTGTGGTCTCTGATCCTGTCCCTACCCTCACTGTGGGCTCTTTCCCTCCATCTGTCTCAAAGCTCCATTCCTGCCCCCTCACCAGCTGGCAACCCCATGGCAGCTCAGCTGTGTCCTGTGAGAGAAAAGAGCCAATTTCCTTGGCACTTCGACACTGATCACTTCCTAATTCAGGGAGCAGGCAAGAGAAAGAATCATCATTTAAGCTGGGGTTGGTCTCAGAGGAGGGGGCTTCTTTCTCTCATTGCCCAGCAGAGGGAGTCACAAAGGAGTGCCACTTTTCCATAGAGATCCCCTTGCCCAGCTGGGGTCAGTCTCAAAGAAGGAACCTTGTTTCTATTAGCATCCCTCTGCCCAGCTAGGGTTGGTCTAAAAGGAGAGCCCTTAGTTCGACAGGGGTCCCAATGCCCAGCTGCAGTTCCTCTCCCAGGGGCTTGTTTCTACAGCGTTCCATTTCCCAGCCGGGTTTCTTACCCCTCTGCTGCAGCAGCAGCTGGTAGAGTCTGTAAATCCCCTCCTTTGATTGCCAGCAGATGTCATACGCTGGGTCGGTAATGCAGAGACCCAGCCGTGCCACAAGATGTCCCACCCTGGGTAAGTCAGATGAGCTCTAATGGGAGGAGGAGGAGTAGGAGAGGGGAATCCATCAATATTCTACCTTCAGCTCTTCATCTCCCCTGGACCAGGAGTATCTCTCCTCTGTAGGAGGTGCTGTGGGAGGGGAGCTAGAGAAACAACGCTCATTCTCTCTGCCCCCAAGGGAGCTTGGAGCAAAGAGACCAGGACAATGGCCCCACAGGAGGACTCGCTCACCAGCGGCTCCAGAATAACAAGGGCCCTAAGGCCAGGCACAAATCTGTCAGCCAATGGGCTATGGAGCACAGCCCCTTACAGATCCACTTAGCCAGGAGAAGAGGAACTTGATTCAAGTAGAGCTGATTCTCAGTTTTGACTCTGCCTCCCCATGAGAGCCCTCTCCATCGAGAACCCCTATAGCTGCAAATCTCCCAGCTTGTCAGATCCAGCGCTGCCCATTCAGAAAGCTGGGAGGGTCAAAGGTCACTTACATCAAATCCCAGGAGGCAGGTGGGGTAACAGAGCAGGACAGTGCTGCTCTGTATGGCCCTCGCTCTCTCCTGCGTCACTCTGGAGCACACCCAGAAATTGAGGTGCTGTGGGAGAAGGAGGCAGGTGAAGGTCAGGGGACAGGCACACATGCTCTGCAAATGAGCCTCTCCCCCATCCCGTGGGGCTGAGACATTGTGCTCAAGGTAGAACACCCGCCAATCGCAGAGTTTGCATGCAGGACGCTGCCCACGTCCTGCTGGTCACATGCTGTCATTGTCTCTCCAGACTGGGACAATGTTCGGTCTTGGGACTGGTCCCATCATCTCTAAATCCATAAACAACAAATCAGGATCCTTCTCTCTGGGCCAGCAAAGACAAAAGAGCTCCAATATTGCACTGCACTGATAGCTCTGACCTGCTGGGTCCCAGCTGAGAGGACACAATGCAAACATGGTGTGACACTCTGTACCTCGAAATAGCACCCAGGAACCCCCATATTCACCACTGTGATGTGATGATGATACAGTAGGTACAAAGTATGCTTTGTGAGGCAGCATTTGACAAGTTGTGATCTGTTGGACATTACTATCCTGTTGAACTGGATGTACTAGTCTTGTATCTGAAGTGATGAAGTGCTGCTATGTGTGTGTTACTGAAATACGCTGTGAGGTTGGGAGATGCTCACAGCCAGCCTTTCAATGGCAACAAAGGAGCAACTGACAAGACACATTTACATCAGGACCAGCCAGACATGTGTCGATGGCCCATCAAGATGACTCCTCAGAGAGGGCGTGTGCAAAATGGGGGCTGCCTATCCCCCATGGCAGGGCAAGGATCTTTCAAACACCTGGACAGAAAGGATAAGTGAGGGTCGGTGACATCGCTTGGCCTCCCCCATCTTAATAGCTGGCAGACTGTTGGGAAGACAAAGACTTTGAAAGGGGGAGATTGGTCCCAGGCTGAGAGGGAACTCAGCCTGTGTGATGAGAACTGTAAACTGCCTGAAATGTCCATGGGGGGAACAACTTCTTTATTCAAATTTTGCTTAGTCAGTAAAATTTAGACTGAGAGTTCATTTTTATTTCTTATGTAGCAAACTTTGATCTCTGCCTACTACTTATAGTCCCTTCAGATCCCTATATTCTGCAGGGAATCAATCTGTGTTATAGAAGCGATAAAGGGTCCTGAGGCACCTTAAAGACTAACAAAAGTATTGAAGCATAAGCTTTTGTGGGCTAGTACCCACTTTCGTCGGGTACTAGCTCACATAAGCTTATGCTTCAATACTTTTGTTAGTCTTTAAGGTACCACAGGACCCTTTGTCGCATCTGCAAATCCAGACTAAGACAGCTACCTCTCTGAATCTGTGTTCTAGTGTATCGAAAACAGGGTGATTTTGGATGAAGTGCGTGGAGAATCTCAGCTCAGGGTACCAAGGGCTGTTGCATGTCTACTACCCTTTGTTGGAGTGGTGAACCAATTAATGAGCTTGTGCTGTCCCAGGGAGTCTTGAGCAGTGTACTCTGGGATACATCGGAGGTGCTAGGCTGGGGTGATTTTCTGGGGCCCCTCTCTGTATAATTCATGAGGGGCTTGGAGAGCCTTCCTGCAATTCAGCTGGGTGTGGGTCTCCACATGTTGACAGCTGAGTGATCACAGCCACTGGAGGGCTTCGCTGTTGGTCACTGGCACAGCATTGTCAGAGACAGCTCAGGTTGCAGAGGTAAAGGGGCACAGTGATCCCACAATTTCAGGTTGTACCCTATGATCCCATCACACATGGCTCTTCCACACTCTCCTTTGCAGCCCGCCCATGGAGTTAAGGTGAAATTTCCCCCAGACCCTCCTCTTGTGCTCACCTCCAGGAGGTGTTGCAGCTTGTCTAAGGAGGGGTTTTCCATAAGCAGGCTCCTTAGCATCACGTCCAGGGTGTCTGCATAGGCCTTGTGCAGAGGCTGCAACATGAGGGAGTGCTGGACAGTCATGGGATCTGAGCCTACACCGGTCAGGGGATGACTAGGAGGAGCGAGCCCTGGGGAGCTCTGGCCCCTGGCAAGACCCCAAAGACACATCCTGGCCTCTCCCAATCCCATAACTCCAGAGACACTTAGCAAGAGTTCATGGCAGAATGACACCTGGCTCTTCAGTCCTGGCCCTTAGCAGTTCTCTGCAGAGGGCCTGGTGCGCAGCTGTGTATGTAATAGCCAGAGTGCTCTGGATGGGAGCTAGGTGCCTGGGCAGAGTCCAAGCAGCAGGGCCAAGAATGAGGAGGGAAAGCCAGGATCAGCCAGAGAAGGTAATACGAACCCCTCTGGAAGAACGGGGCCCTCCCTGCCATTTTATTAACCCCAGGCCTGTTCCTAGCTCTGCTCACCCCTCCCCTATTCTCAGCAGCTGCACCAAACCAAGGAAGAAGGGACCACAGGTCACTCCTGTTCCTGGGATAGCGAAGTAGGATAAGGCCCTACCTGGAAGTGAGCGGTGTCCTTCCCTGTCCCCATGGTGAACACATTGTAGAGAACAACCCGCAGGAGATGAGATTCCACCTCCAGCTCCAGCAGTGGCTTCAGTTTGCTGGCAGGAGAGAGGAGCCTTCTTAGACTTTCCAGCACCAGAGTGGCACTGGCACTACCATGGGACAGGAAACAGGCACAGGCCAGCAGAAACAGAAACAGGGGTGCCAAGAAGTGCAGTGACCTGGCTGAAGTCACAGAGCCAGTCAGTGGCAGGGCTAGAACAGGGCCCGGTCCCCTGATCTCGTCAGTGGACCTTTCCTTCTTATATAACCCTCTACCCAGTGATCCTCTCCCTAAGGCCACTGTAAAGTTCTTGGCGTGAAATCAACCACCAGCCAGGAAAGAGTGAACATTCCCACCTCCTCGGCCACTGGATGTGAACAGCCACAATTGGGGGGTGACCTAGGAGTAGGAAAATTTGTGACTTCCAGCTCTGGGACTGAACAGCACCAGGGTTAGGGCGGCTGGGCAGGAGGGTTCTGGTATCTGAGGTTGCAAACGGCAGCCATGGAGCTGGTGAGGCTGGAGCTCGGCTCCCATTCCAGCGGGAGGTCCGCAGTCAGCGCCTGTGAGAGCCAAGTGGGACAAAGCAGCAGATGAGATTTAGGCTCCACAGGCACTTCCCACCGAGGAGGCCAAACTGTGCTGCAGACGCTGCCAGCATAACTTCTCCCCCACCCTCCTTGACCCTCCTTTTCTCCCTCCCATCAAACTAATCCCCTCTCCAGATCAACCCTCACATTCCTCCCTCCCCTCTGCTACCCCCTCCAGCCCCACCATCTCCCCCCACTGGCCCATGTCTGGCTCCCTCCCCACAAGGCCCCGGGTCTCACTCACCGCAATGCTCTCCATAAGGGCCGCTTTGGAGCAGTGTGGCTCCAGGGTGTCCTGCCCCAGCTGTTGCGCAGAGAAGCAAAGCGTGGGGATGGCCTGCAGGAAACGGAGCTGCTTTGCCCTGTCCTGCACCCACTAGGAGTGGGGTTGTGGGGGAGAAAGAGCCGGTAGCTAGGGGCCTCCCTGCCCAACCCAAACCAGCTCCAGGTCTCAAGTCCTCCATCGGGGAGAACAGGCAACACCCTCTCTGCCCCCGCCATTCCCAAAACCACAATGTCTATGTGGGGAGGAGATCCTGATTTTGTGAGACAAACACCCCCACCTCCGGGGTCGCAGATAACATGGGAGAAGTGCCCCCCATTAGGGGGTTATGGGTTCTCTGGGGTGCAGATGGCGCAAGGGGAAGGACAGACTCGGCACCAGCTCAGCTAAGGGAGCTTTGTCCCTCTTCTCTGCCCTGCAGATGTTTCTGGACAACCCTGATGGCAGTTTCTTCTGGGAGCCTGTCCTCATCCTCCTCTTCCTCGTCCTCCTCCAGCTGGTCACTAGGAGTTCCGGCACCAGGGAGAGAAGGAGGGAGGATAACGCCTGGTGTTGCTGAGGGGTGCAGTGGAGAGAGAAGGCTTAAATGTTCTGTCCTCCTCTGTAAGGAGCCCATGGCAGAGAGGGCCCCCTTCTACCCCCTCAGAGACGCCCTCAGTCCCATCCACCTCAGGACCCCAAGGCAGTCAGGCCACCCCCCAACATCATCAGGGACCCAGGAGCCTGGAGCTCCCCTGACTCTACCCCAAATGCCCTGCACAGGGCGGGGCTGTGCCACTCCCACTGGTGTCAGTGGGGCTCATGTTGCTCAGGGCTGATGTCTCAGTGAACCAATGGGCTCCGGGAGCTATTAGTCCATCCCCCTCATTCCTCCTCCCATCCCCTGGGTCTCCCCTCACCTGCCATGGGGGAGCCGTTGGCCTCAGTGCTCCCACACTCCTCCGAGGTGTTGCTGCTGGTCTCTCGGGAGTACGCTGAGCTGCTGGAGCTGGAGTTGCCCATCTCCTGCTCCAGGGAGATTGGGGGCTCTGCAGTGGCCAGGCAGCGGGATGGCTCCTGCTGGGTCCTGAAGCCGGGCTCTCCAGTGGCCAGGGAGGGTGATGTCTCTGGCTGGGCTCTGGGGCTGGGCTCCTGACTCCTCTGCTTCCTGGAGAGGAAGCCCCAGAGCCTCTTTGCACCCTATCTGGGGTCCCACCCCCGCACAGTGGCACCCTGAGCCACCTCCACGTTGGCCCAGGATGATCCTCAGAGCCTGATGCTGAAACTGGTGCCTTCTGCCTCCACAATCTCAGGCACTTCCACCCCCTTCGAATGGCCAGAACCTGCTTCCCTGGCAGCGGGGACAGAGGAGCTGCTCTCGTCCTTGAGCAGCCGGCAGCCGCTTCCCGCAGGCTGCGGAGCCACCTTCACAGCCTTCTTCTGAAGCAGCTGCCTGAGCCTCTCCATCCTGGAAGTGAGTGGGGAGCAGCCATGAGTCTGGATTCAAGGCAGCCTCTCACTGATAGGCCTTCCTGTTCCCCTGTAGCGGGTCAGCAACTCACCCCGCGGCGCCTCCTGCTGGTCGTCCAGGAATTAGCTCGTCTTCGGCACAGAGCGCCCTCTGCAGCCTGGTGATTCGCTGTCTGCTGGCCCCATCTCTCTCCCTGGACCCCGGTGCCCTGTACCTGGGGTGCTGCCCCCTGGCAGTACCCTCATACTCTGCCTCTGGGTCTCCCCACTCTAGGAAACCCCAAACCCTCTGACCCCACCTTGCCTAAGTCTAGGCTACTGTCAGTCATCATCAAGCCCCCACTCCCTGGGGCAGACTGCAGTGTAAGCGCCAGTCATCACAGGCAAGGGGGTTGGCCTGCTGCATCTGCTTACCCGTGGGCTGCCCCCTGCAACCTCAGTACCCCTTCTTGGCCATAGACTAGGCCCTACAGCCTGGGGAGTTGCTAGCCTGGAGCTCCCCAGCTGCTCTGGCCTTTCCCCACAGTCCAGCTCCACCCCAGTTACCTTCTTGAGCTTCCCCACCAGCAGCCAGGCCATCTGCCTCTACAGCTAGAAGAGACTGTCTCTGCACCAAGCTCTGGGCCCTTATATCAGGGCCAGTTGGGCCCTAATTGACCCAGCCACAGCTGTGGCTGCTCTGCCCCAGCTGCTTTCACTCTGCTGCAGCCCTCTGCTGGGCTACTTTTCTTTAGTCACAGCCTCTGCAGGGCTGCTTTGAACCACCACAGGGCAAGAGCAGGGTGGTCACCCCACTACATCCCCCTCCACCTCCCTTCTGTTGGGACAACTCCCCCTCACCGCACGCCCCACCACGGGGCACCAGGACTGCAGTCTACACACATGGACATGAGCTCACAGGACAGGCTCCTCCCAAAGTTCCCCCTCACCACTGAGGTGCTGTGGCACCGGGGGAGTCTCATTCTTTCAGAGCAGTGGGGTTTTCAGATAGTTTGGACAAGCAGCTCTGCCCCACCAACCCCTGCCCCAGGCCACCTCCCTGCCAGGCTAGAGAAAGAACAAAACCCAGGAGAGAGTCTGAGTCTGCCCTGGAAACCCCCAGCTAACGTTCACAAGGTCCCAAGCATATGAGGCATAATTCCCCCTGCCCCCAGTGCCCACTGATTTCATTGATTGGGGTTGTGGGTGTTCAGCAGCAGGCAGGGTTTGCCTCCCCCAGAGGCTCTCAGCCTCGGAACAGTCTCATACGAGGGAAGGGCTGCCCGGGCCCAGAGCGAAGGGCTGCAGGGGGCTGTGTTAGCAAATCCAGTCTCATTGGGCGGAGATTTCCCCCATTTCTGCCCCTCCCCAAGCAGAACAGGGAAGTCTCTGAGGACAAGCTAAGTGCAACTCACTTGCTCTAGGTGGCGTAGAGCTGGCTGGCAGATGCTCAGAGTTGGCCTCTCCCTTGCCCTCAGTTTCCGGTAGCAATGTGCGATGGAAAAGGTGATGAACTGGGCAGCACAATACCCTGCCGGAGGGCAGCGTGTAGAAACCTGCTGGGAGAGTGACAGTGGCTGTGAAAACAAGATGATGTTTTATTGCCAAGGGATGGATAAACTCAGGCCTGCAGCCGGGGGTCCAGAACACAGACCTACTGCAGACAGGGTCTCCTAGCACTTTACACACATTTCTGAAGCCTGACAAGCCCTGGACCCTAGGGAAGGGACCCCAACCCCACTGACCGAAAACTGTGGTCTGGGCAGGGGAAGCCACTGCCTCAGGTTTGCACTGGGAGTCAGTGACGGAGCCAGGGATGGAGCCCAGGAGTCTTGTGTCCAGGCTCCTGCACTAACCACTAGAGGAACGTTCCCTTCCAGAGCTGGCAATTGCAGGCAGCACCTATTCCCAGTCTTCCTGGCTTTGAGAGAGAATGTGGCCTGCTGCAGTGAGTGAGACGGGGTACTGGGAGTCAGACTCCTGGCTTCCAGTGGTGGTTTTTATTGACCTTGGACAAGCCATTCCCCCTCTCTAGGTTTCAGTCCCCATCAGTAAAATGGGTATTGAATACTTACCCACTATTGTAAAGCGCTCTGAGAATTACCCAGAAAAAGCTGCTTTGCAAGTGCTAGGCAGCATTGGGCCATCAACGGTCAGATCCAAATTCCAGGAGTGAGTATTTGGATCTGGGCTTTCAATTCAGCCCAGTAAAGAGGAGAGGAGCCCACCCTAGAGTTAGATTGAGGAAGATCAGCCCGTCCTGGGCCGGGGAATGACAGAAGAGGCCTTTCTATCCCTACATGGGTAGTATTTTAAAAATATGAACTGAAATTTTTAATTAAATTAACCACAAGTTTATTAAAAATAATCTGCTTAAAATTAACTTTGAAATTGATCACCTATGTTAAGGCCTCCATTTATTACAAAATCTTCAAATAAGTTTAAAAGAATTGAAGACATTACATTAAACAGAATATGTTTACTGCTGTGTTTTAAAGCTAGTCAGACCACTGAAGTGAAGTGATGGCTAAGGTCCTGGAACCAAAGTTAGCCAAAATGCCAAAACAGCTTTGGACGGCAGGAGCTTCCCTGGAAGTTGCAGAGAATAATTCCTTATTTTTGAAGTACTGAAATAGTTCCGTTCAATGACTAGTTCATTGAAATGTAAGAAACTCATTGGGAGCTGGCAAAGCAGGCAAACTTGTTCTCCTCCTTCAATCTATGAATAAATCCTGGGTGTGAGGGGAGGAGATCTACTAGTTCATAAATCGAGAAGGACATGGTGACCAGAATAGATCATTTCACTTCAGTAACTACACATAGCATTTCCATTCTCTAATAAATCAATTAGTTTTCAATTAGTTTATTGTTGATAAAACTTTTCTTGTGTTTCCCCATCTATATAACGGGGATGGAGACACTTCTCTAACTCCTGGCAGTAGGGAGATTGGAGTAGGTCAAGATTGTTAGGGGCCTTTGAGCTCAAAAAGACAATGGAATGTTGTTTGGGGCAAGAATCCCTACAGATTTCCTACTTTTTACTTAAATTTTCCTACTTTTTTCACTTAATTTTTTTTACTTAATTTGAATTAGTTTAATATGTTATAGCAACTTTAGGCATTAATTTTGGTTGTCATAGTTTCAAATTTAATCCCCAACAGGTTAGTTTTTTTAAATAAACAAACCTATTTTTAACTTAAATTTGAAAAATACAGTTTAAATTTTTAAAAATATCTTTTTTGGGTTTTGGTTTTGAAACAAGCATTGATTTTTATTCACTTTGATTTTAGGAGAACTACTACATTCAAGAGAATCATAAACTGCACATATTCAATTAAAGGAGAAAAGGCAGAAAAATTAATATCATCAATAATTTGTTGTTTGTTATTTGCTCACTTTTAAAGCAGACGAACTAGAGGGCTGGACACTGGTTTGTTTATGTAGGCCCAGCTAACAAGTGGTGGGATGGGCAGGAATACTGTCTCCATCCCTGAACAAGTAGCAGTTGCACGGGATATTGCTACATTTTATTGTCAAATCCTCTAAGCCATTCCTCTCTTCTCTTCTTATTTTATAAGTTTCAGATCAACAAAAACTTCCCCTTGACAGTCACTGCCCATGTGGCACTGCAGGCAGAGGAGCCTGAGTAGTAGCATTGTGACATCAGAGGTAAGTCAGCAACCCACCCATCACTCACTCACTCCCTTCAATAACCTTGACCCTAACTCCTTGGTCATCTCTCCCATTGAAAACTGCTGATTTATTTTCACCAGTGGGATTGAATTATGCAAATCACCTGCAGAGAGTTAGCACCGACTGGCTGAGTGAACTCTGAAGTCACAATGCCCGTCAGCTTCCAGCACCAATGTAATGGGCATAGTGTGGAAATCAGGCTTTACTGGTGTTGCTGTTTTCTGATTGTTACCAAAATCAACAACATTCTTCCCACTGATGCCTAGAAATTCCCTGAAATTTTGGAATACATTTTACATCCTCAAAAATGATCATGTTACAGACGAACAAAGGAATGCCATTGAACTGAGCATTAGGCTTCACTGCACTCAGTCAACAGTGACCTGAATCTCCTCGCTATTGACTCAGTAATAACCCCAAACTCAGCCAATCAGCGTGGAGACTCTTAGGGACTGGAGTCTGAGCATTCTCAACAGATTCCCAAAAGACAGTATTAGCCACCACAGGAGATCACTCTGCTGGAGATCATTGTCAGCACATGATTCCAGCCCCGCCTCTTTGTGAGGACCTCTTACAATGAAAGCTAGAGAATAGCCCCACCCTCCTCAGTAAGAAGAGCAGCAGAGAGAAACAGAACAAAAAAAAAGAGAAGAGAAGACAAGAGGGAAGGAGGAAAAGGGAAGCAAAAAGGTCAAATTCCAAATGCCCAGAGCGAGTCACTGATTCATAAATTCCCAGGCCAGAAGGAACCACTTTGGTCATCTATTCTACTCTGATCGTCTGTATAACATGGGCCATAGAACGTCCCTCAAAATCATTTTTATATGAATTAGAGCACATTTTTTAGAAAAACACCACTCTTGATTTAAAAAATGCCAGTTATGGAGGATCCATCAAAAGCCTGGGAAAATTGTTTCAAACCTTGACTGTTAAAATGTTCACCTTATTACCAGTCTGAATTTATCTAACTTCAGCTTGCAGCTATTGGATCTTGTTATGCCTCTGTCTGCTAAAGTGAAAAGCTCATCCCTTAACCTTCTCTTTGTTAAGCTAAATAGGTTTTCCTCCTGAAGTCTATAATCAGGCATGTTTTCAAATCTTTCAAGCATTCTTGTGACTCTTCTCTGAGCCTTCTCAAACTTACAAGTATCTGCCTCAAATTGTGGACACCAGAACTGGATCCAGTGTTCCAGTAGTGGTTGCACCCATGCCAAATACAAAGATACAGAACCTCTCTACTTCTACCTGAGATTCCGCTATGTGTGCATCCAAAGATCGCATTTGTCCTTTTGGTTAAAGTGTCCTGCTGGGAGCTCAAGGTCAGCTGATTAGCCAACATGACCCCAAACCTTTTTCAGGGTCACCACCTCCCATTTGGACATACTAAAATGTATGTTGCCTGTACTCAACTTACCAAGCAGTCCAGATAACTCTGTATCAGTGACATGTCCTGTTTGTTATTTACCACTCTCCCAATCTTTCTGTCATCTGCAGATTTTGCAGTGATGATTGTACATTTACTTCCAAATCATTGATCAAAAGAGCATAGGGCCAAAAACCCTATGCACAACCCTACTAGAAAGACTCCCGCCTGATAAGGATTTATCATGTTACATTTTGAGACCTATTAGTTAGCTAGTTACTCAGAGGCGGATTCCTATGTGGGACATTTTTCTGCCAATTTAACATGGTTTTCCAAGCCTAAAACTTGGATCAGACTGCCCAGGTTCCAAATCTCACTGAGAATCTTACCTTCTGCACCGGGGTGTCTGCTTTCTACAAAATGAAGATGGGAAGAAGACAACTCCCACAGAAGCTGCTTCTCAGCACTTGGGTGCATTTAGACAAATCCTCTCGTACTTCTCCAGGAGAGACCACGAGACAGAGACTTGTTGCACCAAGGCTACAGGGGTCTCTGAGGTTCCCCCTGCCCTGGCCTCCTTTTATGCATGTCTGATGTCAAGGGAGCTCTGTGAGGTCACAGCCTCCTCATCACCTTTACCCAATAGGCTGAGTTTCTCCCAAAGGCCCTTGTGAAGTCATTGCCACATCCACCTCTCCCTTGCAGGGCTGATGTCTGCCCTTGGCCAGCCCGTTTGGATGTCTCAGCTGCTTCCCCAAATCTTCCCACTTGCTCACAATTAATTCTGGGGAGCAAATAGGCTAAACAGTAAAACAGCAGAATCTGTTCCTCATCAAACACTGAGTTTTTCAGAGATTCATAGATTTTTAGGCCACAAGATCCCTAATCCAGCCTTGATTTCACAGGTCACAAAGTTTCACACACTTATCCCCATATTAAGCCTAATAGCTTGTGTTTCACTAAAACTCACCTTCCCGAAAGGCATTCAGTTGTGAGGTGAGGACATCAATAAACAGAGACTCCACCACTTCTTTTGGAAATTTGTTCCGGTGATTAATCACCCTCACTGTTAAAAATTGGTGCCTTGCTTCTAATTTGAATTTCTCTGGCTTCAGCTGGTTCTTGTTACACCTTTTGCAGTCAGATTGAAGTACACTTTGGTGCTCATCATTTTTTCTCCATGAAGGTATTTCTACACCGTAATCAAATCACCTCTCAATCTTCTATAGCTACATAAGCTTGAGCTCTTAAAATACCGCATTTTAAGCCACATTCTCGGGCTCTCAAATGATTCTTATGATTCTTTTATGCACCCACTCCAATTTTTCAACATCCCTTTTAAAATGTGGACATCAGAACTGTTCACTGCAGTCCAGTAACCATCTCACCAGTGCTATATACAGAAGTGAAATTACGTCCCTTCTCCTCCTCACTACACCCCTCTTTATATATCCAAGGATTGCACTAGCCCTTTTTGACACAGCATCACACTGGGAGCTCATGTGGAGTTCCATCCTCCTATAGCCCCAGATTGTTTCAGAGTCACAGCTTTCCAAGATAGAGTCCTCTATTGGGTAGGTCTAGCCTACATTCTTTGTGCCTTGATCATGACTGGGCATTTGCTTTAAATGTTTTTTGTTTGAATGGGCTGCCCTGTCCTTATCATTATTTACCATGACACCAATCTTTGTGCCCACTGCAGATGTCACCAGCTGTGATTTGATATTAATTTCCGGATTGTTGGTGAAAATGCTGAAGACAGTTAGTGGTTGTGAGCTTATTTGGCCACTAACTGCACACCTGCTCCCTTCTGCAGAAGGGGAAAAAGACACCCAGCCTGACTCTCATTTGGGGTAAAAAAACCATGCTTAATAGCAATGTCAGTTATGGGGTTATGAACCACATGTGGGAGCCACCTGCTAACAAACTCACTGTGCAGCTAGAATGTCCACAGGCTCAGTTTTCTGTGTTGGTCCCCAGACCTGCCCCCGTTCCTTATATTCCTTACCTCTGTTCTATGTTCAGGCACAATCCTACTAGAAGCTTTCCCCTTTTCTCCATTTCCCTTAGCTCCACCTCCCTAAAGAAGGATTTTCTATTATTCAGCTGGCTCTAACACATGTGGATATTACAGAGATAAGATGGGCAAGGTAATATCTTTTATTGGAACCACTTCTGTTGCTGAGAGAGAGAAGCTTTCAAGATGCACAGAGCTATTCTTCAGGTCTGGGAAAGGTACTCCCAGTATCACAGCAAAATGCAAGGCGGAACAGATTGCTTATCATATATATGCACTAACTACTTTATGCTAAACAATCTTCTACCTTGCATTTCACTGTGACCCGAGGAGTACCTTTCCCAGACCTGAAGAGCTTTATACAGCTTGAAAGCTTCTCTCTCTCTCATCCACAGAAATCATTCCAATAAACAATATTACCTCACCCACCTTGGGTCTCTAATATCCTGAGGCAGACACAGCTACGTCTACACTGCATACTTGTGGATGTTGTCACAGTCTGAGTCCCTCTAGTGGACAGTCATCAGACTGCGTTAAATGGACCTGACCTCTGGATCCAACATACATCATTCTAAACTAGGGGTTCTCAAACTGGGGTTCAGGACCCCTAAGGGGGTCACAAGATTATTACTTGGGGGTCATGAGTTGTCAGCCTCCACCCCAAACCCCACTTTCCATCCAGCATTTATAATGCTTTTAAATATATTAAAAAGTGTTTTTAATTTATAAGGGGGGTCACACTCAGAGGCTTGCTATTTGAAAGGGGTCACCAATACAAAAGTTTGAGACCCATTGTTCTAAACCATGTGGGGTCTGTGCAGAGTCCAGCCATTCCTTCAAGCTGTGGGGCTCTCAGGCACAGATTTCTTATCTGGCTCCCTTCCTGGGGATGTAGAACTTCACAGTCCAACTGTCCTAGGCCCCAAAGAACAGGTATCACAGACTGCTTTTTAAAGTGGCATGCTCTCTCCTATGCTAGGAACCCAAAGAACCCCAGGACACTGACCAAAACCCAATGGTTCTCAGGGATATTGTGGGTTCATAGAGGGGACTGAGGTCAGAGGTTTATTGTTTTGCAGAGGTGTGACTCTCCTGTGCTGTCCAAAAGTAAAGTGTGTGTTTTTAAGAAGTTCCTTTCCAAAGTCTGTGGCTCCTCACTTTACTGATTCTGTGATCCCAGAGAGGCTAAAACAGAAAGGAAAGTGAGGAGGGATCTGAGAAAATGTGCAAAGCAGCTACAGAGGCTTGGGTGGTCTTAGCACTGGCTTCGGGGCCAGTATCCTAGCCCAGCTAGTCCCAGTTGTCCCCTTGAACTGATTTCTCTCTCACTCCTATCCTGGCCTCCTGTACTAACATAACTCCCCAGCTCCTCATCCAATCCCAATGCACCTATATGTCCTGCCCTGGCTCCTTCTTTAAATCTCTCCAGCCAGTCCCAGTTCTCCTTCTCAACCCCAGCTTGTCATCAGATCCATCACCCATTCTCCCCCACCTCCTTCCATCCACCCCACAGGTTCTCAGTCACAGTCTCCTCTTCAGCTGCAAGTCTCCCTGCCCAGCCCAGTCTCTCTTCTCACCTCAACTCCAACTGCCAGTTTCTTTCACCTCCTGCCAGCTTCCAGGATCCCTTAGCCCCTTTCTTTCAATCTACTTGCTCCTACCCCCTATTCTCTGCATTTGAATCAGGTACTGCCTCATCCAGGCCCAGCAGGATGGAGGGGTGGGTCATTGAGACCACAGGAGGGACAGGCTCTCTGCTCTCAGTTCAGAAACCTTGTGTGACAATGGCAGGCCAGATGTTACCTCTTGCCCAGGCTGCAGACATTAGCTAAGAATTGACAAACTCATCGCTGGAAACCAGACCAGGTCACCTGTATGTTAGTTTTGATCAAAATAGATATTAGTATTTTAAGAATATATTTAGTGTTTAGACCCTATGAAATGCTCGTAAATTGCTGCATGGATTAATCTCACATATAACGTCAGTATTCCATGCTATAAGAAAATAGGTAAGTTTTGCTTTATAACTTTAAAAATGTTTCCTTTGAACTTGTGAACCCAGGCAGGAGAATCGTCCTTCTCTTTCCCCCTCCCCACCCAGCCAGATGGACTATCAAAATCAGATGGACCATCAAGAAACACCAGGAACCTTGTCCTGTAGGCTTGGAAGCTGAATGAAGGAAATAAAACAAAGCCATAGGAAAATTTTCCATCTTTTTAGCTGTTTGAAGGGTCAGAGACTCTAAACTGCCGTCAGAGATACCCAGAGAGGGCCTCCTGGGTCTGCCCTGAAAGACACTTTGAATTGACAGATCACAACAACTCTGTCACTGTTAGGATTTAGATGGCAACTCATTTGTGTGTACATATTTGCTTGCTTTAACCTGTAAATAACTCTTAGTCCTTTCTCCTAGTTAATAAATCTTTAGATAGTTTACTGAAGCATTGGCTACAGGCATCATCTTTGGTGTACATAGGAACATAAGAACATAGGTCCATCCAGCCCAGTATCCTGTCTACCCACAGTGGCCAATGCCAGATGCCCCTGAGTGAGTGAACCTAACAGGTGATGATCAAGTGATCTCTCTTTTGCCATCCATCATCCCCCTCTGAAAAACAGAGACTAAGGACACCATTCCTTATCCATCCTGGCTAATAGCCATTAATGGACTTAACCTCCATGAATTTATCCAGTTCTCTTTTAAACCCTGTTATAGTTCCAGCCTTCACAACCTCCTCAGGCAAGGAATTCCATGGGTTGAGTGCGTGATGTGTGAAGAAGAACTTCCTTTTATTTGTTTTAAACCTGCTGCCCATTAATTTCATTTGGTGGCCCCTAGTTCTTATATTATGGGAACAAGTAAATAACTTTTCCTTATTCACACCATTTAGTTTCCTTTCTTCACGCCACTCATGATTTTATATACTTATATCATATTCCCCTTAGTCTCCTCTTTTCCAAGCTGAAAAGTCCTAGCCTCTTTAATGTCTCCTCATACAGGACCTGTTCCAAACCCCTAATCATTTTAGTTGCCCTTCTTTGAACTTTTCCTAATGCCAGTATATCCTTTCTGAGATGAGGAGTCCACATCTGTACGCAGTATTCAAGATATAGGCACACCATGGATTTATATAAGGGCAATAAGATATTCTGTTTTATTCTCAATCCCTTTTTTAATGATTCCTAACATCCTGTTTGCTTTTTAGACTATTTTATTCTTTACTATTGTTTCAACTAATTTGCCTGGTTCTGACATTAGACTTATTGGTCTGTAATTGCCAGGATCATCTCTAGAGCCCTTTTAAAATATTGGTGTTACATTAGCTATATTCCAGTCATTGGGTAAAGAAGATGATTTAAAGGACAGGTTACAAACCATAGTTAATAGTTCCGCAATTTCACATTTCAGTTCTTTCAGAACTCTTGGGTGAATTCCATCTGGTCCCACTGACTTGTTACAGTTAAGTTTATCAATTAATTCCAAAACCTCCTCTAGTGACACTTCAATCTGTGACAATTTCTCATATTTGTCACCTACAAAAGATGGCTCAGGTTTGGGAATCTCCCTAACATCCTCAGCTGTGAAGACTGAAGCAAATAATTGATTTAGTTTATCCGCAGTGACTATCGTCTTTAAGTGATCCTTTTGTATCTCTATCATCCAGAGGCCCCACTGTTTGTTTAGCAGGCTTCCTGCTTCTGATGTACTTAAAAAACATTTTGTTAATACCCTTTGAGTTTTTGGCTAGTTGGTCTTCAAACTGCTTTTGGGCTTTTCTTATTACATTTTTATATTTAATTTGGCAGTGTCTATGTTTCTTTCTAGATACCTCATTAGGATTTGATTTCCATTTTTTAAAAGATGCCTTTTTATCTTTCACTGCTTCTTTTACATGGTTGTTAAGCCACGGTGGCTCTTTTTTAATTCTTTGACTGTTTTTTTTAATTTGGGATATACATTTAAGTTGGACCTTTATTATGGTGTCTTTGAAAAGTGTTCATGCGGCTTGCAGGGATTTCACTTTAGTCACTGTACCTTTTAATTTCTGTTTAACTAACCCCCTCATTTTTGCAGTTCCCCTTTCTGAAATTAAATGCCACAGTGCTGGGCTGTTGATGTGTTCTTCCCACCACAGGAATGTTAAATGTTGTAATATTATGGTCACTATTTCCAACTGGTCCTGTTATAGTTACCTCTTGGACCAGATCCTGTGCTCCACTCAGGACTGACTTGAGAGTTGCCTCTCCCCTTGTGGGTTCCTGTACCAGCAGCTCCAAGAAGCAGACATTTAAAGTATCGAGAAATTTTGTCTCTGCATTTCATCCTGAGGTGACATGTACCCAGTCAATATGGGGTTAATTGAAATCCTCCACTATTATTGAGTTCTTTATTTTGATAGCCTCTCTAATCTCCCTTAGCATTTCATCGTCACTATCACTGTCCTGGTCAAGTGGTCGTTAATAGATCCCTATTGTTATATTCTTATTAGAGCATGGAATTACTATCCATAGAGATTCTACTGAACATGTGGATTCATTTAAGATTTTTACTTCTTTTGATTCTACATTTTCTTTCATATATAGTGCTACTCCCCTCCCCTGCCCATACGACCTGTTCTGTCCTTCTGATATATTTTGTATCACGGAATGATTGTGTCTCATTGATTGTCCTCACTCCACTCTGTTTCTGTGAGGCCTATTATGTCAATATCTTCCTTTAACACGAAGCACTCTAGTTCACACATCTTATTATTTAGAGTTCTGGCATTTGTGTACAAGCACTTTAAAAACTTATCACTATTTGTCTGCCCTTTTCTGATGTGTCAGATTCTTTTAATGTGAAATTTTCTCATCTGATCTGGCCCTATTTCATCCTTTTCCATCTTTTCCTCTTGGCTAAAACCTAGAGAATCTCTATCAATAGACTCTCTTCTAAGAGAAGTCTCTATCTGATCCACGTGCTCCTCCACAGCAATTGGCTTTTCCCCATCTCTTAGTTTAAAAAGCTTTGCAAACTTTTTAATGTTAACTGCGAGAAATCTGGTTCCACTTTGGTTTAGGTGGAGCCCATCCTTCCTGTATAGGCTCCCTCTATCCCAAAAGTTTTCCCAGTTCCTAACAAATATAAACTCCTCCTCTCTACACCATCGACTCATCCATGGACTGAGACTCTAAAGCTGTGCCTGCCTGCCTGGCCCTGTGCGTGGAACTGGAAGCATTTCTGAGAATGCCACCATAGAGGTCCTGGATTTCAGTCTCTTTCCTAGCAGTCTAAATTTGGCCTCCAGGACATCTCTCCTACCCTTCCCTATGTCATTGGTACCCACATGTACCATGACGACTAGCTCCTCTCCAGCACTACTCATAAGTCTATCTACATGCCTCGAGAGATCCACAACCTTTGCACCAGGCAAGTCACCATACGGCTCTTCCTGTCATCACAAACCCAGCTATCTCCCATTACTAACACCTGTCTTTTCCTAATGACTGGAGTTCCCTCCCCCAGAGAGGTAACCTCAGTGTGAGAAGATATCCCAACATCATCTGGAAGGAAGGTCCCAACCATGGAAAGGTTTCCCTCTGCTCTTGTTGACTGCTCTCCTTCCCTGGGCCTTTCATCCTCCTCAACAGCACAGAGGCTGTCTGATCAGAGGTAGGACAAATCTACAATGTCCCAGAAAGCCTCATCAGCAAACTTCTCTGCCTCCCTTAGCTCCTCCAGTTCTGCCATCCTGGCCTCCAAAGCCCATATGCAGTCTCTGAGGGTCAGGAGTTCTTTGCACCGAATGCACACATACGCCACCAGTCCACAGGGCAGGTAATCATACACACTACATTGAGCGCAATAAACAGGATAGCCCCCACTCTGCTGCTGGGCTTATGCCTGCATTCTCTCCTACAGTTATCTAGGTTAATGATAGGGCTTTTGTTTAAATAAAGAAGTTTTGATAGTACTTTAGGTTAAAGATTTTAAAGAATGGCAAGTATACCTTGCCCCTATCCACTTCCCTTCCCAACTTCCTCACAAAACTCCCTTTTAACAGCCCTGTTCACAAAGCTCCCTGGTTGCTTGCTCACTGCTTTATAGAGCCCTGACCTACCTGATAGCCCCGCCCCCGACTAAGGCTCAGCCAATGAACAGAGGCTTCTAGATTTCAAACCTTGTTTAGAAACTCACAACTTCCAACTGCTGGCCACAGCACATGGCCCTTCAAACAAACAAACAGACAGACAAACAAACAAAAGCTCAGCACACAGCAAGTGCCTGGTCTCTTGGGACAGGAAGCAACACAAATGTGGTGTGATTTTTGGTGCAAGTGACCATATATCACTAAGTCCAGTTTGTCTGTGTGGCAAGATAGCTCGGAGAATCTAAGGAGCTGTCAGTGATTCCATGGAAAGACTGGTCTGGATATATGAAGAAGTGTTTGTATGTTACCAATGACAACAATAAGTGACAGCAAAATCCGAGACACTGGTAACTGCATCACTAATGACAGAAGGAAGAATTTCTGTATAGGTCAAAATGCATATGGTTTAAATAAATGATTCACTGAGAGCATAAAGAAAAAAATAAAAAATAAAAAATCAGACAGATAAAAGTTGTATGAATTAGTCTATAAGAAAGCTAGCTGGTAATAAACCTATGTACATAAGTATGCCTGATACTCTGATCACTGTTGAGAGATACTACATGGCCATCATTCTTTAAAAAAACCCACAGAAACCTATTTGACAATGATCAATGGGATCTAGAGAGCTCTGGTGTGATGGTGAAGGAAACTCTCCCGAACTCATCCCATCCAGCACTCGCAGCAGTTAGAGAAAGGGACGGTGGAGTAAAGAAGGCTGCTAATATTACTTTCTTTCACAAAACTTATAGTTTGCAGTCAGCTATCTCTATTTGTTGATTTCACACCCTCTAAGCCACTTTTTTATAAGGTGCTAGCAACCACAGTGCTGCACACTCAGACATCCATCTTGGCTATGATGTAGTTCACATAACGGCTTTCTTAGATACCTTGGTGATAGGTGCCTTTTAAATACCTAATATAAGTACTGTAAATAGTCTATATTCAACACACACACATCTCCTGTGCATCACTATGTCCCATTGGAAACAGCATCACTATCAGTGACTTATCAAAATGGCAACTTCACACAATTCAATATACCACTTCTGTAAGGTTGCTGACCCGTGGTGTAAAGGATACCATTCCTCTGGGGTCAGGAGCCTGAAGCTGGCTGGCTATTTAGCCCCACCTGCTGTACCTGAGAAAGAGCTGGAAATTAATTAGCTGACCCTTATAAAAGAGGAAATTGTGGGGGGGAGAGATTGCAACACCCCCAAAAGCTAGGGGCTGTTGTGCTCCTAAGGTCTGCCACTGTCTGGGGCTACTGCAGTGAGGAATTGCTCCAGAAACCAAATGGACAGAAAGGAGATTGTGTGAAGTCCTTTTCTGCTGAGGCTTTGAGGCTTGAGCCAAGAAATGCAGGGTTATTGAAGTTACTGGTATGAGGGGCAGATTTGGGCAAAGGACTACTAGGCCTGCACAGCCTTTTGAAGGAAGAGTCTGTGAGTCTTTGATATCTTTTGTTAAAAAAAAACTTAAATAAAAAGAACTAGACCTGCTGGAAGCTGCTCTCCTGGATTCCTTAAGAGAGCTCAGACAGAATTGCCTCAGGGAGTGAGCTGGCTCAGCAGTAACAAACCTGGTCTGGCAGAAGAAGGACGCTATAAGGTGGGCCCAATCCTTTACAAGAGTTACAAGCTATATAAAGAACCAATGAAAATTAAGTCACAAAGATAACTTTAAAAGTATGTTGTAGGATAAACATAAAGTTAAAGAATTAATGTTAGCTTAAGAAAAATGTGTTGTAAAGAAAGGCCCTGACTAGAAAGTAGAATGAAGGCCTTCGATGTAAGTTATAAGGGCAGATGGAATAAGGTAGGGAGGACGTCTAGATCCAAAATAACTAATTAAGGGGAAGTTTCTCTTTGTTTTAAAACCATCCGCAGTCACCCATAACGGTCAAAGGCCTTCTCTTTAAATGCTGTTTTTAAAATAAACCAACATGGCTCTTTCCATCCCCCACACTAATGTTAAAGCCCATGTGAACCCAGATGCAATGGAAAAAACTGCTGGGCAATAAGAAGGAGGGGAGAAAATATTTTGTCAAGAAAAGTGGTTGTAAATCTTACCTAGAAATAAGGATGAACTGTTTCAAATTGGCTTTTAGCTGACACCAGTAATTGGCAATGACATTACTTGTTTGTTAAAGGATACAAAAGGTAAAGGGTTCATTGCTAAAATATGCTTGACTTCACTGGAGCTGACCAATATGGGTCATAGCACTGGAATTCTCTCGAGGATAAACTGAGCCATAGCATAATTGAGGCCACCTCCACTGACTTCAATAGAGGTAGTACCTGCCTACATCAGGGCTGAATTTGACTCTCTGATGATATGGAAGTGGTGATACTCTTAAATTCTCTCCTTCCTTCTCCTTCTCTGCCCCACCGAAAATGATGTGGCTTGCCTACTGCAGCACTATTAAGAGATGCACAGACAAGAGTGTTTCATCCTTTCTACCCAATTTTCAGACATTAACATGAGTTGCTGTACGTCTTCTGGTGTGTGTTCTGGTGTAGAGGTAATGTCAAAGTGGGAGACCACCACAGATATCTGCTCCATAAGGGTTGTCATTGCTGGATTTGTTGACCAGTTTCAAGTCTAAAATCTGGAAAAACTGATCTACATAATTCAGCTCCTTACTAACTATGTTCTAATCCAGTGACTCTAGTAGGAGAAGCCAGAGGCAAAGTCTGGGATGTTGGAAATGTTCATTAAATGGAATGGGTGAGTGTCTACATCCAATTCCATTTTGAAAATGTTTGCAAATGTTTAAGGGGGTTTAGTGTGATTGCACTGTGTGCTCTTTCTACATTTAGTGGACAATTTGGCTGTGGGTCCATGATTTTTATTCAGGAGGTTATGAAGCCATTTCTGGTCTAGGTTCTTATACTGCCCTCATCATCATCATCATCATCATCATCTGAGCCAGGCATGTAGATTTTTAGAATTTCATAGATGCACAATTCTAGTGTGACCTACTTGCCAGCTATTGCTATTTTCCATTCTTTGGAGACAAGAAAGGAATATTTTATCTCTTGCTAGACTTCTGTTTGTCCTCCCATGTGTACTGCATAATTTCTTCAATCTAGATTTGGAAAGATTGTTGTGTCCCTTTCATTCAGAGACAATGTTTCTTAATCCCTTACACTCCCCAGCCAGGTTCTCATCTGAAGGAATGCATCTTTGCTCATGTGCACTTTATCTATTTGATCAGTTCTATGTATGGATTCCCTGCATGGCCTCATACACTGTGGTGGGATGCTGCTCTGCTGCTACAGCAAATTCATTTGCACAGCAGGGTATCTATTTTGGGCAGATTTTCATTGGTGATGCTCCTGGAAGTCAGATTGTTGAAGAATTCAGCTTTTGTTTTAATAGTGTTTAAACAGTACATTAAAATCTGGGTCTGAGGCTCCCAAGTAAAGTCTTTCAAACATCTGACTATGGAAACTGCAAATCTGGAGCACTGGCTAGCGTTTTGGCTGGGTGGAATGGTCAATTCCCTAGCCTCGTGAAAAACAAACTCCCTTTCTGCATAGCTCTGTTGCTAGCAAAAATGTGATTTTTCATTGGTCTTGCCAATTATATGTATTTTTTCACACAGCTCTAGCATCCAAGATTCATCCAAGAAGAAATAAAGTAAACAAACATTCACCAGAAGTCATACAATTAAGGTAAAGTTCTAGGTACATCCAACCAGAACACATACATTATGGTGCTTAGTTTACCATATTCAAGTATCAAAAGAGTAGCCGTGTTAGTCTGTATCCACAAAAACAATGAGGAGTCCAGTGGCACCTTATAGACTAACAGATTTATTTGGACATAAGCTTCTTCATCTTATATCCAAATAAATCTGTTAGTCTTAAAGTGCCACCAGAATCCTCATTGTTTTAATGTACCATATTAGCTGCTACTCTCTAAAACTCCACTGATTTCAGTATATCATAGCAGGGCAAGTGCCATAGAGGGCTACGCTAAAGGTTAATCGCATAAGGGGTAAGTAACACATGCATCTAGTGCTTCCATCTGGACTAAAGAGCCAAGGCAGATTTGTGGTATATTCTCTAGGCAACAGCTATTCCCCCCACCCTCACGCCCCTTCTATGTCCATTTGGTAGTAGAGAGATTTTCCCAGTAACTAGTAAAGGCTCTCAGAGATGAGACTGGTATTCGGACCCAGACGCCTTATGCATTTCTTGAATATCATATGCTTTGTACTTTAGACAGTCCTAAAACTTCCCATGCCTCCACATACCAGTGTTGAGGCAAATTCAGAGAAGAGTCTAAGATGGTATAACACTTCTGGTCCCTCAATGTGTAATTTAAATACTACCTGAGACCAGTTTAAGACCATTCATCAACATGTAACTTACACTCCTTACACATCTCTGAGTTTCTTCTAGAAGGTGAAGAAGGGATTTTAATGTGATTTCCTTAACTGAGTTATGTTTTGCATCTTTGTTCTCTGCTGATGGCAGCACAGAAATAAACAGGTAACAGACCAAGTTTAACAGGACAAATGGGGTCTGAGGGAATAAGGGATGTAGATTTTTACACAGGCAATCTTCTCATGCCTTTTTTCTTCTATGTAATCCTTACAGAAACAAATGTTACCATCCAATATTGCACTATAAACTCATGAGTCTTTTTCACAATAAGAACATGCAGCTTTGTGATACTAGAATTCTTAGCAATGCATTTATGAAATATCCCAGCTCTTGTCAGCAATCAGGCAACTGTCAGATACTTGGCTTACAGCTCCTATTCTAATTGTTAAACATGTGTTTCCAATATGCTTGTAAACGGTTTAATTATCCTTAGTTAATCCTGAGCTTATTATGTAGCAGGGGATAGTAAGCACTCCCTGAAGTTATTTATTGACATCATATGGCAGTTCTAAGAATGGACAACAAAGATACAATGAGGCCATTAAAAAAAATCTTGCATAGATGGGATACATGCAGTAACTTTGCAAGTATATCTATGCTGGTACAGCTGTATCACCAAGGCTGCTTTACCTAGTATAGCATACATCTGTTTCTTGAACAAAGTAAGTTCTACTTGCAAAAGCACTTTTATGCTG
Source organism: Dermatemys mawii (assembly GCA_007922305.1). NCBI lineage: Eukaryota > Metazoa > Chordata > Testudines > Dermatemydidae > Dermatemys > Dermatemys mawii. Next base: position 28,432,775 of record ML677334.1, read on the forward strand.
ATATAACTGAGTCTATACTAGGGTTTTTGCTTGTATAGAAATAATATTCTTTTGCTGACAACAGTTTAGTATAGACCTGGCCTTAGCGTTTCAGCGGAAGGGGGAAATTGAGTATGACTTTTATAAAGAAACTTCTACAGTGTGACACTGAAGGACCAAACAAAAAAAAAAGTCTGAAGAAAATACCATTTAAGAGATCTTAAGAAGACTGGTTAGATCAAGGGGATCAGTAAGACGGTATAGAGCCTCTTTACTTCTAGGCTGTTGGTTCAAGTCCAGCTTAGGTTAGTAGTTACTGAAACTTATCACCTGGGTTGGTGAGTTTCAGTAACTTCTACCTTGTGGCTGTTTAGCTGCTGATACCAGTGTGCACATTTCAATGGTCCATGTTTGCACTCTATAGGTCTGACTCTTTCCCCCTGTCCCCCTTCCCCCAGTACTTAGCACAGGCTTAAACTTCAGAGAGTAAGTGTTCTTATGTTACTTTTGTGGCTCTCTTTTGCTAAAAATCACACACCTTATGACTCTAACACAGTTCATTAAATAGCCTCCAGATGAAGTGTTGGTTATAGCAGGGATGGGCAAACTTTTTGGCCTAAGGGCCACATCTGGGAATAGAAATTGTATGGTGAGCCATGAATACTCAGTAAGTTGGGGTTGGGTGCAAGAGGGAGTGAGAGCTCCGGCTGGGGGTGCGAGCTCTGAGGTGGGGTTGGGGGCGAGGAGTTTGGGGTGTAGGAGGTGCTCTGGGCTGGGACCGAGGGGTTCAGAGGGCAGGAGGGGATCATCACTGCAGCAGGAGGTTTGGGTGCAGAAGGGTAGCAGGCTCTGGCTGCAGGTGCGGGCTCTGCAGTGGGTCTGGGGAGGTTGGCATGTAGGAAGGTGCTTTGGGCTGAGATCGAGGGGTTTGGTGGATGGGAGGGGGATCAAGGCTAGCGCTGGAGTCCAGGGGAGAGCCTCAGGGGTTCAGGGTCTGCACAAGCGGCTCTCGGAAGCAGTGGCATGCCCCTTCTCCGGCTTCTTCGTGGAGGTGCGGCCAGGCAGTTCTGCACACTGCCCCATCCACAGGCACTACCCATGCAGCTCCTGGCCAATGGGAGATGCGGAGGCAGTGCTTGGAATGGGGGGAGCATGCAGAGCAGAGCCCCATTCTGCCCTTAGTCATAAGAGCCAAAGGGGGGGCCATACCGCTGCTTCCAGGAGCTGTGGGGAACAGCCCCCACCCTGCTCCTCAGCGGAAGCTCGAGGGCTGGATTAAAATGGCTGGTGGGCCAAATCCAGCCCACATGCCATAGTTTGCCCCCCGCCTCCCTTCCCGGGTTATAGCAACATTAATCTGAAGTAACTTTAATACCTTAAAAGGAGTTACTCAGGATTTACACTGAAATATCTGAGATCAGAAATTGGCACTCTGATTGTGGTGTTTAGATTTTTTTTTTTTTTAAATTTACCCTTCACTTGACTGTTGATCACTTTCTTGGTTTTTAAAATATTTTCTTTTAAAACAATTAGTTTGCTCTAAAGGATCATCATTATTTAGGAAACTAAACCTAACTCTTCAGTCATCACTCCTGTGGTCACTTCTACTGTAATGATCTTTGGATAGCATCTAGGGTCTCTTTTAAAGATAATAAATTATTCTTTGATATTCACCTCCAGCTTAATGTTCCTGTATAGCTTGTAGCTAGGAATGACTGTACCCCATTGATTTATCATTGCAATGCATAACTGACATACCAATTATGTCAATCAAATATCTACCAGAAGCTAAAAGTTTACATAAAACTTGATCATCCTGTCAATATTACTTTAACATTCTATTTTCAAGACTAAACCCTTGCTAACTATAAAAAACACACCTACTTTAAAAATTATTTTGAATTTTCACTGTATTGTCTTTTTTTCCTCCCAACAGGCCTAGAAATTAGTTCACTTGGTGCAAAAAGAAAAATACAGAAAGGGCAAACATAAGTCTCTTATGTAGATAAGACCATTTGTTACCACTGATACTTTAAGAGAATAGTATGAAAATGTAACAGATGGTGGAAATGTTTATCCAGACTAAAGATTTTGTTTAAAAAAGTAGCTCTACTTGATTTTATCAAATGGATTTATGTGCTTGAAGAGATTACAAAGCATCCTAACTGCTGAATTTTTGAAATCTCTTTGACATAAAATCTTCCAATTTTACAAAAATCCAAGCAGAATCAAAGCCAGTTAAATAGAACTGGATTTTGCAGGAAAAGGATGCACAGTATGTTAACAGTATAAGCAACTCTTCTGGATGATATTGTGAAATGTAATATAACTTAAAAGTTAGAAGGATTTTTACTTTTTTACCATAAAAGAAATAGATGTTTTCAGAAGTAACAAGTAGAATTAATCACAGTTGCCAGTGAATTATTACATCCTTTGAGTATGGGATTTTATCCCTGACAATATGCATGAACATGATATGATCTGGTGCAAATAACGTGACTGCTGGCAAATAGTTGTAACCTACAGGAGGCAGATTGAATTCATGGGCTTCCATCAGCAGAAATATTGGAACCTAAAGGAGCACTTTAAGGGATCTGACTATGCCTTTTTCTATGATGCAATAATTAGAGTGCTGTATTTCACTTTCAAGGATCCTTTCAGGGATTTATTGATAGAATTTGTCTTGAAATCCAGGCAGACTATAAAAAGGAGGCTTCTGAGTGTGTCAAAATAATCCCAGGATTGTCATGGCAACTTCCCACTGGCATGCTCAAGTCAGCTCCTGTCCCCAGAAGTCTAGCCTGGGGGAGGGAGTTCTGCCCCCTGCCCAGGCTCAGCCACTGTCCTGGAAGCCAAGCCCAGGAGGGAGGCAGCTGGCTGCCACCACAGCCAAGCAGTCTCCCAGGCAGCTGCTGTGCTGCACTGAGCACCATCCAGGAGTGGCTCTGGGGCCTGGCTGCTATGGAGAGCAGCTGAACATGCCAGGGGAGCTGGTGCAGCGAGAGGACCACACACCCTCCCCTCCCAGGTAACGTGGGATGGGGAGGGGACGGGGAGAGCATGGAGGGCCTAGGCTGAGGCGGTATCAGATGGGGAGGTCACGTATCCTCCCTTTTAGCTGGTGTCGCCCTCTATCCCGTAGGGGGAGGCACCATTCATCTGCCTGCTGAGTAGCATGGCAAAGTGTCCTACCACAGCAAAAGCAACTAGGCAACTCTCTCCAGAAACCTTTGGCAGAGGATTGCAGACTACATCTGAGAAAGTTTCCTAGGGTATGTCTACACTGCAAAGTTGTGGACAACACTTTTGTCTTTCACGGGTACTTTAAAAAGCTTCCCCCCTCCCCCTCCAAGACAAAAGTTTTGCCAACTCAAGTGGCAGTGTGAACGCAGATCTGTTGGCAGCAGTGCTCTCCTAACAACAAAGCTAATGCTGCTCGCGGGGCTGGAAGTATTTTGTTGGCAAAAGTGCCAACAAAGAGTGTTTACACACACCTTGTGGCTAAAAGCTGTGTGGTATAAACAAGCCCCTAGATACCTCTATTGAGGATTCCTGGGATATTCCAGTGCACATAAACAAACTATTCTGCAGGGCCCCCTCCGCTTAGCTGTACGGGGGAAATGACAAGCAGATAACAACTGTACCTCTACTGGTACAGTTATTTCACTATTACTTCTGGCCTGATTTTTTTGTAAAGAAATGTACGAGAGTAGATGTGTCCCTGCAGTACTGAAGCAAACTCAGTACTTGCCACAAGTTCCCTCCCCACATCAGACTCACCAGTGCTGGACTCTTGGGTGTGGCTCAGCTGCTCAGTAGTCAAAAACAGGCCCTGGCTTGTCACACCACTGGATCCCCTGATCTGCTGTCCTACATACTCCTACTTCTCCTCTTCCTTGTCCAGCATCTTTGTGGTGGCGTGTGACTCCATCCGCCCCCCTGAAGGAGCCATGGGGCGCTTGACGATGGAGGTGGGGTTGTTGCTGAGGGTGGCATGCAGCTCCCCCTTCTCCTCCATACCCTGAGGGATCTGGTCATAGATGTTGATGATCCTATGGCTGGGTCAGAGCTGTGCCTACACAGCTTCCTCTCCCCACAGACCCAGGAGATCCCCCTCCTTCCATGTACTCCAGGTAGGAGTGTTTGCTGCTTGGAGCCAGCACAATGAGCTGAGCAGTTGCTATGTTAGCTCTCCATGCCAAGCAAGCAGGAAGAGCAATTTAAAAAATTCCGAGGGCTTTAAAAGAAGAGGGGCATGTACCTGGCTGCCAGGCAGCAGTGTTCAAAACGGTGACCAAAGCATTGTGCGACATCTCCTGGAAGCCACTTAGGTTGATGTAAGCAATGCAGTGCCTACGCTGACACAGCACTGTCCTAACTGCATTGATCTAAGCATTATGCCTCTCGTCAACTTAAAATGGCAGATGGAACAATGTGGCATAGTCTGGTTGATGTAAGCTGCCTTAGGTTGATTTAACTCTGTAGTGTAGACCAAGCCACAGTCCTATTCTAATCAGAAAATAAACAAATTTTTCTCTTTTTTCCCTCTTTTTGTGAGTGTGTTCTCATTGCATACTTATCACCCATCAATGTGCAAATTTTTGTGCGCGTGGTGTTTCGCCACGTGCACGGGATTTAAGCTCAGTGTACATGCGCACACAAGCACAGCTTAGAGGGAACAGCGGTGGCGGGTATCATAAACTAAGCCTTCTCTGGCTCAGGCTGTGACCTTGCCCATGTTCTGTCCCCCCTACCCTGAAGCCAGTGGGGACTCAGCTCGGTCACGGGCTTACTAGGCCAGCCTGTGGCAGCAGAGAGGATTATTTTTGTTTGTGCCTTTCAGTTTCAACACCTGAGTGGGGTGAGGTTCCAATCACTAGCTCTCCTTACAGGGATTTTGCTTGCTTGGTACCTGCCTGCAAGAAGTTACTTAAGCAAGTAGTCTCCTTAAAATAGATTTGGTTATAGTTAAAGTAAAAGAGAGAGTGCATTATATTCCTAGAAATCAATTCCTCACTGTTTCTTTTGGCCAGACAGTCTCAGATGCACCCTCTCCTGTGTCCTAGGGTATGTCAACCCTGCAGTTGGGAGATGTGATTTCAGCATGAGTAGAAATACCCTCACTAAGTTTAACCTAAAAATAGTGCAGAAGAAGAGATGACATGACTTCAGCACAGGCTATACAAGCCTGCCTGAATTCTGGGGGCATACTCATGTTTTAAGCCCACACTATTGCATCTTTCCTGCTATTTTTAGTGAGCTAGCTAGATGAAAGCTAGTGCAGGTATGCCTACACAACCTACAAATCATACTTTCAATTGCAGTATAGATATATCTGCTGTCCCATATCATTCATCTGCCCCCACTAGGGTGACCAGACAGCAAGTGCGAAAAATCAGGACAGAGGGTGGAGGGTAATAGGAGCCTACATAAGAAAAAGACCCAAAAATCAGGACTGTCCCTATAAAATTGACATCTTGTCACCCTACTCCCCACCCACATCAGTCCTTCCACATGTGGTAAATGAGAAGTCCACTGATGATCAGGGTGGTTCATTGTACCTGGCATCTTTCACTGAACATGTTTATCCACTTGTTCTGGCTCATTATTGAAACAGACAGCCTTTCTTTCCCCCATAAATTGGTGTTTCCTAATCCATTCCAGATTGTATGCAGTGCCTAGTTGTCTATTAACCCTCCCTTGATAGACATAATAGATGTGTTTAAAAGTTTTATATCCTTGAGGTGAGAGGATGCTAATTAATCTTCTTTCACATCTTTAATGCCTTGACTGAGCAGACTGACCCTGGCTTGCTAGCTTAGATTTGTTCCATGTCTTTTTGTATTTGGAAATGAAGATGATGAATATCCATAATGCAATTTTCACATTAATTTTATTCCATATTAAATAACAATTATTGACAGATGCCAGGCCCTCTGTCATAACGACACTTGTGACGTTCTATTTCTATTTTGGCAATTTGCTCAGTTCCCACAAATACGTATTTTAAGCGCCAATGCTGCAAAATCATCCTGGGATCTAAATTTCAGACTAACTTCCTAAAGTGAGTAATAAAGATAATAAAATACTACCCGGCTTTGCATGATCAAAAGTAGCCTTTCATGCAAAAATTGAGAAGGGGATGAAAGGAATTAGGGGACTGATTTCCAAACCATATTCATGTAAACAGAGACATCAAAGTCAGTGAGAATAATCACCTCAGTAAAGATTTGTAGGATTGGGCCCATAAACTGCTGTCATAGAAACATCAGAGACGTTGATCTAGTTAACATGGGATATTTACAAGAAGATTTTCATTCTTTTAATTCTGGAGGCAAACATTAATGCCAAACAGAATGCAAAAGCAATGACAATAAAAAGCTAATTAAGCATTCCAAACTAAAAATTTTATCTCCCATAAACACAATTCGTTCAAAATAAAGGTGTTTAAAAATAGCAGTATAGCAGCTCTAAGACAACTCTGGCCATGATCAGAGAGATTCATCCCTTGGGGAATTAAAAGTATTTGACTATGCTCCTTGCGTTCTAATCAGCCAATTTTGTTATGCCTTCCTGCTTAATAATTACAGATCTTATTAGTGGAGATGAGTTTGATTAAAGAACATAAAAGAAGTATTACAAATTACGTGGTTTCCACAAGGAGACAAGATTTGCTTAGTTTTGGATACCAGCAAGAATGTGACTTTAACTCAATCACTAGCAGTCCTCTTTTTCTTAGTATAATTAAATTACATTGCATGATTTAATGAGATGTCAGCAACAGAGACCACTTCTGAGAACATGCAGTATGAGGAACTACAGATAAGTAGAAATAATGGGCCAGATTGCAGCTGGGGTACATTACTCGAACTCCACTGACTTCAATGGAACTATGACAATAAACAACTAGCTCGGGATCTGGCCCAATGTGTTGAATCAGTCCAATAGACATTTTTGTTCATTCAAACAGCTTGTCTTCAAATAGGGTGACCAGACAGCAAGTGTGAGAAATTGGGACGGGGGTGGAGGGCAATAGGAGCCTATATAAGAAAAAGACCCAAAAATCGGGACTGTCCCTATAAAGTCGGGACATCTGGTCACCCTATCTTGAAATGCTTTCCCTTCTGAATGAAGAAACTGGTAACAGGCCACAACCTTCATTATTACTTGTCCATCAGCCAAGCCACATTAAATTATTGCTATTTATGTATCAAATTAAAGCTAGTATGTTTCATATCTCCAGTTTGACCGTGATAGTCAAACCATTATAGCAGAGAACACTTCAAAGCTGGTTTGTGTTAGTATTTTCTTACGGTTTGCGCTCTATTATCGGTTCTAAGTTTGGCTTTCTTGAAAGCTTCTAGACAGACACAGTGCTGTCCTACTGTCTCTACACCATTACAGCTTCCACTGAGATCAGTGGCAGTGGGAGTTTTGCCTGAGAGAGGACTGCAGGTTCAGTGACATACTATATAAAGGTGAATGTGTCATCATAGCCATAAAAAGAAAAGGAAAACATAACAGGTACTTACTAGCTGGAAGAGAGAAAGATGTAGCTACCAGTCTTACAATAGCTGAAAAGTGCAGCCTATAGGCATTTGCTAGGTAAATCATAGACATAATTTCAGGTAATTTAAGTAATGCAACGAGCCCTATAACCCTCAAGGCCTGTAAAACAATAGTTTAGCTAAACTAAGTAAGGTCTAAAAAGCCTTAATATACTCAGCTAATCAAGTGTAACCCTAGATCATAAGATATCACAAGACAGAATGTTGTAATTATGAAACTTCTGATAGGTAACCACAAAATGGTTGTTTATATCAGTATGAGATATTAAGTTAGGAATATCAGCAGATGTCCAACCACAAGAATGCCATGTTAACTAATTGATGTATATGCTAATAAGCTTGAGGTAAAAGGCTTAGTAACCTATGGGAAAAGGGCACCCCAACATTAGGGAGGTGTGGACTTTAAAATAAGGAAAAGAGGCTGAAACTGCTATGGAATGTGCATTAGGCACAGTGGCATCAGTGTAACACAACATAAAAGCTGTATCCTGGCCTCTGTGCCTTGAAAGAGGCCAGGATGATGGGCACCAGAGATGAGGATGATGACTAACACTTAAGGTTTTTATGCAAGGGATGATGTGAGTAAACGGATGCTCAGATGCTCATGTTATATGATCTCTACCTTCCTTGCTGGGTTAGAGTGTAACTTTGTTAACTGTATTAATAAAACCAAATGCATATGCAAAAGGCTCTTCCAAAGTATGTGTATCGCAACCATGCCCGTCAGGGTTCTCCACTTAACAGTAATTCTAACATTGGGCCTGATCTTGGATGAGAACCTACCAAACCTCAGACTGTTAGTTGGGAATTCTTACGTAATCAATATAATTAACACACAACCAACAGATCAAGCAACAACAGTAGATATATTTTGTGATAAGCTTAAATAGTGTTTCCAGTATAAATTTGCAGAGTAGGATTTTTTCCTTCTCTTCAGTATAGATGCCAAATATCAGAAAGAAAGTAATTATATCAGTTGCTAGTCAGAGAAACTAAACTGTGCATCTCCCAGACAGAAAGGAAAATTCAAACTTTTTTTTTAATGGAGCTAGATTTCACAACTTGTTTGATAAAAATATTTATGTAAACAGTGCTTCCACCTTTTGTAAAACACTGACACCTGAACAGGTGGTAGTCATTTGGACCAATATGAATATTCAAGGTTGGGGACTTTGTCAAAATAGCATTTCTAATTATGCAATAAACTTGAGTTATTGATGAACTTTAAATACAGATATGAAGAGTTTTAGTTAAATTTGCATTCATTAATATTCAGAAAACTTTTCAGAGTCTCATGACTGATACTGAATGAGATCAATTCAAATTGCTACCAGAGATTATAGGTTTTTAGGAAGCAAGAGAACCATGCAGCCTGCCTGATACAAACAATGCCATAATGAGAATGTCTAAAAAACTAAGGACCTAATTTTCAGCCAGTCATTCATAGTAAAAATAAAGAATGACAGTTTTAATCTATCTCAGATAGAAACCTTCATGACTGAAAAATTCCATTCTGACATGATGATCTGACAGCAGTCCATAGGGCTGAGTAGTGACCTCATATATCTCTACCACCTTATTGGAGACCAAATGCATTACAGAGATGAAGTTGTCCAATAAAACCGCATTAAAAACATTGCCATTTCAGTGCAATTCTTGACAAGATGCTTGAAAGATGACAAATGGCTGCACTATAAACAGATGGATTAAGTGACCAGCGCACATACACACATTTCTGCTATATAATAATATTGCTATATATACAATAGGAGTTTATGTTGAAAAATAAACAAGGAGATGGAGGTAAATGCATTTGTGTAACTGTCTGAAGCATATTGCCAGTGAGTGAGTGAGTGATACCTGGGAAACTTGGACAATGCTTTCTAAAGAATCCAAACTCTTCATATATTGGGAATATAGGTAATTCTGGTCTAGTATTATTTTTATCATTTTTTCACATTAAAAAGGACGAATGACACCCCTGGAGCTGTTGAAAGGCTGCTGACTGCATTAGAAAAGTCTACCTATTAGTTGTGAGTGAGATCTGGAGGACATTTGTAAGTGGGTTTGGTTTGGTTTTGTTTTTGCTCTCAAGGTAAGCTACCATCTGTTCCCCTCCTCTGTCATGAATATACTACCATCAGCTTCTATGTCTCTGATACTGAGTTCAGGAATGAATTTGAAACTGTTCATTAGTTACGATGACTTTCTTGGCAGACTTTTTGTCTGAATACCACTAACTCATTCTGCCTCCTATGTGGAAGGCGGAAACCTACACAATCTGAAACGATGATACTAGAGTTCACTGCAGTATTTCATCAAAGGACCGGCCCATTCCGAGTTCACACTTTCACTGTGTGACTTTGGACACTTAGGCCAAAATGTTCAAACTGAGATGCCTAAAGTTAGACATTTAAATCCAAAAATAGGCACCTAAATAAAATGGCCCGATTTTCAGAGATGCTGTACTTTCACAGTTCCCATTAGCTTAAAATCAGGCCATTTATTTAGGTGCCTTAAATATAAGCACCTAAATTTGAACAGTTTAGTCTGACCCTTATTGTATCTGATTTTTTTTATCTGTACAGTGCTTACCTATCTATGCAAAGCACTCTGAGGGCCTGTATTGAGAGGTGATATTTAAATAAAATTTACTTTAAAAACATGGAGCAGAGATCTCTTTAAATCAGTTGTATGTATAACTCCCCATGTTGCTCTTGAAGTTGATTCTGTAATTTGGAATACTGAATGTTTTTTCAAGAGGAAAAGTTTGCTTTCACAATGGCTAATAATGAAATTCTGAATTGTTGCAAGAAAGATAAAATAAATTGACAAACATTGTGATCAAGTCCTGTTACAATATGAGAGTTGCTGACTATTTTTGATCATTGTGTTATGTTTTATTTATTGAGCATAATTCAGTTTGAATGATATGAAATAAAGTCTCCAAGGTTCTTACAACATAAGTGGATTAGATTTTCTGCATAATGGATTAGTAAGCAGCAGACCTGTACAAACTGAGGACACAGAATTCCATTTTAAAAAGCTAAACAGTGTGAAGCTGACAACTCCACAATCAACGATAATAACCAAATGCTAGGCAGTCCGCCACAATGGCTCAATAGAAATTCCCTTAAGTAAGAAAACAGCAGAGAAGGGGAGGGTTTCATGGCAAAAAGGGCAATTAAAATTCACTCATGAGAGGACATTTGTCACAAAAAGAGACACTGACAGATGACTGAGATCTGTTTTTTTAAAAACAAGACCCTTAGCTAATGTAAGATGAAGTCAGACAATTAGCAGCTTAATACGAAACACAAACCTAGAGAAATGCTATGTTAACAGTGAAGGGAGAAGACACTTTCTTCTGTCATGATCCCCTTTAAAATTCACTTGGATAATGAACATCTCTGTACATAAAACTGAAATTGATTGTGATAATTGTCTCTGAACAGTAAAATTGACTCATACTTCATTTATCCTTCAAAAGCTGTGGGCCTGCTCCCATTGAACCATGTTTCTGAATTCCATTGGAGCAAGACTTGGGCTGTTATTGGGGTGGGGAGGAGAGGGGGAAAAGGTGAAAGTGAAATAGAACAGTTTAAGATAAATCATTAAGTGCTGGGGAAAATATGTATTTTACACTACACAGAACACCCTGTTCTTCATGGCATGACTCCTATTCTGGTAACAGTCACAGGGCATTTACAGAAGATGTTTGTAGTTTAGGATGCCAGAAAAGCCAAATGATGTAATATTCACTTAAGTAATTACACTTTATAATATGAACAGAACTGACAGATGCAGACACAAATTCAGGAATTACTACTAGTTTAGTTTACTTTTCAGTACCCACTCATTTAATACATTTCCCTGATTTTCTTATGAACATACACTATGACAACATTCCCCTCCCTTCACCCTGTTTTGGATTTGTGCAGCCCTCTGATGAGAAGAGATCACTTACCGGTACATTGGGGATCCAAGTTGAAGGACACTTCAAGAGCAACAGGAGCAAAAGCTGTCCGGACACCTGCTCCCTGAAATTTTTGTCCTCTCTATCTGTGGCAGCATGGCTCCAATTGAAGTCATACTGCCACTAGTTGAGTCCTCCTGTGGCTGCTCACTAGAAATCATGAAGAGAACCAAAAAGGAGCTGGTACTTGAAGCAGCAAAAAACTATCATTCTGCTAGAATATCTATGGGCTCATCAGAGGATGGTGATATGAAGCTCTGCATCTCCCTTGCTCTAACCTCACCCAACACTCATAGAGCCCCTTTCCTCTATAGCAGGGGTAGGCAACCTATGGCATGGGTGCCGAAGATAGCACATAAGCTGATTTTCAGTGGCACTCGCACTGCCCGGGTCCTGGCCACCAGTCTGTAGGGCTCTGCAATTTAACTGAATTTTAAATGATGCTTCTTAAACATTTTAAAACCTGTATTTACTTTACATACAACAATAGCTTAGTTCTATATTATAGACTTATAGAAAGAGACCTTCTAAAAACATTAACATGTTACTGGCACGCAAAATCTTAACTTAGAGTGAATAAATGAAGACTCGGCACCCCGCTTCTGAAAGGCTGCTGACCCCTGCTCTACAGCATCAATGGAAAGTCATCTGTTGTACCAGGAAGTTGGTGGGGAATGGTTCTACAGAGGTTTCCCTCTTCTACACAAGCAAGGGAGATCTGTTTATGGAAGGAATACTGCACCATTGTATAGAGAGGATGCCCTGGCCCACAACTGACATAAGGTTGGTGTGGCTATTACATGCTCTATTCTATGTATTAGGCACCCGATACCACTATGATTGAGATAAAAGGGAGTTTTTCAGTGTGGTTTCAATACTGCAAGAATAGCACTTGATATATTGCAAATAACCCTTAGCTACTTCCAGATATTGGGGCAAGGCACCTTCTCAGTCTCACCAGCCTCAGCTCTTTTTAGCCTTTGTAAGACAGGCTTGAGGTAAAACAATCCCTCTTGGCTACACAGGGCAGTCCATCCTTCTCTCAGCCAGTCTTTTGGGCTTATTTTTCTTCTTTATGGAGAGAGTACATAGGAATATAGCCAACTCTCCCGGTGAGTGAGGCTCACTCTCTTGCTGCTACTGGCAGCTTAACTCCTCCTCTCTCCTCCTTCTCCCCACAGGGAAGGGTTTAAAAAGTTCTCTGGCAGTCCTGAGTTGGAATCAGCTGATCCTAACTGACCTCAAGTAACTCCCTCTCAGCTGATCCTAATCGATCTCTGGGAACCCCTTCTTAGCTGAAGCTGATTGAGATGTAGTCACTCCTCCTCAACTGACAGGGAGGAGGACCGTTTAACTTCTGGGACTGTTTTCTACCTCCCTCACTTTGCAACTGTCCGTCCTGAGTTTATCACAATACATGGTGGTGGTGTTTTTTCTGATAAGTATCCTCTTTTTTGTTTCTCCTCATACTGCTGTGCCCTCTAGTGGCCTTTGCTGTTAGACAAAAATAAAGTGTTTCTCATCTAACTACATTAAGCAATGTAGTTCAGCTTTCTTAGCAGAAAGAAAAACCCTTATTCAATCGCTAAGCAGGTCAGTATCAGTGGGGCATGCAGCTGGTCAACACCTCTGAAGATGTAGCCCCCGGAGTGTGGAAGAGGATTAAAAAGGGGAAGTACTTTCAAAGGGCTCCGATGGTTGTGATAACGCGGGGGACACACACAGCCCCTCTCCCGCTACGGCCGGGGGCCATAACGTAACAGAGCCTTAGGCCAGAACTTGGGACCCGCCAGATCATTCAGGGGTCTCCGGCCCCACCCGCCTCAGCAGCTTCGCTTCCCCGCGCGGGGCCCTGTGCGAGCGCGGAGGCCTCGAGTCCCCGCCCGGGAGGGGGAAACCGCGCACGCGCACGCACATGGCGGTGGCAGGGAAAAGCAAAGGGAACGCGCCTCCTCACTGTCCTTTACCTACGTCATGACGTCACTGCGCGGCAGGGATAGAGGCGGAAGGGGCGGGGCCTCCGTTGGCGGAACGAAAACCAGAGGAGGAGGTGGTAACTGTCGCTAACGGCTGTGCGAGAGACGCGTTTTCCCCTCCCCCTCTGCGCGCGGAAGAAGGAGGCTCCGCCCCCGACCCCGCCCCGCGCTCGTGCCGCAGTGAGTGAGTGAGTGAGAGGGAGGAGACGCGGTGGTCGGCAGGCTGGGGGGAAGATGTTGGAGACTCTGCGCGAGCGGCTGCTGAGCGTGCAGCAGGACCTCTCCTCGGGGTGGGTAGCGCCGGCCTGGCCCCTCCCTTCCCGACCCCTCCCCTCCCCACCGCGCGCGGAGCCCGGGGGGGGAGGGGGAGAAGAAAGTTCTTCCAAGTCCCCACCGGGGGCAACGGTGTTTGGGGGGCACGTGAGGTCCGGTGGGCGGCGCCGGGCGGGGCTCGGGGGCACGTTACCCGGCAGGGTCCCGGCCCCTCTTCCCCACCCCGGGAGGTTACAGGCTGAGATCCGGACAGTGGCTCAAAACCGAAAGTTTCAGCCGCCCCGTGTCCCGGTCTCTGCCCCGCTGCTCCTCGGGGCCCGCACAGACCCCGGCGGGAGCGATCGCCCCGTGCCCAGGCTCTCACCCGGGCACCGGCGGCAGCCTCGGGAAACCTCCGGGCAGCAGCGGAGGCTCTGGCTGGGACCCGCTGATCCCGGAAAACGCCGCTTCCCGCAGAGCGGGGGGGCTCAGGGAGGTAACGTTGTTGGAGAGGCGGAAGCGGGAATGGAGACGTGGGGTGAACAGGGTTTGAAAGAACTGACCAGCGAAACTTCCCGCACCACGATAGGGACGTGGTAGTTTACACAGCTCGCTAAAAGCTTGTTAGCGTCTCTCCCTGTGGAAGGGGGCGACTGTCCTGGGAGAGGAGGCGGCGGCGGGATGGCCCCACCCACACTTTAGGAATGGGAAAAGAAAACCAAAAGTAAAAATCTGAGCTTCAGTTTAATTTGCCCTAAATCCTTGTATTTACAGGAAAAAGAACCCACTTCTCAGTAGATAACGTCCTCCCCTCACCTCCCAGAACTTTATTATTTGCAGTGGATTGTGACTTATGGCTGCTTCCTGTGGTCTTGTCCAGCCACTAAAGATCTGATAAATGAATCTTATTGAAAGTCAGTGGGATGTAGGAGCCTACGGCTTGGTTTAGACTTGAAAAAATATACAATCTGATGACATAGCTGCATTGAGGTAACACACCATGTAGATGCAAAGATGTGTCAACAGAAGAGAGCTTCTGTTGTCATTTGGAGTTCCTGCACTGATAAGAAAAAGAAGCTCTTCTGCATATACCCTACTGGGTTATGCTGGCATAGCTGTAGTGTTTTGGTCTTGGTAGCATAGGCCATGTCTATGCGACACAATTATGTCAACCTAACTTACATTGGCAGACAGCCACCATAATTACTAAATTGCTTGTGTGTGTGCAGACTTGCCTCTTTGTGTAGGTGGTGCATGTACTCACCAGGAGCATTTGTATTGATTGCATTTGTCAGTGTGGGCTGTTGTGGAATAGGTCTTAAAAGCCAGTATCAGTCAGTATAAGCAATGCAGTGTCTACGTTGACACTTCATAGACCTAATTACATTGATGGTGACTCTGTGCTGCTTGAAAAGGTGGTATTAGTAAATTGGCATACAGAGGCACATAAGACAGTGGGAGCTAAATTTAAGTGAGGACAGTTATATAGCTAAATTGATGCAAGGCAGCACATGTTGAGCTAACCACGTAGTGTAGACCAGGCCGTAGTCTTACCCCCAGTCTCTCTTGAAAATGCATACAGATGTTTTTGAAAAATGTTGTTTTATGACGCTTAAATTTAGAGCAGGGGTTCTCAAACTTCAGTTGCATCATGATCCCCTTCTGACAAGGAAAAATTACTACATGACCCCAGGATGGGGGACTGAAGCCTGAGTCCCATTGTCCGGTGTGGGGGTGGGAGCAAAGCCTCACTACCCAGAGCAGGGGACAAAGCAGAAGCCCAAGGGCTTCAGCCCCAGGTGGGTGGTCTGTAACCCGAGCCCCACCACTCAGGGCTGAAGTGCTTCGGCTTTGGCCACCAGGTTGTGGGGCTTAGGCTTCAGTCCCAGACCCCAGATAGTCTAATGCTAACCATGGCAACCCTATTAAAATGGGATCATGACCCACTTTGCGGTCTCAACCCTCAGTGTGAGAGGATTATACATTTGCACCATTGTTGGAAAGTATGCTTAAGGGTGTAAAGTCCCTATATTTTTGGTTTACAGGTGGGAATTTTCAAACATGCCTAAGACTTGGCTGTATAAGAAAGAGTTTTTATGATGTAACTTCTGAAGTATAAATTGATACAGTTAAACAGATATAAACTCTCTGCCCTGGTGCAGAAATTTTTATCCTGGTATGAGATCCTCTGTGGAAACTCTTATACCAGAATAAATGGTTTGTTTAGTTTTATGTATGTTGTTTGGGAAGGGTTTAAGCTAAACCAAAAAATAAAGTCACGCTTATCCCTATAAGAGTTTCCACACAGGGTTTTATACCTGTATAACTGAGAAAACTTTCCTGTGTAGACAAGATGCAAGTGATTCAGGAACGGAAGTCCCAGTATAGATGCATTCTTGGGACTTGTATTCCTAAATCATATTAGGTGCATTTGAAAATCTCATATGTAGCTGTACAGTACTGTGTGAGAGAAGAGAGGAATACAGTCCATGGAAAAATTATTTCATGTAATAGTCTTGAAAAACACAATAAATGGGAGACGGTTCTCATTTCCAAAATAAAGTAAAGCAAAATTGACCTTTATAAACCTTAAGATGAACTCTAGGCACCTACTGTGTCAAGCTATTTTTCTGTTGTGGTAGTTAGCGAAGGTGTGATACTCTTGTTTTTTGAATTGTAGGTTGAAGACTTTCGGTGACAAATCAAGAGAAGCAAAAATAAGCAAGCAGAGGTACTTCTATATGCTCTAATATACAGCTGTCTTATGTCTTTATATTTATGAAAACATTGTTTAAACATAGCTAATATACTTTGGCAAAACTATTTACATAGTATTTTACATAACACTGACATTTTGAAGAATCTCCTTTTCTATTGAAAAGAAGAGTACCTGAAACATATGGTTTAATAGAACTCTCTAGTTCTCACTTTTTAAAATTAGCCAATTTTTTTGGTGCTCCGCACACAGTTTAAAGATTGATGTTTGCTGTACCTAAAATGTATTCTTTATAATTTAGTAAATTAAACAGTATCACTGCCCAAAACATTTATGACATTTAAATTTATTATTATTCTCCATGTGACTCTTAAGTACCACAATCGTTTTCCTATGTTATGAGGTATTTTTGAAGTATAAACAGAAATAAGAGTGTTTCATTGCTTAAAAAAATCGGTTATAAAGGGATGTTAACTTCAGAAGAGAAATCTTAAATAATTCTGCAACATAGCTGAAAATAACATTGGTTATAATGTTTCTGAAGTCAGCATTTTAAAATGTCATTCTGTTTTCAGTATGAATAAATGGCATATTTGTACAGTATTCAACTGTACAAAAGTATAATTTTGCTATAATTATATACAGCTCAAATGTGATTTGCTGTGAAGCATTGTATATGTGCTTTCATCCAGAAAGTGGTGTTGCAGACATGTATTTCCTTAATAAATAAATAAATAAAAATAAAAAATTTTTTTTTTTTTTTTTTTTTTTTTTTTAAAGTGACCCACCATCTGCATTTTGTCTTTTTTTGGGGGACCCACCATTACCTATTCTCTACACCTTGCCATCCTCCTCTTCTGTTCCTCCTCTTCTCAGCCCTCCAGTCCCCGCTGTCTTCTCCCTTCCCAGCCCTCCAACACCCTGTGCTCCCTGTTTCACTCTCCAGCCACCTTCTTCTTAATCCAAGTGCTGTGTACTAGTTCCGTTTTTCCCCCTTTTTCTGGCTATCCCAGCCATGCCCCCTCTTGCAGCCCCAGCTGGCCCTTCTCTTTGTGCTGCTGAGCCCATATCACTACCAGGCTTCTGATTGGCTGCTCGTTGGCTCCAGCCACTTCCTCTGGGCTGCTGCTGCCCAGATGCCGCCTCCCACACTGCTCCCTGCTAAATCCTTCCTGTGATATAAAGTTTTTGGGAAACACTGGGTTAGTTTAGCCTCTAGCCTCAGACTAGCTTGAACACAAAGTTTGCTTAAAATCACATTTGTTTCCTCTCCATTGACTAGATTCTAAAGCAAACATAGCTTAGCTTGATCTTTGAGTCTAGCTAATAAACAACTGTGTCATATTATTTATATCATATACACCATCATTCAAACAGTTGGTATAACTGCAGTTTCAATCCATTCTGAGGGTCTTTTGGGACTCTGAAGTGAGGAAAGTCTTGATGTAGTTAGGTTGTCGATTTAATCGCAGTAAACTTATGCAATTAACTCGAATTAATGGTGAATAAAAGAATTAATTGTGATTAATCTCAGTGATGAACAATAGAATACCAATTGAAATTTATTAACTATTTTTGGATGTTTTTCTAAATTTTCAAATATATTGATTTCAATTACAAACAGATTATAAAGTTCACATTGTTTTTGATTACAAATATTTGCACTGTAAAAATAAACACAAGAAATAGTATTTTTCAATTCACCTCATACAAAAACTGCAGTGCAATCTCTTTATCATGAAAGTGCAGTTTACAAATGTAGTTTTGTTGCATAACTGCACTCAAAACAATGTAAAACTTTAGAGCCTACAAGTCCACTCAGTCCTACTGCTTGTTCAGCCAATTGCTTAAACAAACAAGTTTATTTACATTTACAGGAAATAATGTTACCCACTTCTTAATTACAATGTCAGCTGAAAGTGAGAACAGGTGTTCACATGGCACTGTTGTAGCTGGCATTGCAAGATATTTATATGCCATATGCATTCGGCCATTGTTCTAGAGGACATGCTTCCATGCTGATGCTACTCGTTTAAAAAACATTAAATTTGTGACTGAAGTCCTTGGAGGAGAATTGTATGTATCCTGCTCTGTTTTATGTGCATTCGGCCATATATTTCATGTTATAGCAGCCTCAGATGATGATCCAGCACATGCTGTTTGTTTTAAGAACACTTTCACTACAAATTTGATAAAACACAAAGATATCAATGTGAAATTTCTAAAGATAGCTACAGCACTTGACCCAAGATTTAAGAATCTGAAGTGCCATCCAATATCTGGGAGTGATGAGGTGTGAAGCATGGTCCCAGAAGTCTTGAAAGAGCAACATTCTCTGATGCAGAAATTACAGAACCCAAACCACCAAAAAAGAAAACCAATCTTTTGCAGGTAGCATCTGACTCCGATGATGAAAATGAACATGCATCACTCCACACTGCTTTGGACAGTTTTTGAGCAGAACCTGTCATCAGCATGGACGCATGGAATGGTGGCTGAAGCATGAAAGGACTTATGATTTGTTAGCACATCTGGCATGTAAATATCTTGTGATGCTGGCTACAACAGTGCCATGCAAATGCCTGTTCTCACTTTTAGGTGACATTGTAAACAAGAAGCAGGCGGAAACATCTTCTGCAAAGGTAAACAAACTTCTTGTTCAGCCAGTCACTAGAAGAAAAGTGTGATTGATGAACTTGTAGCTTGAAAGTCTTACATTTTGTTGTATTTCTGAATGCAGGTTTTTTATACATAATTCTACATATGTAAGTTCAGCTTTCATGATAAAGAGATTGTACTACAGTACTTGTATTAGGTGAACTGAAAATATGATTTCTTTTGTTTTTTACAAAACAAATATTTTTAATCAAAAATAAATGTGAGCACTGTATACTTCGTATTCTGTGTTGTAATTGATGTGAATATATTTTAAAATGTAGAACACCTCCATAAATATTTTTAAAAATGGTATGCTATTGTTTAACCATGATTGATCATGACTAATTTTTTTTAATTGCTTGACAGCCCTAGATGTAGTACTATATATTTATGAAGATTTGCTAATCTTTAATATGTGGTAGAAGCATTGTAACTAGCCTTGTTTTCATATTTATTTTTGCTCAAAATTATATTTATTGCCTATGAGGTATAGCCAACTATTTGACTATACTTGCATTCAATATTAAAAATTTTCAAGGAACCAAATAATTAAGGTAAGCCAGATTTATTGTCTAAAGACGAAGCAGTGCAGTACAGGAAGGAAAGAGTAAGTACGTTGGTCTTTCCCAGGAAGCACAGTTTTGCAGCATGTTCAATTCACCTTACACAGAAGATGTGCTTCCCAAATGCCACTTAAGGTAGTCATCTTTTCATAGCATGGCTGTTTATAAGCTTCACAGCACTCACTGTTCATGTCACTTACAGTTTAACTAACCAGCTTGTGCCAGATTTGTTGTTGGTGCAACCCTGTGTTTTCCCAAGTTTTGTTTTGATTATTACCTTCCAAACATTGAGGGGTATGAAAATATTCCTAATGCAAAGCATTCATACACCTTACATTATTTCCTTGAACCACATTATACCTTTTTTTCATAAAACTCATTCATCTAGTTTTTGGTGGGTTTTGTATTTGCCTAAGCCATGTGCTGAGAGAGTTGTCCCAGGGTATTGTGGAATATATATCTTGGTATAAGTGAGCAAGAATAAGCATAGTACAATTTAGCATGATTCCCCACCCCTTCCAGGCACACACACGTTAATATTGTGCATGTAATACCTGTTGGTGTGTATGTATATAACCTATTAGCTCTGACCAATATAATAATAGCATATATTAATTATGGGCTGACAAAGATTCTTTCAGTTTTGTAGCAACCACAGTTTTAATGTAGAGTGCATTAAATGCAAAACCTTTGGGCTTTAATGATTAGTGTCAACATTAATTCAGAAATAGTTAAACATCATTATTATAATCATGATTTCACAATCTACTCTTAAAGTTGGTATTAGATGTAATGTCGTCTTTGCCAATGCATCTGCAAAAAAATTGCCATGTACATTGTCCGTTTCTAATGAACATCAAGAATAGAGCATATAATGCAATAATAAGCGAAAAAGGGGAAATGTAGGTGGATATTAGCTTGACAGTGAAATCTAGTGGCTTTTATTTTTATATTCTTGTAAAGTAGATTGCTTAGTAAGTTTTGAATGAGACTAGACAAAATGGTAGCAAATGGGGATGGCCGTGAATAATCTTGCACTGACAAGGAGATTGGGTAACCTTATTTTCTTCCATTTTTAACTTCTGTGTTTTTATGATTCTGTTTACAGAGCTGTTCAGTATTTGCCAAAGTTTTCTGCTGGATTGGAATTGCTCAGCAGGTATGTCCTTCCATTTTCATACTAATGTTTCTTTCCCCAATCTAAATGTTATAGAGGTAAAAGGTAGTAAATAAGATCATAAAAAAATGAAAACTCTGTATCAATTGCAGGTTTTGAATGGTGTGCAGTAAATAAGGGGCTACTAACTGAATGATGAGGATAGATAGGTTGAACAGCTGTCTCAAACCCAGAGCACTCTTCATCCTGTGCACTGAGTGAGGCAGGAATACTGTGGGGTATGGGACTATAGTATGTTATCATGTAATTAGGTTATATAATGTTATACAGTAATCTTCCAAAATTAGATTGCCAAGGCAACTTTAATTTTAGCATTTCCTAATTGAGAGTTTGGTTTTGCAACCTTAATTCTACTACATTCCAAATCCTGCAGTTCTTCTAATGTATATCTCTGCATATAATATATAGTTAGTATATAATATAATCATTCTATGGATTAGAGCGTGATAATTATACAGCTATCCAGTTTCTCATGCCACTGAAGTCCAACTGGTCACTGTGCTGGGGCAGGCTATAGTTGACTAATACAAAAAGCCATCCAGCTTGCATTTTAAGTAGATTAGGGCCATCAGGCTTTACAGTATAGTGAACTCACCTCCCGTCTTTGGTACTCTGCTAATTTTGGGCCCTGCACCCGGCCCTCTTACCATGCTGCTCAGAGCAGCAGGCACTTGCAGCCCGGCCGGAGCCAGCCATGCTGCCCGGCAAGAGTGCGTAGAAGTTTTGTGAATCACAGTGGTGCCTAAACCCAGGCTGATGCGCTTAAGTGTGTCTGCATTTGGGCCCTTGTTTCTAGTCACTGTCAGCTCACTTTACTTCCTTTAATAAATTGGTTCATTTTAAATGCAAAGTGTGTTTTGATAAACTTTCTTCTAAGGTGTCCAGCACATCTAAATTACTTCTGTTAAATCGTTAGAAAACGCTATGTTTATGCATTTTAATTGAATTCTAATCTTCATCCAGTTGCAGCTTGACGTAAATCACAATGGAGGGGAAAATTCCAAAGAGTTAAAAAGAAATATGCATAATTCACCAACTCTAACATAATAAAGTATAAAAAAAAAAATAGGAATTTGAATAAATATGAGCTATATTGACTGCTTAAATGTATATAGACATAGTGTACCCCCCTGGTTAGCAAAAAAGAACCAAATTTAGTGTAGAGGCTATATTTCACTGCAAATCAACATGGCTTAATGGTTACCAATCAATGAAAATTGACCTCTTGAGTAAATAACTAAAATACAAATCAAGATTTCCTGCTGTGATTTAAATCATAATTAAAGTTGGTGATTTAAATCACTTGGAAATAAATTAATCTACCTTGGCCTATGCAAACACACATTGCATCTCCATAATTCCCTCTGATTTATTTTATAAATAATTGTATATCTTAGGTATCTAGGCCCAAAATAACTTATCGTAGTGGGGCCTTAATCCTTTAGGTGCTTCTGTAAATAATAATAAAAATAATTTATATTTGCAGCATCTGGAAGTGCACCTGGCATTGTAATAAACAGTCACTGTATGAATGAAGAGCTTCTTAGATAACTCTGGGGTCAGTGGTCTTACATACATATAAACTTCTACTGGAAACTGAATATGTATTCTGAGTGCAGATTCCATAGGCACGTATACCTGTTAAGAAAATAAATATCCTATTCAGAATACCATTTGTGTTGTATACAACTATAAGACCTTTAATGTTAGTATTTTAATGCTTTCCTCGTGGGATTAGTGTTTCCACTAGTGTGTTTTAGTTGTCTTTTTTTTCTGTACAGTTTTGAATATCTTACTTGACTGTGTTAATTAGCAATTTAGGAAATCCATGGAACGCTAAGCACCAAATGCAAAGTTTTCAACAGGGACGAATACGCTACTAATGTGAAACTTGCATTTAGAAGTATATGGAAGATGAACCACCAACGTTCATAACTTTTAAGTTGGGATTGAATTTATAGTAAGCATAACCACAAAAGTGTGTGTGTGGTTTGTGTTTGTTTTTTTTTTCCCCCCTGTTCAGGTATGAAGATGCTTGGGCAGCCCTTCACAAAGGAGCAAAGGAATGTGCAAAAGCTGGAGAGGTAAGAAAAAAATTTATTTGTTAAATATCTGAAGAGCTGTGGAACTTTTTTAAAAATTCTAATATATCTATTTTGAGAAATGATTTAAATTACATTACAGTTGAATAATTCTTAAATTGGACTTGACTGTTTTTACTTGGTTAATCTTGTACAGTAGAACCTCAGAGTTATGAAGACCTCAGAAATGGATGTTGTTTAACTCTGAACAAAACATTAGGGTGGTTCTTTCAAAGGTTTACAACTGAATATTGACTTAATACAGCTTTAAAACTTTACTGTGCTGAAGAAAAATGCTGCTTTCCCTTTATCTTTTTAGTAGTTCACATTTAACATTGTACTGTACTGTATTTGCTTTTTTTTGTCCCTGCTGATGCCTGATTGTATATTTCCAGTTCCAAATGAGGTGTGTGGTCGACTGGTCAGTTCATAACTCTGGTGTTCTTAACTCTGAGATTCTATTGTATTTAGCAAGTAGTAGTTGCTGAAGCAGAATTTCCACAATTCCTACAAAGTCTGTTGCTTCAGATTTAAAAAACTCCTCACTATACCAGAAGGGTGACTTAAGGTACATCTTTACTTGTGGCAACATGTACTGTACAAACACTGCACACCCGGCTAGCTGGGGTATGAGTATCAGTATTCGCAATGAGGCGTGCCTTAGGAGCTAGAGTGCAACACACGCCTGATCCTGCATGGTATATACCATTCATGAACTCTCTGCGTTTCCAAGCAGTGTCTCACACATATACACTGATATTTTTGACAGTGTAGTGCCCTGTTGTCTTCCTGCTGCCAGAGCCTTTCGCTGCAGCATGTAGCTATACTTGTAGTCCCTGTACGCTACGTGTTGCTGTAGGTGTGCACAAAGGTATGTAGCCTTGATAAATCTGTTGCTATTCACCACTTTTCTTTGAAATCCTGGAAGAATATCTTCCTATCCCTTACCACAGGGAAGGTATTTTTGAAGCTTTTCTCCTTGTGCTTCATTTGGGGGAAAAGTAGTTGTCTTCTAGGAATTTCCTTAATTAGCCTAAACACTTAATTTAATAAAACAAGCATCTACAAACTTAAATTTGAGCTATTATTCTCCAAGCATCATATATGTGAAAATTATAAATGTCTTCAAAATTCAGTAAAGACTAAAGCAGGCTTGTAACATTATAAGATTAAATTGTTGCAAAATGGTTAATATGGTTATAAATGTTGATATTTAGAACATAAGACTGGAAGGAATCACTTTGGTCTTGGAGTCCAGTCATCTACTGTCAAAAGTTTACCCTCCCTGCTCTGTAAAATTGCTCTTACCATTCTTGAGCTGTCATGCCTGAAGTTTTTCACATTTTTCCCCTTGACAGTAATATGTGAAGAAAGCTTTGTTGCTTAATTGTATTTATTTTCTTTAAGCATAGAGTGCTGGAAAAGTGTTATATTAATTTAGGTTACATTTCCATCGTACAGCTTCATATTTAAATGACATTTTTCCCTCTAGATAAAACCCTATATCCAGTACTGAGAATTCTTTTGTATAAGTATGTTAAACTAAAGTTAGCTTAAATTTGGTTAAGGAAATATATATGTGTTGTAAAGAGAGGTCCTCACTAGCAAGTAGAAGGAGGGCCTTGAAAACAATGAACTACTACAAGGCTGGAAGGAATAAAATAGGAAGGTTGTCTGGTTGAAAGAATAACTAATAATATAAGGGGAAGTTTCTAAAGAGAGCCTCTGTCAATAGGGGTGACTGAAGATGGTTTTAAATCAATCAGAATCTAACAGGAGCCAACCCAACCCTTCCTCAAGCCACGCACCAGTGTTAAAGCCTATGTGAATCCAGGTGCAATGGGAAACTGTTGCTCAGCAAAAAGGAGGGGAAAGGCCTTGGGAAGAAAAGAGGTAGTAAACTTTATCTGGATTAAGACTGGAAATAAGGGTGAACTATCTCAAATTGTTTTTTAGCTGAAGGCAGTAATTGGCAATGATATCACTTGTTTGTTAAAGATATAAAAAGTAAATTCTTAGTGTTCATTGCTAATACCTGCCTGATCATGTTGGAGCAGATCAATATGGGTTTAAGCCTGAGTGTGTAAGTATCTTGATCAAGATACTTGTGTGTTTGGTTACTGTTTGGATGTAGTACATTGCATATTATTTAGGCTTTTTAGGCATGTTTAGAGATATTGAGTAAGTACCATGTGGCCTCTGAATGTAATAGAGGAACTTATGATTAAATTAGTGTTAGTTTCTCATATTAATTTCAAATATTAATTATTCCAGCAGTTGTGTTCACATAGGGCATTGTATTTATATTTTAAAGATGATATGACAGTTGAATATTATTTTGAGCCCTCTTTTCCTTTACAGTGTTTCAAGAGGTCTGAAGAACTTAAAAAAACAAAAACAACCCCCCCCACCACCACTTTAGAGCTGCATATTTTGTTAACTTTATAAATGTCTGGAATCTCACGTTTCTTCCCTTGAGGACTTCTTCAGAAGACCCAGAGATGTGAATTGAGAGCTGTCTGTCCTTAATTATAAGTCTAGGAGGGCAGATAAAAATTAATATTTTTAAAAAATAAACAAATATCAGATTTTAAAAATTTAAATTAAATAATTTTTTTTAAAAAAAGTAACATGAAATTTTGATAGTTATGTTAAGGCCTAAAGTTGTTATCTATTTAAATGTAGCTTAAATAAAAATAATACTAAGCACATGTTTGTTGCTAAGTTTTAAAAAAGTCTGCTACTGAACTGGGGGAAATCACTGGCTAAGCACCTGGATTCAGAGTTTTAAGAGCTAAAACTGCTTTTGATAGCACTAGCTTGTCTTTACACTTGCAGAAGAATATTTTCCTCCTTTTGGTTTACTCACCTAGTTCATTCAGAGTTAAGAAACCAGTTGGAGATGAAAAAGCAGGGAAACTTCCAATATATGTAGAAAAACTTGGTGAGGGAGAAAGATCAACTAGTTCTAAAATTTTGAAGGATGTGGTGACCAGAAACATTCTGTTCAATTCACTTAATGTAGATAATTTTCCCATTGCTTGATTAAATCAGTTTTAAAAGCAGAACATGTTTTTATAAACCTTTTCTTATGTATCAAGCATATTTAGGGTAGTTTTATTTAACTTAATACTCCTGAGGGAATTCTGTACTAAGAAATAAAAATTCTACACACTATTTTAAAATTGTGCTATTTTGACAAAGTACACAATATAATCATATCATTTTCAATTATTTCCTGACAAGTATTTTGAAATAAATTACCAAAATAATTGAAAGTGATCTGCAGAGTTTAAATTTTTTTGGGGGCAGAATTCCCTTGAGTATTGGAGTTCTGTGTGGTGCAATCTGTGTGTGGGCAACTCTTTGTGGGGGATCTGGATGCACAGGGGCTTGTTGGGGGTTCTGGGTGCAAGGGGAATGGGATTCTGCAGGGTCCAGAGGAAATTGTTAGGTTACTTTTTATGGAGACTTCCTATTATTGCATATTGAACTTAAACATTTTTAAACTCCCTCTCTCCCCCCGCACTCCTCTTCCAACCTGTACAAAAGCATGACCATCTCTCTCAGCGTTGAAACTTCATTGCTCTAGTCATGGGCTTTGTGGATGCATGGATTATAAAAATAAATCAAGATGCTCATAAAGCTGAAGTCCATGTATTAATAATCTCTATTTTGCAAGTAAATACAAACTAAGTTTTGTCATTGGTTGTAAATATTACAGCTAGTGGATAGTGAAGTTGTGATGCTTTCTGCACACTGGGAGAAGAAGAGGAGTAGTCTAATAGAGCTGCAGGAACAACTTCAGCAAGTTCCAGGGTTTTTAGCAGATCTGGAGTCCATGACAGCCAATCTGGGTAAGCTGTGTGTGATCAACAGGTGTAAAAAGCATTGTAAAAAATTAGTCACATAAGAAAACCCAGAGGGCTGACATTATTTCAGCTGTTCTGAGAATTGTAATGATAAAGCTGTTTTTACTCTAATACATAATTTCACTGTTTTATACAATGTCTCTGCTTAAATCCTTACATGTTTGTAACAGTTGCCTGAAAACTAGCTGGTGGTTGTACATAATTTGAGTATATTCAATTGCTGAATCTGCACACTCCTAGAGAATTTATCTGTAAATTGCGTTTCTGTGAGAGAATCCCCTAGTCTGGCAAGGAGAATGGGACTGAGAGCCATAGAGAGAAATATTGTGGATGTAGGAGCTAGCACTCAATAAGTGTGTGTAGAAGGGGTGGAGACTGAGATAATGGCTGAGGAACTGGAGGTGGGAAGAGAGATTAGTACTGAGGACCAGTGGCGGTGAGGGGAAACATGTCTGAAGAGAAACTGGGGTATGGGATGAAGAACTGAGACTGACTGGGCAAAGAGACTGGGAGAAGTAGCTAGCAGGGAGATATGGGGATTGGAACTGAGAGTAGGACTGGGAATCAGTGGGTATGGAGAACATGGGGTGATGGTGGGGAAGACACAGATTGAATAAGGAGATGGGGAAGGAGATTTGGGACTGTTTAGAGAATGAGATTGGGACGGGGAAATGGGACAAGTACAGTAACTCTTCTCAACGTCGTCCCAGTTAACATTGTTTCATTGTTAGGTTCCTGGTCTATGGGAGATTGGGATGAGAATCCAGGGGTCAGACGTAGAAAGGAGTGAGACAAGGATGGGTTGGATGGCACAGGACAGAAGTGGGGGACAGAATACTGTGCCCACTGGAGTACACTCACATTTTCAATTAAATAGGATAACTGTATACTAGAATATATACTGTTTTTATATTTGTATTTGAGAGAATTATGGCTCTTAATGTTTTTGAAAAATATAATCGCTCTTGTAGACCAAGACATTTTTGAAAAAGCTGTTTGTGTTTCAACTCAATACCATATTAAGAACATCTGATAGGCTGCTTTCAGTAGAGGGAGAATTAGGGGAATCTAGAAAATGATACAATACCGACACTATTCTTTTTTCTCTTTAAAATATACTAAATTTAGTTCTGTCACCTGTTGTATATTTTGCTTTAGAGTATGTAGCTGAATGCTTTAAAGTGATAACCTACAGAGTTCAGTTCATAAGTGTAACTCTTCTGCCTCCTAGAGGTTTATACTATACTGTATATTTCTTTCATCTTGTAAATTTGAGCAAGTATCACTTACCACAGTCTTGTATTTGAGAGTTATTGGTATTTAGAACTGAATCATTCTCGGTAGCCTCCATGTCAGTCTTCACAGTGGGCTTTCCCCATTTCCAGGGGGAGGCTGACCATATATATATGCTCTGAGCATAGGACTGTTCCTCAGGAAGAACTTTTCAGAATTCTCTGCCTCTAAATGGCACAGAAACATCAGTACTATCCATCAGAATTATTTAAACAAAAATAGAATTATGGCAAGCCAACATGTACTATTGAACTCATTGTTTTAGGGATGAGCTTATCCTTTCCTCAAAATAAATTAAAATAAACCAGCACTATCAACAAGATCTTGGTAGCATCAGAAGACAAAGGGTAAAAAAATCCATGTCCTGCGTGTGAGAATTATGGAACCAGTTCTGTGGAGAGGCAGATTTTGATAAGGGCACAAGATTTTTTTGTAGTACAAAGAGAAACAATGGCATGCAGCCCATAATGAAATCCGTATTCTGAGTGCAAATCCAGTCCATTTTAGCATTACCTTCCAAAACTCTAAAGTATACAAATAACGTCCTGGAGATCCCCTGAAACTGTGATCAGGAAGAGTCACCCATTGATTCCTTAGCTTCTGCTGCAATAAGCATTTGGGTAAAAGTGATTATGAAATTATGCACATTTCATGACTGTAAGGCAAGGAAGATGTGAGAGCAGCAGAGTAAGGAAAATGCACTTCAAAAAAGCAGATTTAAACAAACTGAGGGAAATGGCATATTGAGTCCCCTGGGAAGAAAATCGAAGGGATGAAGGAATTCAGGAGAGTTGCCAATTTCTCAAGAAGACTGTATTAAACACAACTGCAACCTGTTCTGATACAAAGGAACTATAGGAAGAATAGTAGGAGGCCAGTATGGCTCTGTGACCAGGTGCCTTGCATGGCCCACACTGAAAATGCTACACTCAGGGCAGATTGCAAGTAATAAGGCAGACTATCCCCAAAGCTAGTGATTCATCAAGCCAATAATAAAAGAGCTTCTCCAGCATACTAGTAAACCTGAAGCCAAACAGTCCCGTTTGGGCATTCCAGCCCTTGCCTCTGATACAGACAACCAAATGTAATATAGTGAAAGGTTATTAGAAACCTGTTTCACCACATGTGATGTTTCTAGTCCCAAAGGATCAAACACACATCCCCAGATCTCAAATTTTATCCAAATATCAAACTGTCAGTCGATTCTTAGTAACTAACTAAAGATTTATTATTATTATAAAGGTTATAAATGATAGGTCATTTACATACAAATGATTGCAAAGTCCTTATATTAGGTTTGCAGCAGTGATGGAATAGACGGTTGGTTTGCATAAGTGTCTCTGGTAACTTCCAAAAGATTGGAAGGTCCTCAATCCATAGCTGAAAGTGCTCCTTTTAGATGTAAATTCAGTCCAGAGAATTAGAGTAGGGAAGAAGCAACATGTAGGTGTCTCATGGTCTTTTCATATTCTTTGCCATGTGCATGGAAATTTATTGTCCCAAAGTCCACATACTTTCCTGTATGTGGAAAGTTACTGGCCCAAGATGGAGTCCACGGTCACATGAGCACATCATATGTCCTTAGATGTTTTGCTGAATTAAGGGGTGGCCATTGCTTGTTTGCTGTCTGAGGCATCCTCAGGAAGAGCTATCTGAACAGAATGAGTTTCTTCAATGATCTGTTGTGGAATGTCCTTGATTGGCCATTGACATGTAGCTGTCTAGCCCTAATGTAAATTCTGCCTGGGGTTATCACCCATGAATACAACACGTTTAAGATACACGTAAATAGCCAATATTCATAACTTCAGATACAGAGATGATACGGGTATATAAACAGGATAATCATACTTAGCAAATGAGAACTTTTCAATTGACCCCTTACATGACATTGTACAAGTTTTGTTGCATTGTATAACAGTGGTAGCAACAATGATAAAAATGGTCATCTTTCTTACAGACAGCTTCACAGGCTCTACCAGGAGCTCTTTAATGACCTGAAAATGAAAAAGTGGAACCATGGATGAATTGCTAAGGCTAATTACAAAAGAATAGCACAAGCATGTAAGGACAGAATCAGAAAAGCTAAATGATCAAATGATTTGTACCTAGCAAGGGACATGAACACAATAAGAAGAGGCTCTATAAATACATGAGTAATAAGAGGAAGATGAAGGAAAATGTCGTGGGGAAGGAGAGCTAATAACTGGTGACATCAAGATGGATGAGATGTTCAATGCTTATTTTGGTCAGTTTTCCCCAAAAAAGGTTAATGGTGACCAGATATACATATATTAATAAGGAGGAAGGAACACCAGTCAGAATAGGAAAAGATCAGGTTAAAGAATATGTAGGTAAGTTTACATGTATTCAGATTTTGACGGCCTGATGAAATTCATCATAGGGTACTTAAGGAACTAGCTGAAGCAAACTTGGAACCACTAGCAATTATTTTTTTGTTATTTATGAGGGATAGGTAAGGTCCCAGAGAACCGGAGAAGGGCAAAGATAAATGTTATCTTTAAAAGGGGGAACAAAAAGGACTTGGGAAATTATAGACCAGTTAGTTTAACTTTGATACTTGAACTTTGGAAAGATAATGAAACAAATTATTTTGTAAGTACCTAAATGATGATAGGGTTATAAGTAAGGTTAAGACTTTGTCATGGTTATTTTTAATAAGTCACAGACAGATTGCGGGTAATAAACAAAAATTCATGGGAGCCGTGATCTGTCTGTGACTTTTACTAAAAATAACAGGTGGAGAGAGGATGGGGGGAATGAATGACAACCAGAGCCCCATGGAGGGAACTGGGAGACCCACTGCCACATGGGGGCGTGCATAGCCCAGGCTGTGGCTGAAGCTGTGGGTTGGGGACGTCCAGCCCCAGCAGCACACACGGGTTGGGATGCACAGCCGCAGTTCCACCTCTGTTGCTGATAGCTGAAGTCAAAGTTAGTGGGTTTGTTAAGAACAAATCATGCCAAACCAGCCTGATTTCCTCCTTTGGTGGGGTTACTGGCCTAGTAAATCAGGGAAGCAGTAGAAGTGATCATCTTAATTTTTAATAATGCTTTTGTCACAGTCCCACATGACATTCTCATCAGCAATTTGGGGAACTGTGGTCTAGGTAAAATTACTGTAAGGTAGGTGCACAATTTTTTGACAGATTGTTCTCAGAGTTTAATGGCTTGCTGTCCAACTGGGAGGGTATATCTAATGGATTCCCAGAGAGGTCAGTCCTACATCCACTGCTATTCAATATTTTCATTAATGACTTGGATAATGGAGTAGAGAGTATGCTCATAAATTTTTCAGGTGACCATGAGCTGTCTGAGCTTGCAAGGACTTTAGAGTATATGATTAGAATTCAAAACAACCTTGACAAATTGGAGAATTTGGTCTGAAATCAACAAGATGAAATTCAATAGCAAGTGCAAAGTCCTTCAGTGGGGAAGGAAAAAATCAAATGCACAACTACAAAATAGGGGATAATCCCTGGACATTAGTACTGCTGAAAAAACTCTAAAGATTATAGTGGATCACAAATTGAGTGAGTAAACAATGTGATTCAGTTGCAAAAAA
Organism: Dermatemys mawii; assembly: GCA_007922305.1. NCBI lineage: Eukaryota > Metazoa > Chordata > Testudines > Dermatemydidae > Dermatemys > Dermatemys mawii. Next base: position 28,464,472 of record ML677334.1, read on the forward strand.
TGCTAATATTTTGAGATGTATTAACAGGAGTGCCATGTAAGATACAGGAGAAAATTATCCCTCTCTACTTGGCACTGGTGAGGCCTCAGTTGGAGTACTGTGTCCAGTTCTGAGGGCTGCACATTGTTAAAGGTGAGAACAAATTGGAGAGAGTGCAGAGGAGAGCAACAAAAATATAAGATTTAGAACACCTGCACTGAGGAAAGAGAGAAATGTGGCATGTTTCTCTTCAGAAAGAAGACTGAGAAGACACAAGTCTTCAAATATGTTAAGGACTGTTACAAAGAGGATGGTGATCAATTGTTCTCCATGTCCCCTAAAGGTAGGACAAGAAGAAATGGGCTTAAATCTCCCTTGCTGCTGATTAGGTTAGATATTAGGAAAGGCTTTTTAACTACAGGGGAATTAAGCTTGGAAGTAGGCCTCCAAGAGAGCTGTGGAATCCCTATTATTGGAGGCTTTTAAGAACAGACTGGATGAACACCAATCATAGTCTAGCTGTACTTGGTTCTGCTTCACCACGGGGGCTGCACTTGATGACTTCTCTAGGTCCTTTCCAGCCCTACATTATTTTCTCTGTCTCCCCCGTCTCTCCCCTGAGTACTCCACACTTAGACTTGACTCTCTTTTTAATATTTTTAACTTTTCTAGGAGTTGATGGAAATATCACTGACAGCTGTATCTTAGCTACCTTCTACATGGGTGTACACAAATGACATCATCCCTATTTGCAAATGAAAGGAATATACTCTCCTCTTGTCTGATAACTTTCTCATCATGTTATACAGGGCACAGCAGCCAACACTAACATATGTCAGAAACGAGGCTTTGAGCAAACAAGTGTATGAGCTAATTACAGCCCTCTCAAAACTCTGCATTTAAATTGGCATTCAAAACATTCTTTATATCAGAAGAGAGAGGAAAGAAGATAGTGCCTGATTTGTCAAATAACAAATAGAACACCTTTGCTAAGATAAAATTGGATTCTACTCCTGGCTAATGGGTCTTGTGTGGATACCCAGCACAATTCTTTCTTTGGTTCCAGCCAGCAATTGTAGCGAATCAGTAGATAGAGATCTTGCTCCAGATCTTGTTGTAGCATCTTGGTGAATTTGTTCTGAATGTTTAACAGCTACCTGATGTCAAGTTAGAGAAACTTGTCGGTCAATATAGAGGGATGGGATTCAGAGGGAACACATGGATTATAATTTAAGCTATGATTTTGTCATGGAGGTTGTGGAAGTCATGGAATCTGTGACTTCAGCCTGATGGCTGGGAGCTGTAGAGTCCACCCACTTCCTGCAGTGGCAGGAAGCTACGAAGTACCCCCTCTGCCTGAAGCAGCGGGCCCCCAAGCTCCCAGTTGCCATGAACAGTGGGGGTATCTTGAAGCTCCTAGCCATCGTGGGCGTAGGGTACTCTGCAGCTCCCAGCCACTGGTGGCAGGAGGAAAAGGGGGTTACTTTCCAAAGGTAGTTTTTCTTCTTCGATTATGTTCTATCCATGCAGCTGCAGTGACCCTCCTTCTTTTTCTCTGTTTCTGAGCCCAACAGCAAATAGAGCTTCTGCAGGTATAGAGCAACTTAAAGGTATTTATATCCTTGGCTTATAGAATGTTGCACTGCAAGGAATGATAAAGGGCACTAACTGTTTGGATTCTGTAACTACAGAATGTATGTACTAGAATTTACTGTGGATAAGGATTAGAGCTATTTGCAACATTTTCATTAAAATTAAATTTTGACAAATTATGCTGGTTGGGAAGGTTTTTGGGTCAGGCTCCACATGTGGTTGCTTGTTTTTTGAAAGGGAGAGTAGATACGTCTACTCTACCAAAAAAATAAGATAAAATCAGCAGATCTCAGAGCCCAGGTAAACTGACTTGGAATCATGGGACAGAAAATGGGAAGTATAGCTGTTACTACTATAGCTGGAGACCAGGATCTGAAACCCACTGAGGGAATGGGTCTCCAAGCTCAGTCTCCAGCCTGAGTGGGAACATCTACATTTCCCATTTTGTAGCCCCATAGCATGAGCCTGAAACAGGTAAACCAGCTCTGATATTTACTTCTGCAGTGTAGTGGTGTTTGATTGCTGCTGCAGTTAGATATGCCCAGAGACTTTGATGCCCTACTCTGGCGCTTAGGGCCTGGGTCTGGGATGTGGGAGGCCCAGGTTCAGATCCATGATCAAAACTGCTCCTAATCAGGCAAAGCAGAAACCTGAATTTGGGTCTCCTACATCCCAGATGATGTCCTAACCACCAGGCTGTTGGCTATTGTGAGATGGGTCAGTTATCCTTCTTCCCTTTTCTTCCTGTCTCTTTTCCCCGCCCCTCCCTCACATCTTCTTTCCTTCCTCCTGGACCTGAGAACATTTTTGTGAAAATTCTGGTTTCAATTATTTGATATCTGATGAAAAAAAACTCTTGTTGAAAAATTCCCAGCAAGCTCTAATTCCAGACCAGTGCCCTAACCACTCTGCTGTAGAGTTCTTCTTCCAATTATGTTTTTGTGAAAACAGTCAAAAGGTTTTGCTTTTCTTCCAGTGTGGAATGTATACAAATTTCAAAACCTTGAAAGTTGGTCTAAAATTGAATTGTTGTCCCCTACCTAATTAGGATTACAACATATATATATCCCTGTTCTTCAAGCAAGTAAATAAGTTGTGTTTTCCCAGGTTCCCACTAGAGGCTGCTCAAATACTGCTGCTCAGAAATGGTTGGCTGCTATTAGACTCTATTTATTCACCCTTTCTCTAACTAATTTTTTTAATTGCTTGATTTTTATTACATGATTTTGGCTCTTTTTTAAAACAGGAAGAATACTAGTGAAATGGTACCTCACTCTAAATTACATTGTGGGAGACCTGATGTATGTGAGTGAATTTTGCAAATTAGTAAGAATAAGAGAGGTAGCTGTGTTAGCCTGGAATTGCAGAAGTGTCAGAGTCCTGTGGCGCCTTAAAGACTAACTGAAGTTTTAGAGCATAAGTTTTTGTGGGCTAATACCTACTTCGTTGGATGCAAGCATTGCATCCGACAAAGTGGGTATTAGCCCACGAAAGCTTATGCTCTAAAACTTCAGTTAGTCTTTAAGGTGCCACAGGACTCTTTGTCACTTCCGCAAATTAGTAAGTGAACAGTTATTTAAAAAGTAAGTTAGTGCGTCAGTTTTCTGTGATTTATTTTGAAAATTATGGTTCATTATACTTTGAGCTAGTACATTAGTAGTACATTACATTACTGAGCTAGTAATGCTTATTTTTGCAAAATATTAAAGATTTACCAGAAATAGAACATTTCAATCACGTCTCTGAAATTTTTGTTAGGTGGTAGGATTGGTCACTTACTGCGGTATTATAAAATGTTTGGATTAATGAGGTTTACTGTTATACAATTTTATATTGGTATGTGAAGTTGAAATTGTATATTTTATTCAGGTCACGTACAAACATTCAGGCTAGTGCACTTCACGTACATAATTCCCATGTATTTTAACTACTACTTTGAGTGATTGTTCATGTTGGTTTCAGTTAGGTGTGTGCACCATGTGCACAGTCGTTGGAAAGTTTTTCCTTTAGCACCCATCGGGTCAGCTGAGGAGCCCCATGGAGTGATGCTTCCATGGCGGTGAATATAAGACCTGCCAACCCAGCGCTTCCTCGCTTCCTTCTTACCGCCAGTGATGGTCGTTAGGAGTGCGGTGGCTTGCTCTTGCAAGTTCTCCTAGTAGCTTTGTGCATATAGTTAACAGTTGTATAGTTTTAAAAGTTAGTGGTGTAGAGGTGGGATTTTTCCTCCCCCGCCCCAGCATTCCTGTTCCCCCTTGGAGTTCATGGCATGCCTCGATCCCAAGGCTTTAAATCTCTTAGAACCTGCCTCAAGCCCCTGCCAACGGGTGACCCCCATGGTTCTTGTCCCAAGTGTCTGGGGGAGGTGCACCAAACTGAAAAAAAAAAATTTCTCTTGGAGCAAAAAGGGGGTGTGTGGGAGTAGATGAGCAAGAGATCCTGACTCCAAAATAATTATACAAATGCTTGATTTAATAATGAATACCTTTTTAAAATGTTTAGGATTTTGAGTGCTCCTTAAACATAAGGCTTCTGTGCAGTCCATAATCTACATTTTTATATAGTATTACAAGTAATACTCCTGGGGGAATTCTGCAGAATTTAACATCTGTGCAGAAGTTCCCTTCACCCATAGAAATGGGCTGAAGTGCCACTAGCCACGTGTGTGCAGAAATTCCCTTCACCAACAAATGGGCTGAAGTGCTGCTAGCTACCAGTAGGAACTTCTGGACCTGGCAGAGCCCTGCTCGTACATAGAAGACATTGCTGGAGGGAAAGGAGTTGGGAGCTAAAGGTTTCCTGGCAGCTGCGTTTTCCAACTAGCCTTGAGGGAAGGAGCAAGAAACTCTGTGCAAGCCTGGGACCGAGCACCAAGCCGTTTCTCTCTCTGGATCCCTGGGCTCTGCAGGGCAGGGCATGTGGATATCTGGGCTAGGGGGCTACACAGCTGGATTCTGTGGGAGAGGGGTTGTGGGTGTCTGGCCTTTTGGCTGGGCTTTGTGGGAGCGGGGAGAGAGTAAGGGGGCAGAGAAATAGAAACTGGGTTGTCATTGGGGTTTCTTTAATTCTCTACTCCTAGGGGAGTTTTTGTGTGTCTGTATTGTTACAGACATACTTGCTGACAGGTATTTTGAAATAAATTACCAAAATAATTGAAATTGGCATGATTATGTAGTGTTATTTTGACAAATAAAATTTCTGCAAATTTGAAAATATTGTGTGCAGAATTTAATTTTTTTGGCGCAGAATACCCCCAGGAGTAAAGTAGTTAGATTCTAACAATGAGATCTAATGAGTTCAATTTCACTGAAGAATCCAGTGGGATATAATGAAGATAACGTAAATTTTGAACATAATTGCTATGGTATTTACAAGTAAATAAAAAATTTGGTATAAATAACTTCTAGTGGATGGCTGTGCAGGCTTGTGGAATTTTGAAAAAAATCTAAAAATTATAGGCTGCAGATACCATTGTGGGATAGATACAGTTGCAAACTGGGAATTGACTCCATACCCCCAGTCACCTCTGTATGACTTGTTTCAGCCACATCATTCATTGCCGAAACTCCCCAAAAGACAGTGTACTAGATGGGGACGAGTAGCACTGTGGGCTACCTACTCATGGGGCACTGCACTCTGCATTGATACAAGCACTCCTGGCGAGCTTGTGTACTGCCAGCACAAGGAGCCAAATATACACGTGCACAAGCAATGTTACATCAGCATACAATGCTGCAGTTACAACTTGATTTGACATACGTTTGTAGTATAGACATGGCCAAAGATATTCTTTGGGATAGAAAGAACTGCTGGAAGACTTTGGGATATCCTTCACCTGAGGAGACAACAGCAAAACAACGAACTTGACTCCTTAACCCTGCATCTTGGCTGGGGGTTAGACTAGACCCTTGTGGTCCCTTATAGCCCTTTGATACTAAAGACTGGCCAGCCATGCTGGAAGAATGACTGTGGTTAGAAGACTATTTTGATCAAAAGACTCTACTTTAAGTTGGATTTTAGTCTTAGAATCCTGGTTTTACTTTGGTTTGTAACCATTTCTATCCCTATTCTTTCTACTTGGTATGACTGAAATCTAGGTGGTTCTTCAACTGCTTGTTCATGTGCACTCCAGTTAGGGGTGTGTGGTCGCGTGTGCATGCATGGCAGACGGAAATTTTTTAACATAGCAGCATCCATCGGGTCGGCCTGGGTGCCCCTGGAGTTGTGCCTTCATGGCACTGTAACCAAGGACTTTCTGACTTCCCTCCCTCAAGTTCCTTCTTTCCACCAATGATGGTTAGCTGGAACATCCCATAGGCCTTGCTTTAGCAGGTACCTTTCTTTGTGTTAGCTGCTGTTATAGTTAGTTTGTTGGGGTTTCCTCCCGACATTCAGATCTCAGGAGCCATGGTATGCCACGGCCCCTGGGGTTCAAAAAGTATAAGGTCTGTGCTAAGCGTATGCCAGAAAGTGACTCTCTCACTGCATGTTTAGGGTGCCTAATAAGGGTCACCAAAAGGACAGTTGCAGAATTTGCCTCAAGTTCTGCCCCAGAACTTTGAAAGAGAGGGAACAGCGGCTCAAAGTTCTGCTCATGGGTGCAACTCTTTGTTCCCATTCAGACCTGGGACCAGTGGAGCCAGCACCTCCTCGTTGGCCACCATCCAGGGAACCAGTACTGAGAAAGGACTCTTCCCAAGACTCTTGGCACCGCCGTGGTTCCTCCTGCGTCCATTTGGTGGCTAGGCACCAGTCTCAATCATTAGTGCCTCAGAAGAAAAAGAAGCCAGAGACCGACTGTTCTTCCCCATGTAAATCTAAGGAGTCGGCGACTGAGACACCCCAGTTGGGCCACTGCTCCATGTTGCCTTCGAACACGGTGTTAACTCCTGCTCCAGAAGGGTGGTTGAGTCTGACCCCACCCCGCTCTCCAGACTTCAGGAGTCAGTACCTAGAGCTCCTGTCAACTCTGGAGGTGTTCAGTGTGGCTCAGGACTTGCTGTGCCTCACAGTGCTGTTCTCAGCTCCACGGAGGGATGCACTATCAGTGTCAATAGCACCAGTCCTCCCTGCAGTACAGTCGAGAAGGAAACCAGCTATGCTGTCCCGGCGCTCACCTTCCCCACAGTGCCCTCTGACACCAGTCATTCGGAAATGAGAGCCCAGTCAGTGCCTTAGCTCCCGATGCTCAGCGCCTCACAGTGCTGTGCCTCCGTGGTCTTCCTTTTCGGAGGAGTTGGAGTCCAACTCCTATCACTTCAGCACAACCAGGAGCAGGAGGTCCAGATCACAGTGGGAAAGACTAGCTTACCCGGCACCATGGCTCCTGCAGTGGCAGAACCCAGCGCAGTGGCCTTTCTGGATGCCCTGAGCTTTCCATCAGAGCAGGGATTGAGCCAAGGGTCGTAGTCGGCAACAATATCTGTAGCCATGGCTACTTTTGTTCCACCTTCAGCCCCTCAGGATTCTGCAGGCCTGGAGATCTCCCAGCCACCACAGCCAGCTATTGAGGCACCACCGCTGCATAGATTGATGCTGTCGGCTACAGCACTGGCACTGACGACACCAATGGTGCTGACATTGGCACTGACATTAACGACAGCGCCTATATTAGCACTGATGCCTGCAGCCCCACCATGGGTGTCCTCTGTCTCATCACCTATGGGAACAGCACCTTTCGGGTAGGCTCCAACTTGGGATCCCCAGGAGTCATGGAACCCCTTGGGCGCCGAGGGGAGGGAACAGCCACCCTTTATGGGCGCGTCTTCCTTTTCCTTGCCTGATGAGGCACTGGTGGGTACCGCTATAGCCCCAGCTCTGGAGGATTACTGGGTGTTGCAACATTTGTTGCGAAGAGTTGCCCAGGCCTGGTCATTCACCCGGAAGAGGTAATCGAAGACACGGGTGGTAATCGAAGACACGGATCCCATAGTGGACATCCTAGTGCCCTCTGGACCCTCACATATTGTCCTTGCTCTCATCAGGACTGTCTGTCATAACCAAAACTTTATGGCAGACCCTTGCTTCATTGCCCCCCACAGCTAAGTACAATGAAAGGTGCTACTTTGTGCCATTTAATGTCTGTACTCACACCCACTGCCTGATTCTCTGTTCATGGACGCTGCTAACCAGCGTGAGCAGCAGGGCTATCAAAGACACTCCCCTAAGAACAGGGAAGTGAAAAGACCCAATCTTTTTTCAGTGGAAAGGCCCATTCTATGGGTGGTTTGCAGCTCCACCGTTCAAACTAGCAGGCCATTGTTAGCAGGTACTGCTATAATACATGTGGAGCAATGGAAAATTTTGCATATCTGCAGTCATAACACTGCTGCGCTGAGTTCTTGGCTTTGGTCAAGGAGGGCTAGATCATCTCCTGAGCTTCCCTGCAGGAGGCACTAGATGGAGCTGATGCCGCCTCCAGGGTGATGGCTACAGGGGTGGCTAAGAGAAGGGGTTCTTGGTTCCAAGTTTTAGGTCTGCCATATGAGGTCCAGCAGACTATTCAGGATCTCCCCCTTTGAGGGTGTTGCTCTGTTTTCGGAAAAAACGGATAAAAGGTTTCATAACCTAAAAGACTCGAGCTACCCTCAAATCGCTGGGCCTACATACCCTGCCACACAGCGGAAACATTTCAGACCGCAACCTCCTTCGCAGTTCTACCAACAACGGAACCAACAGGCCAGTTCCTGGAGGAGGAATAGGAGTGGCTGGAAAAGACCACACTGGTCCTCAGGCCAGGACTCAGGCCAACCCAAACCAGCTCCACAGCCCCAAACAGACCTTTTGAAGGTGCAGTTGAGGACAATACAATACAGTCAGTACAAGTGTTCCTGGTGAAGACACATGCTGCTGACACAAGGAGTCAAGTGTGCATACACATGTGATTTTATAACTGGTGGCTGTATGCTGATGAAAGTTAAGTAAAGGTAATTTTGTACTGTAAACATGGCCTAAGAGAAGATTATGTAGAATGAGCAGTGAATGAGTTAATAGTGACCTTCAAAGTACAGTGGGACCCCGGAATACAGCGCCCCGCTATAGCGTGAATCGTGTATAGTGCGGGGCGCAGCTGGCTCATGATGTCGGCGGCAGGCGCTGCTTTGATGCAGCAGAACCCTGCAGTACCGCGACCCCACCATTATCGCGATCCATTTTTTGATCCTGATCGTCGTGGTATTGTGGGGTCCCACTGTACTATCATTGACATTTGACTTAGAAGCCATGGAAATGAATGGAGCAGTTGACACTTCAGAGCTATTGTTTGAGGCGCTTTGCAAACTGAGACAGGCATCAGTGACGCTTGGGTCATGTTTTCATGGCTTTCTTTGCAACCATAACAACTAGAGATTAAGGGCTTGGTTACACTGGCACTTTATAGCGCTCTAACTTGCTGGCTCAGGGGAGTGAAAAATCACCCCCCCCGAGCGCTTTAAAGCTCTAGTGTGGACAGGCTGCAAGTGCTGGGAGCTGCGCTTGGAGCTAATCTCCTTGAGGAGGTGGATTACCAGGAGCACTGGGAGAGCTCTCTACCAGAGCTTGCGCGTGGCCACACTCCCAGGGCAGCACTTGAAAATTTCAAGTGTAGCCAAACCCTAACTACTTTGGGAAAGGAAAGCTGAGGCTCCAGAGATCAACTGAGAGGCCTGTATGCAGTCCCCTCCTTCACCTCTGTTCCCAGGGTGCTGCTGCAGGGTGGCACGCTGCATGCTTCCCAAAACACTGCCCTGCATAAATACTGTTTATTTCTAATTTATTTTCATTTTGAGGTGTATTACTGTCAAAGCTCATTGATGGAGCCTACAAATGCACATAAATACAGTTTCAAACTACTTAATTTAAAAGCATGCAGCAGGATTTGAAGCATAGAGATGTATTAGTGTAGTGTGTGGTAGACAAATAAAAGATTAATATTGTTAAATGTTTAGGACTAAGAGTGAAAACATATTTTTCCAGAAAACACGTGTTCAAAGTGTTTAATTGTCTTCCTAATCAAGCAAGATTCAAAAACTAATTTATATACAAACAAGTAATTGAAAGAAAGCAGTTCTCTTTACAAAGTTATCAATTCTTGGTCCTAGTATCACCAGCAGTGTGGAAATCGTCGGTAGCTCAGCAATGCTTCTGAGCTTGAAAGATGCCTAGATGAATCCTGAGATTTCTTCTCTGAGTCTGCTGTGTAGAGCCAGTGGCTGCCCTCCCATGCTGCCTGGTCTGGGGCAGAAACCGTGCTGAATTCCAGAGCCTGGCTGCCATATATGGCAAGTTTGTGAATTGTTCATGAAATGGTAGCTCCCTGCTCTCTTAGTGGGCATTGGGATTTGCAATTTCTGGCAGAGTGACAGCTTAGAAAATTGAAAAGCTTGTATAGCCCAAGATAGTCCCTAGCTCAACACAGCCAAAATGAAGCTGTCTGCTAGACAAGATGACAGGGATGCTATTTCAGCCTGATGACCCTTTCTCCTGAGCATCCAAAACACAGGGAGATTTCACCTTTGAACCACTTCTCTGCACTCTTCCCTGTTTGTTGTTGTTGGGTGAGGGTACCTGCAGCCCTCAGAGATTCCAGAGCAAAGGGGAAAAACGGTTAGGATCTGCATTAGGTTGCTGAAGTTGTCTCTGTCCTCATCTCCCATCACATACAGGATTCTTCATCTCCAGGATTGGGAGGACTGGTCAGCAGCCAGTTTACCCATTGTGGCAAATTGATACAGACGCATGCTATCTACTAACTCCATTCTGTTCCGTGAACTTCATATTGATTGTAACCTATACTGTATCTTCACTTCTGCAGTGTAGCCTTCATCCTGGGCTGGGACACCCAGGAGGTGTTAAAATAAATCCATTCACCTCACAGAGAGGCTAGCAGTGGGAGAGCCAGCAAGAGTCTTCAGCCTTATCGTCCTTCATCCAGATATGTCCACCCTAGTACTTTAGGCTTGCTGGAATCCAGAGGAATTAGTTTTCTCACTTTGGAACCCAAAACTGAACTGGCAGATTTTGAAGTTGCCTGGGAGGTCACCTGACAAAAGGGGTCAGATCTTCTCAAGTCTGTGGCTGTTGTGGGCCATCTGTTGAACAAGAAGAGAAGACTGAGTACATGGAGTGGGATGGATTTGTAACTTCTGTGCTTTGTATAATAAGTAAACTCTGGTTTAGAAGTTTCTTTGCAGAGTCTGCGTATTCTATTTGGTGTAGCTGTCACAACGTCCACAGTGAGTTAAACTGTAAATAGGAGTGCCCATGCGGTGGAGCTCTGATAGGGCATGGTTAATCTACTGGGGAGTCTTTGGAGGGGCAGCATAGTCTTGTGGACTATGGGGTACCACATCCCAAAAATCTGGATCCTCGGAGTGTATCTGGGAGGCTGGACTTGGGCAATGTGTAGATGATGCTAAGACTCAGTAGGCTTAAAAACACATAGAATCCAAAGGTTGAATCCAACACAACAGCCTGGTTTCTGACCACAAGGGGCAACTGAATCATGGTTATAATACCTATTTATAGGAGTCTATTGTGCCTCTTTTGCATACCTGGACTGAAATTTGACCCAGAAAAAGAGAATAAATGCAGATGTGTGCATAAATTTACCATATTAAGCAATTTTAATACTTGCTTCTGGCTCAGTTTCTGGGGAAAAGATGTTGTATCTCTTTCATATATATGAAACTTGGCTAATATTTATTTGTTTTTCTTGCAGCCCAGCTAGAGGTGAACTTTAAGGAAATGGAAAGTCATCTGCTGCATCTTGAAGACCTATGTGGACAGTGTGAGTTGGAAAGGTACGAACATATGCAGACACTACAGCTGGAACACTACAAGAAAACAAAAAGGTAACTAAACTACAAATACTATGAATAGTAACATAAAAACAACTATCAAGCCATTAGTTCATAAACCTTTAATTTTCAATGTAAAATGATCTTGGTGCTTTTCCTTATCATAGAATGTGGTCCATTTTGTTGTCAAATAATTTGTAAACATCAGGGTTATCTGTGACAGTTGACATGATCTACAATAGGGTCATTTAACACATTTGTTTTGCTGTTAGTGAAGTATGCAGAGTATGCGTTTGGAAAAATTCGTGTTCAGATATAAGTAAAATGTTTCCTCTGAATTTCAGTTGTGGCTTGCCACAAACATTAGGAATAAAGGCTGCACTAAGAAAACCTTCAATTAACTGTCATTTTAGAAAAAGTTCTTGGTTTTTATCCCATATCTGTATTTTTCATACTTTCTAATCTACAAAGTAAACTGTTTTTTCTCTAATCCACCTTCCAACTCTGCCTCTAGTAAATGCTCTCTCCAAATTGGCCATGGCTGCCACTGCTGCCACTACTGCTCACTAATCACTGTTTTAGGTTGACTGTCCTCTAGAGTATTCCGCTTGTAGCAGTAAGTAGGAGTGTGCAGAATCTTAAAAAAAACAGACACTAGAAATGGACTAATCACTTTCAGGGTCTTTGTATTTTGTCAAAAGAATGCCCAAAAGAAATCTTCTATTTAAATATGAAAAAAAACCATAGATAAGCACTGCCCTAGTCCCCAGCCCTGAGGCTTCCCCTACACCCAAACTCCTGTTGCTTGAAGGTGCAGTCGGCGCAGGGGCTGCCTGAGCTGTTCAGGCACCTTCCAGGCCATCTTCTTGGGTTGCTACAGAAGTCAGTGTCATGGAATCTGTCTTCCGTGACCTCCATGACAAACACAGAACCTTACACGTGATAATAAAGCTAAGCATATATGTAGGTGTTCGCAGGATTGAAGTCTAAATAAATTAAAAAAAAAAGTGGGAGAAAAGAAGCATCATTATTTCCATTAAGTAGATGGGGATTTGAGTTACAAATTGGCTAAGTGACTTGTCCAAGGTCACACAGAAAATCTGTGGTAGAGTCAGGAACTGAGCCTGAACCAATGCCTTAAGAACAAAAGCATCATTTTTCTAGGGCTGTCAGATGATTTAAAAAAAATTAATCACAATCGTGAGATTAAAAAAATAGTTGTGATTAATTGCAATTTTAAATGCACTGTTAATAATGGAATCTCATTTATTTAAATTGTTTTGGATGTTTTCTACATTTTAAAATATATTGATTTCAGTTACAGTACAGAACACAAAGTGTACAGTGCTCCCTTTATATTTTTTATTACAAATATTTTCACTGTAAAAAAGATAGTAGTATATTTCATTTCACCTCATACAATTACTGTAGTACAATCTCTTTATTGTGAAAGGACAACTTAACAAATGAATTTTTTTTACATAACTGCACTCAAAAACAAAACTTGGACCATCATTTCAGAGGATGTTTCCATGCTGATGAGGGTTCCGTTCAGTAACGACCAAAAGCAGTGCACACCAATGCATGTTCATTTTCATCATTTGAGCCACCAACAGACAGCTGATTTTCTTTTTTGATGGTTTGGGTTCTGTACTTTCCACATCGGAGCCTTGCCTTTTTAAGACTTTGAGAGCATATTCCACTCCTCGTCCATCTCATATTTTGGAAGGCACTTCAGATTCTTAAATCTTGGGTCCAATGCTGTAGCTATCTTTTAGAAATCTCATTAGTACCTTCTTTGCGTTTTTTCAGATCTGTAGTGGCATTGTTCTTAAATTGAACAACATATGCTGGTTCATCATCCAAGACTGCCATAACACGAAGTATATGGGAGAATATGGGTAAAACACGGAGCAGGAGACCTACAAGTCTCCCCCAAAATCTAGTTAATTTGTGTTGCGTTAATTGCTTAAGTTAACCGATTAATTGACAACCCTACATTTTCTCTGGGACAATATTACCCAATAGTGGACCCTTTCTTTTTATCACCATCCTGCTTGGCGCAGATACAGTGCTGAATGGTGACAGTGGTAGTCTACCAATTCCCGGATACTAGTTAATCTGCCACACAACTATTTAAAATCTTGTATGTAAAGTAGTAGATTATTGAATCCAGTTAAATGCATTAATCCTTCTGAAGCATTCTGAGAGGATTTTCTTTAGTATGTGTTGAGGCATGCAGGTATTTTTCAAAGAAATTTCTTTGGAAGTAGTTTATTTTGCTAGGTGTCAAAATATCTGTAAGTTTGCTAAGCAGCTGTCAGTTCTCTAAATAGCTTAACTTGCTTGGCATACTAATACTAGATAGATTGAATGATATTAGTTATTTGGTCAGGTGTAGCCAAAAAAAAATAATCATAGATTATATCTGATGAATGATGTAGGCCATTTGTAAATGATTAGTTGCCTTATGCATAGTGTAGTGTTTTGAAGATCCCACTGTGTTATAAAATTTAGAATGGAAAGAAATAATGCTTTAGGTCAACATTAAACTATTACAATTCATTTCACAGTAGTTACAGAACTCTCTCTCAGAAATAGATGTCTTTATCTAGTCCATGTCAGATGACTTATGTTTTGCCATTGTGTGTTGAGTAACTGTTTCGAAGTTTACTACTCCAACAAGATGCTTAAATGTTTGATTATAATTATGGCTAAGATTTTGTCGTGGTTATTATTAGTAAAAGTCACAGACAGATCACTGACAATAAACAAAAATTCACAGAAGCCCTGACTTTCTGTGACTTTCGTTGCTGCGACTCCATGATTTCCCCTGCCACCGTGGTGGCTGGGAGCTGTGGGATTCCCCCTCTTCTCTACCCAGGGCAGACCATGTTTTCCAAAGAGAAAACGGGACACCCCCAGCCACTTGCCTGAGGAATAACGAGGCTGTGGCCCATCCTGTCTGTCACTTGTCACTCAAACCTTGCAGGGGGGCCCCTGTTGCTGCTGTCTCGAATCTTGCCAGGGCCCTGCTGGCTGCCAGCTCGAGTCCCACAGCCCCTGGGGCTGAAGCAGAAAATGTCGCAGAGGTCTCTGGAAGTCATGGATTCCGTGACTTAAACATAGCCTTAATTAGAATGCATTTCAGAGCCTCATTAGTTTTATCAGAGCATTGCTTTCTGAAGTTTTGATTCTAAATTTTAACTGTTTTGTCTGTTTAGGCCCTGATCCTCCAGTTGATTCCATGTGGGTATAGGAATATACCCACATGCAACAAGCTGTAGATTCAAGGCTTAAGAGAGGACAGGAACTGTCTGTGTTTGTAATGCCCTTTGTACAATTGGACCCAATACAAAATGAATAATAATACAATAAGACAACCAGAAATAACCATATAGAAAAACCTAAAAGAAATCAGTAGGTGAATTTCAGATGACAAAGCAGCAGCAGTGTCAGGTATAAAAAAAACTTCAAAGATTTTGTTCACATTAATCTTGTACTATCAGTTCCAGATACTGGTAGTCTAACAGCCCCACACTTCATTGATTTGCACATTCCTATTTTAAAAAAATTGATAGTTAACTAGCTTTTTTCCAAAGTCAGGTGGGGCTAATATAACACATACAATTAAGTATTGTCACAGCTGCTAGGTTGAGTGACCAATCAACAACAAAATTTGGAGCACAGTCTAAATTTCCTTCTGCTGAGAACATGTGTGCGTGTTGTGCTGTTCTTTATCTGGTTTCAAACATTAATTGCCTGGGGATTTGAAATTGACCAGACTGTTGCTCTTGAAGTTCTTTGAAAAACAGGTAGGCTTCTTGTTCTCTAATGTCAATACATGCTTTAAGAACAGAGCCAGCAGAAAGATGAAGGAAGGAAGCTATTCTTAATTAGTACAAATCTAAAATTCTGGAAGTATTGTTGGTAGGGTACTCTTTTTTTTCTTTTTTAGGAGCTGGGCATTTAACAGTACTGTAATCCTTGGCAGGACTATTTTTTTCTGTCTGGGGACATTTTAAAGAGACAGTTCCATTTAACTAAGGGATAAATTGTTTTTAAACATAAGACTTCAAAAGTCAAATTTGTTTTCGAGGTAGATTTGTAATTCTTTCTCAGGCTTCTTATTTCTGATATACTTAAATAAACTTCTTTTTTGTTTTTGACTTTGGCTATTTGTCCATCAGTTTCCATCCTCTACTACTTCCGAATAGCCATCTTATATTTTGTGCTGTAGATTTTCCCTTTTTTTGGCTTCAGAAGGGTTGGATTTTCATTTTCTGAAGGATCTCTTTTGACTTGAATATGTGTTTACTTTACTATTTAACTATTCTGTTTTTTCTCATTTTCTTTTATTTGTTTTATGGCTAGGCATATCTTCTGTAACCATAATATGCTTAAATAGCTACTGTGCAGAGTCTGACTTTTAATTCGCTCACTTGTGAGCTTTGTTAATTTTATTCGGTTTAATTGTTCTCTAATCTCTCTCAGTATGGTGTACACATTATCCTTTTTCAGATCAGAAGTCTGTTAGTATAGCATTACCATTATAACTGATATATAAAAACTTAGCTGTGAAGCCATTCAAGTTGCTACACACATACAATACCTGATATATCCACAAAAGTAAGGAGATGAAAAGTTAAATCATTTCATCCTACATGGTAAGGGAAAACACAACTCTGTACCCCCTTCAATCTGCCCTTCTCCACATATCTTTTTACTGAAGTATTTTGTGTTGGGAGTGAGTAGTTTTGGTAAAGGAGGGGGATATGATGGAAGACATAACCTTAACTCTAATGCTTAGAGATATGTTTTGTGGTATGCGGTGCATGGTGATTATGGTAATGGCAAGTTCTTCTTCAAATGATTTCTCTATATTCACATTCATCTTATGGTGTGTGCATGCCTCATGCACCCAAATTCTGAGTCTGTTGGCCAGCAGATTCTCTTGGGACTCTGTGTACATTGTGAGAATTCTTGTGCCCCACACTGAGGGCACAAAAGGATGACGCAGACTCTCCAACCTCTTGCTATCACCACCTTCTGGCTTCAAGACCGGTGTTTGTTGCTGTCAATGAACTGCTGCATTTTTTTTATAACGTTACAACTTGAGTAGTTGTTGCCTGTTGGCATTTTGATAGTTTTTATTAGGATTCTGTTTTATTATTTTCACCTTGTGATTGTGCTATGTCCTTTAGTGATGGGTATTTAAAATTCTGATTTTGCTTGGGGGAAATGTGCCGTTTGTGTCTTTCACTGCCAGGACCGCAAAGGTAGAGAAGTTCAGTAGCAAATCCAGTGAGACCTGCTTCAGGCTCTGGGGCATATGACAATCCTGTGGCTCCCACTGCCTGGTCTTCCACCCCAGTCGTCATTACACATTACCAGGTATGATTCTCCTACTTCAGGCTCTAGTAGGTCAGTCAGAAAGCTGTTGCGAAGGAAGGTACAGGGATTCGGTGGTTCTAGAGCAGGGGTTCTCAAACTGGGGGTCATGGCTACTCAGGGGGTCACGAGGTTATTACCTGGGTGTCACGAGCTTCAGTCTCCACCCCAAGCCCCACTTCACCTCCACCATTGATTATAATGTTAAATATAAAAAAACCCTCCAGTTTTTAGTTTATAATGGGGGTCACACTCAGAGGCTTGCTGTGTGAAAGGGGTCCCACTACAAACATTTGAGAACCACTGTTCTAGAGGTGCATCCCTGGATTAAGTATCCTCAGAAAATAAAAGTGGCTTCCCTGCAGCGTTCTGCCTCTGAGACTTTGTGGCCCTGGGCTGTGACTTCTGAACCTCAACCCCTTCACAGTACTGAGTCCTTGGTACCAAAACAAAATGTTGAGAAATCTTCAAGTGCAGTATCTTCATCTTCCCATTTTGCTATGTTAGTACTGCTTCCACCGCCGGCCAAATCAGCACTGTTAGCAGAGGATTCACCCAACTGGTGAGCCCTCTATAGCAGTGATGTTCGCAGCACTGACGGATCTCAGTGTCTTGAAGGAAACAGCATCGCCATTGTTGTTCACAACATGTCGTGTCTCTTATGGCACGAGATCACGCTCACTGCAGTACCAAGTACATCCATGGCTCTACAATCCATGCCTATAGCTACTTCCCCACCAATTGTGTTGGAGTATTCCTCTTCTTTGTCATCTTCCATCAGCATCAAATGATAGTGAGAAAAGGGAGACTCCCACATGTAATCCCCATCCATGTCTCCTCCACTTTCTTCTGTCTTAGGTAGTGAATCTAGAGACTGGTCTCTTAACAGATCTGATGTTCACTGAGCTGAGCAAAGACCTTGGTTCCTGCCCTTGGCCACCAGGCACTTACCCCTCAATACCTGTGTGGCCTTATTGGGGGGCATCGACTTCTCAGTGAAGAGGGATTACTTGGACAGACCTGTGTCTTCTAGAGCTGCTTGATCTATAGCTCAGTGTGACAGTCTGTATCCCTTTGTTCACCCCTTTTACAGACCATGTTTAATTTTGTACAAAACATACTGTGTTTTGCTGATCATTATTGTCTTGGTGAAATGTGTGGCAACATTGTATGTAAAAATATAAGATTTCACTGTATAATATTACCAAGACGTTCCAACATTTTCTAGAAGGCAGTCACAAATAAGTTCCATAGAGACAAAAGGCTAGCCAACACCTCAGCCAGGTGTCAACAAGTTCAAATGGCCCAATGCCTGAGAAAGTGGCCAATCTTCGGACGGAGAGAGGGTGTGGGCAAAAAAAGCTGCATTTTGACAAAGAAGCAACTTAAGGTTCCTGGCCCTACAGACTTCCTGAACATCAGCTGGAGATGATTCTTCTGCAAGAGACAGGCTGTAAGAGGAGAGGATAGATTTCCCAGATAATCTCTGCCTTGCTCTTTTCCATGGTGGTATTAACATCTGAAGAAGAAAGGAAGCAGTGTTGCACTGGGGTAGTTGTGGGGAGCAATTCTGACCAAGAGGTTCAGCTAGTAAGACTATTGGAACATGTGGTGAGAGACTTTTGCTTTGTATTGACTTGTTAAATTAGGTGTTAGTTGCATTTTACCTTTTATTTCTTTGTAACCAATTCTGAATTAATTGCTTCATTACTTGTAGTCGCTTAAAATCTGTCTTTCTGTACTTAATAAATTTGTTGTGTTTATCTATCCTTGTGTATCTGGATTGAAGTGTTTGGGGAAACAAGTTTTGCGCATATCATTTTCTAATAATAAATGACGGCTTTTATATGCGCTTGTATAGTCCAGGAGGCTACTGGGCAGTACAAGGTGCACATGTGTGGGGGAAAGTCTGCTGATGTGGCCCTGTAATGTAATTTGTGAGTAGCTGAATGGCTGACTATAATGCACATACAGTATAGCTGGAAGTGATTTGCATGCCAGAGGCTGTGCATGAGCAGACCAGAAGTGGTTGTTTTCACAGTGAAGCAGGGTGAAAGGCACCCCAGGTTGGACTCAGCTGTTCGTAAGTCCAGATTGTACACCCTGTGTAATATCACACGTAGTCACCCAGGTTGCTGCCAAGCAGCAGCCAGCTTAATTTCCCTCCAACCTCAGGATTTACCAGAGATATCCTATCTCATTCAATTAATGTAGTGGCTTCTGCTGTCCTAGTCATCCCCTGACAGAGCTGTGGTCCCTCCCAGTACATTTCAGATTAATAACTTTGATCTTCACCCAGACTTTTCCATCCTGGAGAGGATCAAAGGCAAACCCAGCTCACCTCAGAGACTATTGAGATGGATTTCTAACTGTGTGAGAACCTGCTTTGAGTTGGCTAAGGTGGATCCTATTCTCTGAGCACACTCCACCAGAGCTCAGGCAGCATCAGCAGCATTGTTGAAAAATGTTTGTTATGGACCATTGTAAAGCAGTCAAGTGGGGCTCTAGCTGTCCACATATTCACAAATCATTTTGCTGTTATTGAAGCCTCCACATCAGATGCTGTATTTAGGAAGGCTGTTCTGCATTCTCTGTTTTCTTGAGCTTCCACCTCTGTTAGAATGGTCCACTGCTTGGGAGTCACCATAAATGGAATGTGCCTATGGACAATCACTCAAAGGAGAAAGGAAAGTGACTTATCTGTTTTAGTAACTGGAGTTCCTTCAGATGTTTTCTTTATGCAGATTCCATAATCCACTCTCCGTCCCTTCTACCTAAAAGTACTTTACCACCCAGCATTCTTCAGTGGGGAGGAAACTGAGTGGCAGGTGGCCCAATCTACCCTTCTATTTGTTTGGTGCAGGACATAAGGACACTCAGGGTTTATGTGCACAAAGTGGCTTGCCCCCTGCACACAAGGTCTCCTAGACTCTTTTGGAATGTCCAAATTAAAAAAATTGACAAATGAGGGAAATGAGAAATTTCTTCTCTCTCTCTCACACACCCACCAGCTTCTTTCTCACTGCCACAGGCAGTAAGAGAGCTGGGGCCACTCCACCCTCTATATGCTCACATGGAAACGCAAGGAGGCATGTGGTGCATTCGGGGACCTGACAGACACTACTATTCAAAATAGCCTGATCTCTCACGCATGAGATGCATGCATATCTATGGAGCAGAGGTCAGCAACCGCTGGCACGCATGCTAAAGCTGGCACGTGTGCCGGTTTTTAATGGCACGCCAAGGTCCTGGCTGCCAGCCCTGCTCAGCCTCCTGCCAGCCTGGGTGAGCAGAACCCCAGGCTGGCAGTGGGCTGAGGGGGCCAATAGCCGAGACCCTGGCTGACAAGGGGCCACAGCTGCAACCGGAACTCAGCTCCAGGCACCAGCATGTTCTGGGCGGGGCTGACGTTTGCGCGATTTTTGTTGTGTTTTTTTTTTCCTTGAGCCACTCCTGCGGGAGGTGGGGTGTTTGGCTCCCTGTTCCGGCCGCCCTGTGCCCTACGGGGTGGGGTTGGTTCCCTATTCCGGCCGCCCTGTGGGGGTGCAAGGGAGGTGGAGGTTTGGCTCCCTGTTCTGGCGGCCCTGTGCCCTTGGGGGGTGGCGAGGGGAGGTTTGGTTCCCTGTTGCGGCCACCCTGCGCCCTTCGGGGGTGGGGGGCAGGAGGTTTGGTTCCCCATTCCGGCTGCTCTATGCCCTGGGGTGGGGGAGGTTTGGTTCCCCCTTCCGGCTGCCCTGCACCCTGTTGGAGGGGAGGGGGATTGGGTCCCTGCTCCGGTCACCCTGCACCATTGAGGGGAGGGGTTGGCTCTCCACTCCGGCTGCCCTGCGCCCTTGGAGGGAGGGAGAGCTTGGTTCCCTGCTCCGAGGCCGCCCTGCGAGCTCGGGGGAGGGGTTGGGGCAGCAAAAAAGCAGAAGCTGACCCTTCCAGCTGGATTCCAGTCGGCTAATGCTGGGGCACTGCTGTGGGTGGAGGCATGTCGTGTGGTGCGCTCCCAGCTGAGGTCCTGCTGGCTGCCAGAACTCTCCTGTAGGTGCAGTCAAGCAAGTGAAAGGGGCCGGCGGGAGGTGCGCTGTAGGTGGAGGTGTCTGCGTTCCAGCCTGTCCTGCTGCCCCACTCTCGCCACTATGGGTGGACACCAGGGCACTGTAGGCAGGTGCTGTCCCTGCAGTGTGCACTATTGCAGCCTTGCGGGGGTGGGGAGGGAAGGAAGCGGCAGGCCAGGGGATCTTCTGCCACTGCCTCCATTTTCCTGCAGATGCAGTGCCCCCCGCACAGCTGGCCCACAGCTCCCTTGGCAGGAACAGGAACAGCGTGTGGCAGGGACCCATCCAGGTAACCTGGCTGCAACCAGGACTGTCCCAGGCCATCCCCAAACCCCTTGGACTTCCCCCTACACCCTCCCAACCACCCACCCTGAGCCCCTCACGCCACCAAACGCCGACTCCTGCACCCCCACCCATGCACCCAGCCCTGACTTCTGCTCTATCCTCATCCCCACCCCGTGCCCTGAGCCTCCCGTACCCCAACCCCCTACCCTGAGTGCTCACTCACACATCCCCAGCCCCTGATTTCCTCCCCCCAAGGAGGGTTGCAATACGACAGTACCTGTAAGAAATTTGTTACTTTCACTCCTGCCTGAACCACAGACCAGCAGCGGACTGAGCAGGGCTTGTGGCAGGCTGAACTGTTCAGCCCGCTTCCAGTCTGGGGTTCTGGCTATCAGCTTTGCTCAGCCTGCTGCTGGTTTGGCGTTCTGGCTACCGGTCCCCCCTGCTAGCCGGGGTCAGGAACTCCGGCCCCGCTTAGCGCACTGCCGGCCTGGGGTACCAGCAACCAGCCTGGGATTCTGCTTCCGCCCTCTTCAGCTATCCACTGCTGTGGCCCACATTGGAAAACTCAGGAAAAGCAAGGGCAAGGATCCCACTAAACTGATAAGATCTGCATTTTAATTTTTATTTTAAATGAAGCTTCTTAAGTATTTTGAAAACCTTGTTTATTTTACAATATGACGATAGTTTAGTGTTATAATACATAGACTTATAGAGAGAGACCTTCTAATAAATATTAAAATGTATTACCGGCACGCGAAACCTTAAAGTGAATAAATGAAGACTTGGCGCACTACTTCTAAAAGATTGCTTACCCCTGCTATAGAGGGATACATACTTAAAGAAGAACATCAAGTTCTGTATTACAGTGCCAGCAGGCATGACTGACCTTTCACTATTTTGTCTTCAGGGAAGCAATGAAAGAGTAATTTAAAAAAGAGAGAGAAATTAAATGAGTCTCATGAATGGTAAGAATGAATTAAATATGTGCGTACTATGTAACTAGTAAGTGGGAACTAATGAATAAATACTGCTGTGACAAGGAAAAAGTCACGGTGCAGCAGTTGAACATATTGCCATGAAGCTGAAAGCTAAGCTGAAGTGTGTTTACAAGCAAGTATATACAAAATATTGTTTGCAACTCAAAAATCATAACACAATGTGTGTTTAGACATGTGATAATTGCTTCTCTGTGATTTTATTTTTAAAAATATTTTCTATCACTTGCTTATCACAATCCAAGATAAAATCTTGAAGATACTGCATCTTCCCTGCTCAGGCAGGGAAAGTAACAGCTTATGTGGTGCAGGGAGCTGCATTCCTTGAGTCAGGTCCTAGTGATATCAGTTACAACAGGGCAGGCTCCATCTCAGATGTTGTCAGATATACAGGCTTTCAAATCACTTTTGTCATGCCTCGTTGGACATAGTCACTAAATTATGTATTCTGTATTTAAGAAGAATATTTGACAGGATTGTGGAAAACCCATTTTGTTTGTTTTTCCTCCAAGAAGAAGACAGTGGGCTTTTGTTGTTTTTCCCAGGGGGTCTAATTTTCCTTATAGCTCAAATGTCACTTTGAAGTGCTTACATGAATAAGTGAGATAGAATGGACTGAAGTAATTAAAACAACTCTCCAAAGTGAACTTTACATATCAAGATGTATGTAGCAGAAAAGGATTCATATTAATCTGTTCTCCCAAAAGGTACAGAAAATAGTTCTGTTTTGATTCTTCAAGATCAAATGTAAAACTTTTTGTCTAGAGAAGTAGAAGATTAATGATTTTGCAAGGGAGGAGACATGCTTGGCTGTATTCAAAATGTATCCATAAAAATAATTTAAAAGTCTCTATACAAGTCTTTTCAGCAGCTTGCCACAACAGTTAATTAAGGAGCAATTTTTGTTTTTCTACACACAGAGGGCAAAGATCAAGTGGTAATCAATTTATTAAAAACAAATGAAAACTACTACTATTACAATACTGCCCTCAATTTAAAAGTTTAAAGAAAATGATAGAAGCATTTTGCCCTCTATTTGTACAAATTTAAACTACATGTTGCAGCTGCAGGAGAGGGGGGAATTAAAACAAGAACTAAAAGAAACCATATTGATATGAATGTAAGATGATCAGTTGAACATGGAAGTTTACCTAAGAATGGTGACAAGAACAGATATGGGGGGAGGAAGAGGAATATTTTTTCTCAATTCTGTAGCTTCTGGATCTAGAAAATATCCTGCAGAATGCTGTGATCCATGTTGCAAATATTGTCATTCAAGAACTATACCCATGCAAGTGCATTCTTAACATGACGCATAAATCCTTAGTTCTTTCTCCAAGTAGGTGCCTTTAGGTGGGACATTTTACATAGGGCTGAGGTTTTTCTGTCTATTTGAAAAAGTGGTGAGGAGTATGCAATGAGTCTGGCTGAAATTTTTCCTTGGTGGTTCAACCATTCAGTTTTTGAGAGAGATCAGTAACATTGTCTACCTGCATTTTAACCATTAGTCATCAAACTAGAAGTTTATGTACTAACAGATGCAGACAGAGAAAATTTATGTACATGCTCATAAGCTGGGATGGACTCTTCCCGATAGAATTTTCTCCGTTAGGAGCAGTACTTTCCTCTCATATTTTAACCTACGATAAGGGGTTTCTGCATAGTTGCTGACTGTGAAATCTTGTCAGTTAGTGGCTGTTTGTCCAATCCAACAAGTCTGCTGACATACATCCCAATTAAAGCATTTTTTAAAAAAGTCTCTATCAAGTGAATCATTGTCACTGGTCAAGGCAGTACAGCCAGCCTCTGCTCTGACAGTTGATATCTGGGCCTCTCAGGGTCTCATAACATATGTTGCAATAACCATGGGTATAGAAACAGTGGTCATTCAGAAAGTATCATGTACTTTTTGGTGTTCTGATTGTATCAGCTCTTGCCAAGAGTGCTGTCCTCCTCATTCAGACTTCACTAGGGCATTTGACTTAATACTTCATGGTATCTTGGTTAATTAATTAGAACAGTCTAGGATCAACATGACACACATTAAATGGGTTAAAACTGGTTAAATGATAGGTCTCAAGATGTAATTACAAATGGGGAAGTCATCTTGCAGTTGTATTTCTAGTTGGGTCCTGCAAGGATTAGTTCTTGGCTTTTGCTATTTAATGTTATTAGTGACGTGAAAAAAACCGATTCATTTGGCAGATGACTCTCAAAGATTGTTTGCTTGCATCCAGTTTACCAAGCATCCATTGTGTGTTAATAGGGCCATATATAAGGGGTCATACAAAGAACGTAGAAACAAAGATCGTAGGCCATACTGATAGAAGGGAAACTTTATCCTTTGAAGGAGTATCTCTGAAAAAAGAGTTGGGGGTGTGAACTGAACATGAGCTGCTGAGTGCAACTCTGTGGCTAAATGATGAGCAATGCGATCCTTGGATGTATGAGTAGGGGAATATTGAGTAATAGGTTATGTTACCTGTATTTGCCACTAGCACAACTGCTATTGGAATGCTGTGTGCCTTCACTTCAAGAAGGATGTTGATAAAGTGGAGAGGGTACTGAAAGAATGATTAAAAGACTTAAGGAGCCCAATGTATTTAGCTTATCAAAGAGAAGGTTAAGAGTGGCTTTCCGTCTGTAAATCCCTACATGCTGCTCTTCAGTCTCTGAGAAAGATGTAGTAAGAACAAATGGCTGCAAGTTGAAACTAGACTAATTCAGGCTGAATATAAGGCACAAATTTTGATGGACCGACTAGAAGAGTTGCTGGATTAAGTGAGTAATATTTTCATCTGTTAGACAAAAGGAAATGTTGCTTCCAAGAAAGGGTAACCTGGATTGCTTGTGGATCAGCCCTAGTACAACCATCGTCACCTATTAGCTGCCTCTTCTTTCGGACAGGATCAGCGCTTCTAATTTTAGGAGCAGCTAATATGAAAAATAAGAGGAAAAATTCTTTACAAGATGTTTCCTCAGCATACATTTACTTGTGTCTATGGAAAATGTTCATTTCCTTTCCTGATGTTGTTGTGTTTTTTATCAAATAGTATTATGGGATTTACTGCTTGTGATAATGTCAGGGTGTGTTTAGCAACTTTCTAAATTCATTTAGAATATTTGGAAACCTAGGTCTGTCATTTGGTGATACAGTTGCACTGCTGTATGTACATAGGTTTAGGAGGCTTGATACTTCTGTTTGTTCTCTGACCTTCCTTATAGAATCTGTTTCAGATTTGGATGAAGTAATTTGCTATTCTTTGTGCAAGAATGAATGCAGCAGTGAGTAATTTGTTTGGAAGCTGAAGGAATTAATCAGTATATGTTCTAATGAAATAGCATGTATGGAGGAAGACTCAAGATGTTTACATTAATTCATGGTTAATGAGCGCTTGTGTTTAGATAACTGATAGAATATTGGTGCCACTTCCATGTTCCATATTTATTACCATTAAAGAGTTGCTAATTGCTTGATGGTTCTGATTATCTTTTTGTATTGGCCCAAAAATGCAATTTTATCTTACATTCATTTTTCTGTTTTCCTTCAGCTATGTTCTTCCTTAGGCAAGATTCAAATTCTTGATTGATACTGAAATTCCTGTGGGCCATCACAAGATGAGCACGCAGAGGCTTGCATTATATCCGGATTAGGATACAGTGATGGCACTGGCTTCCCTTACAAATCAAGCTTCAAACACTGTTTTCCAGATAGAGCAAGTGTATTGTTTTAAAGACCCAGAAACTTCTTGATTTGGTATTTTAGAGGGTAAAAGGCTTTGTAATCAACTTTTTCGTGTTGGTTTTTAATTTTTTTCTCTCTGGGCAATGGTCCAAAACCATACTTAACCATGTCATGATGGAGCGTGCATTTTTATGGATCTTTAGATCTTTTTTTATATAATTGCTTGTAATTGATGGCAGTAGTTCCTTCAAGAGAAGTTATTTACCTGTGAGAATTAAAATGATTCTAATTATTCTATGAATAAAGCTATATCAATGAAATCGTTTTTGCTTATATTTGAGACATTTTAAAGGAGAAATTCAGGAAGCATTCCGTAATAATTAAATGTTTTGTCCTATTTAAAAACAACCAAAAAAAACCGAAGTGACCCTTTACTCTGTATTTTATTGATCATTCGAAGCTTTACATTTCTGACTTGCTCTCACTGTGTAACTGAGGAAACTTAATTTAGTAATATATCACTGGTACATGAATTAATAATCTGAGTTTCTACTGCTGAATCATTTTTTCCCTTTCTCCTCTCCACCACTTATGTTGGAAGAGTAAGAGGGAAAGTAATGTAATGTAGAAAAAGAAGCTTCTTCCACTGGTTTCCAAACATCAGTGATATCACAGAGCCTTATCAGAAGTATACTCTGGTTTTCAAATAGCCCTCTTAATACTATTTTTAAAAAAAAACAGTTAAGATGTTTTTATTAGTAAAAACCAAAATACAGAGTTAAAGCTTACCTATCACTAGGGCCCTACCATATTCACAGCCATGAAAAATGCCTCATGGACCATAAAATCTGGTCTCCCTCTGTGAAATCTGGTCTTTTGTATGCTTTTACCCTCTACTATTCAGATTTCACAGAGGAGACCAGTGTTTTTCAAATTGGGGGTCCTGCCCAAAAGAGTTGCCAGAGGGATCATAAGGTTATATTAGGGGGGTTGTGGTATCGCCATCCTTACTTGTGCTCTGCCTTCAGAGCTCAGCGGCTGGAGAGCTATGACTATTGGCCTGGGCTCTAGCTCTGCATGCAGTGCCCAGCGAGCAGCAGTGCCGAGGTAAGGGTGGCAATACCATACCATACCATCATTACGTCGGTGTTGCTGCCGGCTTCTAACCAGCAGCTGCCATTCTTCAGCTGCCCAGCTCTAAGGCACTGCCACCGCAAGCAGCAGCGTAGAAGTAAGAGTAGCAGTATCACAACCCCCACAATAACCTTGAGACCTTACCCCCCCCCCCCCAACTTTTTTTGGGTCAGGACCCCTACAGTTACAACACAGTGAAATTTCAGATTTTAATAGCTGAAATAATGAAATATACTATTTTAAAAATCCTATGCCCGTGAAATTGACCAAATGGGCAGTGAATTTCATAGGGCCCTACCCATCACATGCTAGCTTACTAGACAGAATAAAAAATACCTAAGCTGCATCCATCCAGCAATTTAAAGGAATAACACTTGTAGGCTGTATCTAATTGTGATATTGTCAAACAATTTATTATATTGCTGTAGCACCCAAAATGTGCAATATTCTTTCCTCAGATATCGCTTTAGTAACATCTTAAAATCTTAACTTTTCATTTGGGTTAGTCAAATTGGAAAATATTTGAATATATTCATTGACTATCACTGATTTTGAATAAATATTTGTCAAATAGTATTTGACCAGCTACAGAGCATATCAAAAAGTATTTGTCAAATGATACTATGAACGTAGGTGAAATGGGTCTAAAATACTGACTGAATAATATTTTGCAGGCACTATTTACTCCATCTCTTCTTACACCACCTTTCCCTTTCTGATTTCATTTAACCTTTTCTCTTTCCTATAATAGCTCATGGTACTACTTTTCCAGAATTGTCTTTAGTGTCTGTTTTCTTTTTTCCTTTTATCTGTTTCCCTGTGTTATCCACCTAATCTCAAGATTTTTGTTGTCTGTCTTCTTGCTACTTCCAACACATCTGCAAAAAAAGTTTCATATACAACCCATCACTTTTTCTCTTGCTCTGTTGTCTGCCTTGCATGCAAGGCTTGGAAAATTTCTAGATACCTAACATCTAGAGAGTTGAAACCTACTAGCTAATGATTGGTTTTAAAGACTGGAGCAGGTAGTGAATGGGTACTATACAAGGGCATTGCCCTGGGAAGAAATCAGCTTTTCCCTGCCCCACATAAGCTTACTACTGTGACTTTGCTTCGGTCTCCAAATTTATCATACACCTATTACGTGGAGATGGATATGGACAAATTGAGTACTCACTCTGTAGCATAAATATAAAATTAGAGAATTAAAGTTAGCTTAAGTTTGCTTAAGGAAATGTGTTGTAAAAAAGGCCCTAACTAGGAAATAGAAGAGAGGCCTTGAAAGTAATGACTTCTAAGGCCAGAAGGAATGATGTAGGGTGGTTGTCTGGCTCAGAGGATAAGTAATGAAGTAAAAGGAAGTTTAAAAAAGGGTCTCTCACCGATTGGGGTAACTGCAGAGCGTTTTCATTGTGACAAAGAGAATCTTTCTTATAATGAGCCAACATAGCTCTTTCCACCCCACGTACCAATGTTATCTCAAAAATTAGGGCGTATGTGAACCAAGATGCAAAGGAGAAACTAGTGGTCAGCAAGAAGGAGGGGAAAAGATAAGGAAATGACTTTGGGGAGAAAGGAGATTATAAATCTTACCTGGATTGAAACTGGAAATGAGCATGAACTGCTTCAAATTCCCTATTAACGACTTCAGCTAAAAAACAGTGACATCACTTGTTTGTTAAAGAGTATAACAAAAGTAAACTCTTAAAGGATTCATTGCTAATGTATGCTTGACTATGTTGGAGCCAATTGCAGTTTGAATTTATGGAACATATCTATTTTTAATCTGAGACTTTCTATTCTGCTTTCTGTCTTCTACAGGAAAGAACTTGAAACCTTCAAAGGTAACTTCTCTTTTTGATTCTACACTTTAAAGTTGCTGCGATTTTCTCAGTATTTATTGTATTAATGGTGAAAATGGTAAAAGTCTTTTATTTTACATTGGATGATAATGTTCATCTTATGTCACAAACACAGTGTTTTGTTACTATCTGTTTCTGCTATTGACATCTTTAGAATAACAGTAAAAGCTATAGACAACATATGGGACTTTCTTCTATGGGTATTGTGAGGGAAATGCTGAATTTCAAAGATCCCATACCTCATCTAACTCTTTTTCTCCTGGATGGTTATCTACAAGTGAAAGACATCAGGTCATAGGATGATTACTGTCTTTTTCAACTTGTATTGATTTTTGACATGTGCCATGGACACTATCTTGAAACAGCTATGCAGAAGTCTGATAGTTTTCACTGCATTATGCTATATCAGAGAGCAGAATGTGATCTGCGGTGGGAGGGGGCAGCTTAGTTTTTTTCTCCCTTATACCCACGTATATCTATACTGAGAGTAGTATAGTTGGGTTTGTTTTAAAGCAAGAATGTGCTATGTCAGTCCAACATAATACAGAGAGGTTGGGAACTTTACGTAGTGTGACAGTGCTTTGCCACAGTAGTGCGTTGGCAGAGGATTTTGGTGTTCATGGTTTTAGTAAACTTTACATTTAAATTTATAATTTGCTACTTAAGAATTTTAAATGTGTGGTCAGTTTAAATACCCTTTTGATCTAGGTAAAACACAAGTGTGAGTTGATATTTTCCATTTTATGTATATTACAAAGATTAGTGAAGTTTGATTCCTGAATGTTAGCTTCGTGCAATTTAAAATATGGCTGAAAATTTCTACAGAATGCACTTTCTCTCTTTGCCTATTTGGTTCATTAGCTTATTTTATAATTATATAATACTAAAAAAAGGAAAAATAATCAATTTAACATTACCAGACAAGTGACACTGATTATGTAAAGGTTTCAGAGTGGTGGTTGTGTTAGTCTGTATCAACAAATACGACGAGAAGTACTTGTGGCACCTTAGAGACTAACATAAGGCATAAGCTTTTGTGAGCTTAAACCCACTTCATCAGCTGCAGCGTCACTTGTGTCTGCAGCTCTGTACTACAATTCTTTTAATTGGTTTGACAGCTTTAAGCACAGACTGACTCTGTAGATAGTCAGACAGCGCAAGGTTGATTCTGTTCCAAGGCAGTGCAGTTAGTTTTATGATACTAAGTTTTCCTTTAGAGGCTGAAAAACACAATCCTCCTTATTTGCACTGATACCTTAGTGGCTTCTGGAGTCAGTTTGTGAACATCAGGCGTCGCCTGTAGCTGCTTGCTTAGCTTGGCCATGTAGTACCTGAAGGTCTCTGGTGCTTTCAGGTGCATAGAGTGCAAATGATTTAACTGACTTAATTGTGAGACATTCATATTTACAGTTACATTTATTACAGTACTCTTCAGACTGGTTTGCCGTATGGATCTAATGAAAAGGCAGATGCAGACACAACAAATGAACTTTGAATAAGTTTTCATTTTGATACAAAGCAGCATGATTCTTAATTATTTTTCTTCGTTAATGTTTACTGTAATGAAAAACAAATATAATAAACTATATGTTTACTATAATGAAAAACAACTTTTTACTTGAATAGCTAGTATAGCTAGATTACTTTTGATTTGGTAATTGAAATAGCAAAAAGTGTGTCTATCCCTATTTCCGTGAACCCTCATTCAGGCTATGAAAAACAGGCAAGATCAGCTTCTGGTATGTCTTCAACAGCTGTAAATGCCTTTTGGCAAACTTTATGTAATCTTGCTCTCTATATTAGTATATTTATTATTCCCTCATTTTATTTTGAGCCAAACAAGCAGTACGAGTGATGCTGTATTTTGTATCCTTTGTGTAATGATTTTCCTCAGTATATAGTTTGTTCTAGGCAAGGGGTAAGAACTTATTTTCAGACCAACTCTAGCATGCCCATATAAAACATAATACAATGGAGGAAAAAATACTGAATTCGAGAAGGTTCTAAGCATTTTTTCCCAGTGACTTGCTGTGCAGTCCTGGCACACATCACTTTACCTCTTTGTTTTCCCATCTGTAAAATAGTTACATTGATAATCAGTTTATAAAACAAACTTTATATTTTGAAAGTGGTGGTATATAAATGTTATAAACGATGTAAATGATATTTTTCAGCAGTAAAATAAACCCTGAACTAACTCAAATATAACCAGAGTGAAACATTTTTCTTCGAATATGTGCCAGTGTTGGCTGAAACATTTTTCTGTAAATGTCAGTGTTGATCCCACTGTAGGTGGATGTGTGCCTAGTGTGCAAAACTGGATTTGTTTTGGGTAAGTGCTGGACCATGCATGTGCTCTGTACCTTCTTCCGCCCTCTTATGTGAGGGCATAAAGAATGCAGTGGTCATGGCCTTCCTCTAGCCCTCTCCCTGCTGGCAGTAGCTAGCTCCAGGGAAAGAGCCTCTCTTCCCCCCACCGACAGGCAGCACGGGAGCTCAGGGGAAGGGAGAGAGACCCATAGCAACCCTGCAAGCCCCAACTTCCTCCCTTCCCCAGTTCCCTCCCACCCCAAACTCTCTCCTCTCCAGGTCCCTGCTGCACGAATATTTATAGCCTGCTGTGCAGCCAGGCAGCTTAGAGGGAACTTAGGGAGCCACGCTTAGGGTCTATAGGAGCCACTACTGGCTCACGGCCCTTGAAATGAAGAACACTGCCATTGCCCTCTCCTTCACATAGCCTGATTGAAGCAGTGTGCCATCATTACAGCTGGTGCCTGCCTTGCTGGCAGAGTCCTAACTTGATGGGCTAATCCCCTGAGGTTTGCTACGTTTGCCTCGTTTCTCAGTTACTACCACCACTTTGCAGACTCCTATTGCTTCTCTTACAGCACAGTTCTCTTGCTTGGAATGCAACTGATCAACATCAATCAGAATGCTCCTTGCACCACTTCGCTCTGAAGACAAGCTTCCTAGAGCTCTCTACACAGAGAATTAGTGTGTGACAAGCAAGAGTGTGAATCTACAGCACACTAACTTGTGGTGCACAAACTGGCCATATGGACATGCTGCTGCACACTAAAAGTTCTGTAATACGAGTATGTCAAAACGTGCTGTGGAACTTTTAGTGCATGGTAGGGTCCACACAGCGAATTATTGTATGGCAATATAGTAGCTGTAGATTCGTACCCTGCTTCCCATGCTCTGTGTTGACAAGCCACTAGTCAGGGTTGCTTTGGCCAGAAGAATGAGAGATTAAGGTGCTTTTGGCCAGACCTCCATAATAAACAGTCCATAGGACCAAGATGGTGTCAAGACCTCACTCAAAGTTCATCCCCAAAATGGTTCCAGTTCCAATGAACCAAACTGTCAACCTACTTGTCTTGTTCCCAAAACCAAATTTGGCATTGGGAGAAAATAAATTATACACACCATAGGTATATCCTGCTTTATTATATTGACAGTTCTTCTTTGGAAACCCATCTTGATGCTGACAAGACTATGCTGAATGTGCCTTGTGCATTCCTAGCAGGGCCCAAGACCAAGCTTTGTGCATTGCTTCTGTACTAAAGCCTCTATTAGGCTTCTGGTGTACTACTTTGGGTGCTTGCCATTGACTTTCAGCATCACTGCACACTTTTATATTAATGGCCCCAGGTGCTTGACAATTGAATTAGTTGACTGGGCACTAATTGTCCTCTTCAGTGTACAGGAATTTGAGGCAGTTCTCTAAGGTTTTTCTCTGGGCCATGGCAATATTAACTCTGTATAGTAATAAAAACCATGGGGACAAAATAATTCCTATACTAACCTATGCTCCACTTGTAAGAATCAGGCACTTATAAGAATCAAATAGGCTAGGATGAATGTGATTCTTATAAAAGGAGTGCACTGTGTTTTTTTTAATAGGCAGTGTAGCCACAATTTACAGGGATTTAAAAGCTTTTTGACATGGTTTGCTATTTTCAGACCAAAATAATCCAGGAGAAGACAAAATGTATCTGCAGTACTGGATTATGAAGAAAGAGAGGGACATCCTAAGGGTGTCAATTGTCAGAACTCGATTGTAACTATGCGAAGTACAGGAAAGTTTGTTTTTTGTTTATTGGGTGGGGTGAGAGGGTGTCAAATGATTTATTTTTTTTTAAGCTAGATAAAGATCAGAAACTGTTAGAAGTTGATAAGGGGCACCACTAGTAAATGCAAGGTTTTTGTTTTAACAGTCAAATAATTGAGGAGCAGTTGGGACCTATACCTTTGTCTAGAACATATTGTGTCTGGGTGAAAGTGCATACTGTGACAAAGTTCCTTCTCCGCCTTGGTGGGTCCTGCAGTTGTTGGCAGATTTGCTTGCCTCAGAGATTCATGGCAGCCCTCAGTTTGGCCACTTTCGTGATTCAAATCTGCTGTTCACTTAGCTAACGTCATCACTGGTCAGCATGGGGAAAAGGAAGAACAACAATCCCCACAATCTCTGCTGATCCACTTCGTGGGTCAGGGGACAGTGCAGAGACCTTCCTCTCTGGTGGAACCCACAGTCCACGTCAACTCCTCCGGTATCAAGTAGGGAGTTGGAGGGATGGGGAGAACCCGGGCCTGCCCTTTCGTCTGGGTTCCAGTCCAGGGCCCTGTGGATTGTAGCTGTCTAGAGTGTCTCCTGTAACAGCTGCATGACCGCTACAACTCGCTGGGCTACTTCTCCATGGCCTCCTTCCAACACTTTTATCCTCATCATAGGACCTTCCTCCTGGTGTGTGATAACAATTGTACTCCTTAGTCCTCCAGCAACACATCCTCTCACTGCCAGCTCCTTACGTGCCTCTCCCTGACTGAAATGAGGTCCTTTTTAAACCCAGGTGCCCTGATTAGTCAGCCTGTCCTAATTGAGTCTAGCTGCTGCTTCTTAATTAGCTCCAGGTATCCTAATTAGCCTGCCTTAATTGGTTCCAGCAAGTTCCTGCTTGTTCTGGAACTGCTCCAGTTACCGTACCCAGGGAAAAGGGATTTGCTTAATCTGGGACTAATATCTCTGCCTTCTATCACTCTCCTGTAGTACCTGCCCACTTCCTGGATCCCAATAGGATCACTCTCCTGTAGCCATCTGGCCTGACCCTGTCACAATACCTACTCAAGTTGATACTGCTTGCTAAAGATTGCAAGCTCATGGAGTGTCCGAGAGTGGGAGATGATTGTCGAAAAAGAACACGGTAACTTAAAAGGTTTTTAAGCTCTGTATTTATGCTTTTTAGTAACTTGTTGCTCCTGTTTTTGTGTGTGCTTCTGATACCTATAAATGAACAAAATTTATATTTAAAAACAAGGTTTAATTTTCTCTAGAAAATAAACTGGTAAAAGCGATCATGAAAATCTTGACATAATACATTGTAAATGCTGATGGCTTCTTTAAAGTTTGTACTAAAACTGGGGCCTAATGTTTCTACGGATATTTGAAATAACTTGTCACGAAAAGTTCACAACAGGTAATCAGGGTACCATTTTAAATAGTCTGCCCCAAAAAATTATTTAAACACATTCTGATATAATTACGTAACATTATTGCTTTCCTGTATAATGATGGGAGAATGCCTCTAGTGTGATGTCATGCAATGTAATGTCATCCCTGCCCACCCCCACAAAAAAAAACACCTTGTGGGTTGGATCAGAACTGGAAGGAGTCCAGTTTGTAAGTTACACAAATTAATTCCAGCTTGACATGTTGTAATGGTGACTTTTCATTGATCTTGCATACATTTATACACTAATGACATTTTTCAATGCATGTGCATAGTTTCTGATTACATTAATTGAGGAGTTCTCATGGAAAGGAGAACAGACACTTAAGTTTGGACTGGTCCTTAACTTTTTATAGCTATATTCTTCATAATTGTTCATATCCTTATCATCATTATTGCTCTTTGTTCATTTAGAAAGAGTTCTGGCCTACAGATAGGAGTTTCACTTTTTGCATAAAACAAGTTAGTGGAATATTAATATTGTAAATACAAATTCAGATGGAATCTAGAAAAGTCAAGGTATTCATGAAAATCAGTTAGTCTTAGGCCTGGTCTACACTGGGGAGAGGGGTATTGATCTAAGTTACGCAACTTCAGCTACGTGATTAATGTAGCTGAGTAGACGTACTTAGATCCACTTACTGTGGCACCTTTGCTATGGTACATCAACTGCTGATGCTTCCCCGTCAACTCCACCTGCACTTCTCGCGTAGAGTACAGGAGTTGATGGGAAAGCACTTGTGGGTTGATTTGTCACGTCTAGTCTAGACACAATAAATCAACCCCTGCTGGATTGATCGCTACTCGCCGATCCAGCGGTTAGTGTAGACATACCCTTAGGTATTTTAGTGGAGGAAAGGAATGCAGCCATACCTGGTGCACATTTTCTAGGAGAAACAGTGCAGTTCTTAAAGCATCGTATTAATGCTTGTATGAATTGTACAGAATTGATTGGTTTTTACAAGAAGCAAACTTGAGCCTCTAGGAATGTGCCTCTTGTAGTGCTCAATATGTATCCTGAGAGTCACCAGATCAGCTCCTTGCTTGTGAATTGGTTGGAATCTATCATAGGAGTGACTCATCACCTTACATAATTGCCTTTTAAAGTTTGAACCAGCTGAAACACTGACTTTTCCCTTATCTTTATTCTTACTGGTATTAAACAGTGTATATTCATTTGGCTGAAAGAGTGGCTTTTTTTCCTTTATTTCTGGGGATTCCTTTGTACTGTCTCTAAAATACATTCTAGCTTTCCTCTTTCCACCCGCCCAGACCCTGTGTCACAGCAGCCCTGCTAGTCACTAAAAGGGCTCAAAAAGATTCCAAGCATTAAGGTTAATAAACCTTTTAAACCAGTTCATTCAAGTTAGCTATATATTTTTATATTTTGACTAGAATATGTTTGTAGCCATATCTGAGACACTGAAGCTTTGTTACTGATATTGACTTGAGGGAATGTGGGGAAAATAATCATTGCTCTACAAAGCACACATCCATTACAGTCACTGCCAGTGGCTCTTTGCATCATTCAGCTGCATTGACACCTGGTATTCATTGAGTCTTCTCTGGCAGTAGGAAATAATTAATAAGTTGTGTTTGCTTTTAAAAGCTTTTAACAAAGCATCCACGTGCCTACATGCATTAATACATAACCTCATATCTTTCAATCTACTGTGTCTCTACTGTCAACTGTGTGTGGGTGGGGGGGGGGGGTGCAAAGCACACTGACTAACTTAATTACAATGATTCTTTCATAATCCAGGATCCCATTACCAATAGATCTAATGGAGCTAAGGCCTCAGTTTCTCAGATAGTAGCATGTTATGTTTTGTGAGACACATTGCTTACATCGTTATCTGGCCCATCTGCTTGTAAGTAAGAAACAAAAGGGTGACCCGGAAGAGTGCAAATCACAAAGTGAAGCAGATAAAACTCAAGAATAGAAGGAAAAGAGGCAAAAGTCTAACTGTTCTATATGGGCTAATTCTTAACAGTTCTGATTCATGAAGGTCAGATGTTGCAAAATATTTGGTTGTACCACCGGGAAATAAAATTCACATAATTTTATAAAATGTTTTCTTCGGCAATTAAAGGCATAACTTTCCTTTAGGTGCTGAACATATGACACTCCTAGTGATTATGAACTTCCCGTGAATGACAACAAATAGTCCAGGGAGAGGGAAGTTGTCATTCTGGCTTGGTGGTTAGAGTACTCAGCTAGGATTTGGGAGACTCAAATTCAAGTCCCCGACTTCAGTGACAATTTATTTATAAAAAATAGAACAGCTTCAGCAGGAGCTATTAAATAAAACCCAGGCCAGATTATCCCATTGCCTGTGTCCAGGGCACACTCCTGCAACCTGGGAGATCCAACTTCACATCCATCCCTTCTACACGTTAGGTAGTGGGGGTGTAGAACCTAGGTCTCACGTTTCAGGAGAGTGCTTTAACCAGTGAATTAAATGATATAGGGAAAAAGAGTACCACTTCCCCCCTCTAGCTGTTTTGTGAATGTGATCCAAAAAATTGAATTGTTTTGAAAACGTTGAATCAAACTGTTCAGATTCAGTATTTGCTGAACATTTTGATTTTTTGGTTCAGCTGAAACTGTTTGTGAACTCAACAGAAATTTACTCATAGTGTGACCAAAACATTCTTTTTGGCTAATGTTTATTTAGGTCTATTCCCTACACAGCATTGCACAAGCCAAAATGACTGAGACCTCCCTTGAGGTTCCTGACTTTCTTAATCAGATGATTCCCCTACCTGTCTCTGTCTCCAAGCCTCTCCTTACTCAGAGAGAAGCAGGACTTCATAGCCTGTGTGTAGTTACGTGCTTCTCATGTTATCACAACAGAATGAAGCTTCTCAGACATTCTCCTAGGCTGTTCCTAGAATTTAACAACAGAATGAAGGGACAGCTTATTTCCATTAAGAGACTGTCAAAATGAGTGTCTGACTGTATTAAGACATTCTATGAGCTGGCTGACTTAGACCTGCCTGGGCAAGTTAGGGCTCATTCCATGAGAGCCCAGGCAGCCTCTGCTGCATCTTTCTGAGGTGTCCCGATTTCAGAGATTTATAAAGCTGATCCTTGGAGTTTAGTTCACACCTTTGCTTAGCAATATTCATTCAAATCTGACGTCTGCTGTGGTAGAACAGTCCTGCATTTATTAATCCAGTAGATCAGAGCACTCCGGTATATGAGTTGCTTCTTGAGAGTCACCAGGAGTGGAATGTATGTGGGCTATCTCTAGAAAACAGAAAATAATTACTTACCTTCCTGTAACTGTGGTTCTTGTTGTCTACATGTATTCCGTGACCCCTCCTCCTTAGCCAGTATTTTGGAGTCCTTGCCAGTTTGAATTCTGGACAGTGGTTGCAGCTGCTCTGCCTTTCATATATTTGGCCTCGGTGCACTGGAAGGTGCTCGGCCATGGACCCAACAGATGATGATACTTAAAACAATTCAGCCTTGTGCTTACGAGGTGTGTGCGCCCCCAAAATGGCAAACTTATGGACAACATTTGCTGCAAAATCTTACCTCAGTGCCTCATTGTATCACAGTGGTGATCCTGGCCGTCTGACAGCTCTGGTAACGGGGCATATGCCCTGGCAAGTCTAACCATTCTACAAAGGTGTCAGGCTACTCGATCCAGGGAGGGGGATTGCTCTCAGAGAGCATTTCTTTCCTTCTCTTCAGAAGTTGAAGGCTAGCTAAGCTTGAGGAGGTACGTATGCCTACCCGCCCAGCCAGTGCGATGGCTCGAGGTCAATGGCTAAAACAACATGAATAAATGGGCCTCAGTTCCCTGCATGTCATTGAACCATTCGACGGTGGCGGAGCAGAAATTGAGCGATGAGAGGCTGCTAAAAATGTCAGGTGCCAGGTCGCCATGGAAAAAGACAACCCTCGCTGTTTGTGCACTTGCAATGGTAGGTTGCTGGTGAGGGAGGAAACATTAAACCCTCTGGAGGAGGAGGAGAAAAGGATAAGATGTGACATTGGTGTCTGCGAAACCGACGAAAGGAGGAGTTGGAAGTCAACTGGAAGGATGGAAACACTGTGAAAGGGAGATGGCACTAGAAATGTTGAAGGAGTCAGATTCATTGTCAGCAAGGACTGGTCTCCAAAAATCGTATCATGCCAGCTAACATCATCACGTATCGGTGTGCTGCATCTTCAGATGGAGTCAAAAGCTACCCTCAAGATCATCCAGGCCTATGCTCCCACAAGTGCAAGCAAGGGCAAAGTGGAAGGATTCTACCGAGAGCTCGAAAGAGCCCTCACAAAAAAGTCCACTTACACTGTCACGATGGGAGATTTCGATGCCAAGATCGGGTGAGGGAAAGCTGGCAAAAAGTTTATAGGGAGATACAGTAGCAGTGAAAGGAATGAAAGAGGAGAAAGGCTGGTAGAGATGGCAGAAACGAAAGAACTGTACGTGACAACGCCTGGTACAAAAAGAAGACAGCAAGAAGGTGAACGTGGATTGCGCCAAATGGAAGAGCAAGAACAAAATCAACTATATTGATTATAGTATATAATATATACTGTTATAGTATATAATATATACTGTTATAGTACATAATATATACTGTTATATATATATATATATATAAAACACCAGCAGTGATCATTGTCTGCTTAGAGCGAAGTTGATCTTCAGTGAATCGGTGGAAAAGAAGGAACTACCGATGACAAACAGGAAACAGCGGCCGAAGATATTTGATGAAGCAAAGCTGAAGAAAGCAATTTCTGGGTTTGACTGGAGCCAGATGGAAAAGTGTGATGAGGACTATAGTATCTTTGCTGACAAGCTCAGACACTGCATAAAAGCAGCTGAAGTCGAAAAGCCAAAGGCGGTGAAGGGAAAAATCTCGAACGAAACGAAAAGCTTGTTGGAGAAGCGGAGGAACATGAAAAGGAGCTTGGACAACAATCTTGAGTACTCCATTCTGTACAAGCTTATATGGCAAAAGCTGAAGGATGACTTTCAGAACTTGAGGAAAGAAGAACTCCTCAAAACAGCTGAATCACCCAGGAGCCTCAGGACATGCAAGCGGGAATTGACGCAGTACAGATTAAGTATAACATCATTGAAGAACAAGGATGGAGAGACAGTAATTGACAGAGCAGGGATGGAGGAGTTCTGCAAGGACTTCTAATACAGAACTGTTCAAATCAAGAATCAATGTCCCTCTCCCAATGCTCCAAGAGTCAGAAGAGCACGTCCCCCCAGTAATCATCAGTGAAGTCCGAAGTGCACTACACCAGATGAAGAAGGGAAAAGCTCTAGACAAAGATGGAATAACATCGGAAGTTATTTCTGCAGGAGGCGAAGAACTTTGGAAGGCCGTTGCTTTAAGATTCAGTTGATATCTTGAAGAAGGAAAAATACCATCAAGCTGGAAGGAGTTGAACACCGTCTTGCTGCACAAGAAGGGTGAACGAGAAAACCTTAAGAACTACCATCCTATATTTCTGCTCTCACATCTACAAGCTCTGTACAAAGGTGATAACGAACCGACTCTCGCAGAGTCTGGATGAACAACAGCATAGAGAGTAGGCAGGATTCTGAAGGAATTTCAGCATGATCAACCATATATTCACCCTTAGCCATCTCCTAGAAAGAGTGAGGGAATACAAACTCCTGCTGTGCATTGCTTTCATCAACTAAGCAAAGGCCTTCATAGTGTTGAGTTCAATGCAATATTAAAGGCACTTGCAGAGCAGGGCATTAACACGGAGTACATCAGTTTGCTGAAGGAAGCAAATACTAGATGCACAACAGACATTACTCTCCTCAAAACTCCCCTCCACATCCCAATTAAGAAAGTGTGGAGGTAGGAAAAGAAAGAGAGGGTTCAAGTGTAGCCATTTTAAGTTATCAGAGACAGAGCAACTGTTGAGCTAAGCCTTAGCCTAGCATCGCAAGACCTGTAGAAGCAGGGCTCACGTCAGAAGTGAGTGGAAAACAGCAGAGTAGTCAGCATGAATAGTCAGAGTGACCCAGCCTTGAGACAGTGATGTTTTGAGAACAAAAGCAAGAACATATTGGAATAGGAGGAGATAATAATATAAACAAACTGCAGATGTTTTTAATTAATGAACATCACAAAGGGGTATAAATATTTGTGTGAAATCGCTTGTACTTTGAAGAAACTGAGGCAGAGATACAACGGACAGAGAGTATTTCTTTCCTTGCAATTGCTCGAAATAAAGCGGTCTCTGATTTTGTTGCTCCTAACCTGAGAGTGGAGTTTTGTTTCTTCCACAGGGTAAAGCAGGGAGATAAGATTTCACTGAAACTATTCACCGCCTGCCTCGAAATGGTTATGAACAAGATCAGTTGGAGGAGTGGTATCAACATAAATGGAGAACAATTCTCATCTCAGATTCGCGGATGACATCGTGCTAATTGCCAAAAGCACCACCAAACTACAGAGCATGCTACCAAGACTTGACAAGAAAAGCAGTCAGGTCGGCCTGAAAATGAACCACTGCAAAAGGAAATATATGCGATTAGACGTCTTACGAAAAGCCCAAATAACGGTAGCAGGAGAAGAAATTGAAGAAGTGGAACAGTACGTATATTTGGGCCAAGAAGTCAATATGTGTCAAGACGTGAACAGAGAACTTTCGCCAAGGATTTGAGCAGGATGGTGTGCGTTCAGTTCCATCAAGGACGTCCTCAAAGGAAAAATCAACAAGACCACATGTGCAAATATCTTCAGTTCAGCAGTGTTGTGTGGCAGTGAAATGTGGGCACTAACGAAGAGGGGAGAGCAGCGGCTGTCGGTAGCTGAAAGGGCAATGCAGTGAGCTATGTTGGGAATCTCCCTTCTGGATCGCATCCCAAACGAAATGGTCAGAGAACGCAGCAGTGTGAAAGATATTGTCATGGAAAGCAGACATAAGATGCGATGGGTGGGTCACATAACATGGGTTCATGGACAACAGATGGACCGCAATCATTGCCGAGTGGTACCTGCGAGAACAGAAAAGACTGCTCGGCTGGCCTCCAAGAAGATAGGAAGACAACATTGTTAAACGTTTTGGGCGAACACAGAGAAGAAAGGCAAGAGCGCGAGAATAATGGTGGATGTGTTGTGATTGGCGCAGTCTTAACAGCTGAAGGCCGATTGATCCAGATGATGGACCACATCTTGGAGAACCACAGTAATTGCAAAGTAACTTTTCTTTTGGTGGAAAAAGTAATATGTAGTTGTGTGATTAAAAACTGCATCACAGTTCATGCATACAAGTGGGTAAAATGAAGGTCCATCTTAATTCTGACTCTTTCTCTTTTGAGTGCTTTACTTTGCAACTTTAATGTTCATAAATTTTAGTACTTAAGTTCCTAGGTTGTTTTTTTTTTAAAAAAAAATTCTGCCATGGAACCATATTTTCTTTATCCCAAGTAAATTAGTCTTCAGACTATAATGATGCTCAGTGGTGGTTGTGACATCGCTGGCTGACTATGTACTGGGACCAACCTGTCCTGTATGGTGCAGTAACAGAGTAGCCAGTGATCACTTTTGTACATTTGGAAACCTGAAAAACTAAAAATATTTTAAATTTAGAGTATTGAAATGCAGTTTATTAAGTGTTCTGGAACTCAGTACCTAACTCTAACGTTCAATAAACTTGTAGTTCACATTATGGGTGTAAGTCACTATTAATATTAAATCTAAGGTTTTGTGTGATAGTGTAAATGTTTCCATGTATTATACAGTCTCTCTCTCTCACACACACAGATTCTGTAATCAGCTTCATATTTAGTCTATATTTTTCTAATTCTTTGCTAGTTTTGGGTCTGCAGTTGTAATTTATTCCATCATTAGTACTTCTTGAGTTTTCTGAACAATTTTTATTTAAATGCTTAGCAAGTGAGATCCAGTAAATGATTCATTCTTTTGAACCTTATAGTACAGATCTAAGGCAGCTCTTAGTCTGGCATCTCCTAGAACAGAGTTGGGAAACTGGTACTGCTTAAATAAAAGCTAAGATGTCATGAAAATGTGTTTTGTATAAAAGATTTGTTGTAGTCCAGGAACAAGTTTAAGACTTGAGGCAATATCAAAAGAGTATGTGGTAGATCAAATACTGTAACTATGGGAAAGATTACAACACTAAATATATAATCAGTCATATAGAATAGGGTTGAAAGAGACCTCAGGAGGTCACCTAGTCCAACCCCCTGATCAAAGCAGGACCAACCCCACCTAAATCATCCCATCCAATCTCTAAGGATGAAAAGTCCACCACCTCACTAGGTATCCCATTTGAGTGCTTCAGCCCCCTCATAGTGAAATAGTTTTTCCTAATATCCAACCTAGACTTCCCTCACTTCAACTTGAGACACACTGCTCCTTGTTCTCTCATTTGCTACCTTTGAGAACAGCCTAGCTCCAGCCTCTTTGGAACACCTATTCAGGTAGTTGAAGGCTGCTATCAAATCTCCCTTCTCGCTTTGCTTTGCTTTTCTAGATTGAATAAACGCGGTTCCTTCAGCCTTTCCTCATAAGTCACGTGCCCCAGTCCTCAATCATTTTCATTCCCCTCCACTGGACTCTCTCCAATTTGTCCACATCCTTTCTGTAATGGGGGAGCCCCCAAAACTGGACGCAATTCTCTACATGTGGCCTCACCAGTGCCGATTAGAAGGGAATAATCACTTCCCTCGATCTGCTGGCAATGCTGATACTAATACAGCCCAATATGCCACTGGCCTTCTTGGCAACAAGGGCACACTGCTGACTCATATCCAGCTTCTCATCCACTATAATCCCCAGGACCTTTTCTGCAGAACTGCTGCTTAGCCAGTCAGTCCCCAGCCTGTATTAGTGCATGGGATTCTTCTGTCCTAAGTGCGGGACTCTGCACTTGTCCTTGTTGAATCTCATCAGATTTCTTTTGCCTCAATCCTCCAATTTGTCTAGGTCATTCTGGACCCTATTTCTACCCTCCAGCATATTTACCCCCCCCCCCCCCCCCCCCGCCAACTTAGTGTCAGATGTCACATGAGGATTCTTTTATTTTCAAGATCTCAAGACACCTAGACGTAGATTTGTTGTTTAATTCGTGCATGAGTAGAATTTCCAAATCATATGTCTGTTTACATGATGAATAGAACCTTTACATCTGACAGCACTGAAGACATTTTGGAATTGCTGTGTATGTTTTCTTGCACTACATTTCCATTTTCCTGAACAAAGGTTTTCTGCCTTTAGCAATACTTCTTTGCATTTGCAGTTATTTTGTCTTAAAGCATTTACAGATCTTATTTCAGTAGTTGTAAATGTAAGTTTGAGTGACTAGAATAAAAATAAAATTTTAGGGATGGAAAGGGATACAATGGGAGATTTCATAGAAGTCATGGACATACTAATTGTCAGACATTCTTGGGATTAATACCTGTGCAAATTTCAGTTTAAAAACTACTGAAAGGTATTTTTTGCCAACCCTCTTTTATCTTATTCAAGTTTAAACGCTTACATACTTCGGTATTGTGCCAGTTGGCTTCAGTATAATTTTATATTTGTTATTTATGATGCTTCAGCTTAAATACATGTTATCTGAACATACAACTTTATTTCATCAGTGTTCTGTCTATATGGTTTTATTTCAGCAGTATTATATGGTGGCTGCCACATGAAATTTATATGCAAGTAATTAGTTTATGTAGTTTGGAGATTATTGAAAAGCTCAGGCATTGGAGACCTTATCTTGAAGCAGTTTCTTTAGCTATCTCAGACTCAAAACAGACG
The DNA here is from genome assembly GCA_007922305.1 of Dermatemys mawii. Lineage (NCBI taxonomy): Eukaryota > Metazoa > Chordata > Testudines > Dermatemydidae > Dermatemys > Dermatemys mawii. The sequence continues at coordinate 28,508,505 of ML677334.1, forward strand.
TGTATTCATGTTTTAAGCTTTGCTTCATTTAAATTTTGCCAGAGAACTTTGTTCTCGTGCAGTAAACTTTTTGTTCTGCTTTTTCATGCTGTGTTATGTTGCAATGTGGTTTTTGGGACTAACAAATTCTCCCAGCAGCTGGATTTTTGTTTTCTGTTAAAAGCATTCAGTGGGTGGTCTTCCTATATTTGCAACTAATTCTACATGTAGTCCAATCTTGTTCTGTCAAAGTTCACATGTATACACATATTGAAGCAAATTCAAGACTAGTAGTGTCATTACTAAGGGCCAGATTGCCATTGGATATGCATTTGCAACTCCCATTGACTTCAGAGGATGGCGCAGAAGTAACTTTGGGTAGAATTTGGCCCACACTGTCAATTAGCCTTGCAGTGTTCTAATCTCATCAGGATACATTTTGTTTGGACTCATGGGTAGAATATTAATAGTGTGTTTTGAATTCTAGGCTGATGATATTACTCTAATTTTATTGAATTAATACAGACAATATAACATTTCAAAAATGTAATATTTTTTAAATATGTTAAACTTGGATAGCTGAAATGCAGATAAAAATGGAATATCACTTAAGTCTGCAACTCTATCCTTAACTTCTCTCTTTTACATATTAAAGTCCAAACTGAATATCCTGTAAGATCACTGTCAGTATTTTTGAGTCTTTCTAAGAAATGTTTGTATGTATTATCTTCAGCATCTCAGTGAGCAAAAACTAGGGTTTTCATAAGCCTCTAATTTTTGGCTTCATTTTCATTTAATTATTGTTTTTGAAAAAAATTAAGAACTATAGACTCATAGGGAAAAAGGGAATTACACAAGTATTCATCAAGAGGCTTTTACAAATATACAGTATTTTTAAAATATATACTTTTCTTTTTAAATTGTGACTTTACTTAACTGTAACAGGTTTTTAGAAAACAGTTTTTTATCTAAATCTACAGTATATTGAGGGATTTTTTTAAGTAGATAATGCTGTTTTGGTTCATGGCATCATTAAGTACCCTGGGACTCTTAAACTGAGGAAGTAATTGTATGCATGTATTCAAAATAAAGAATGAAATTGTCTTAGAAGAAATATCTGTTGGAGTAAAAACCTTTTTAAAAACAAACCTGTTAGATTTGATTTTTAAAAAATCCTGAAAATTCTAGGCTGCATAGATACATTTTTGGAGGCAGCGGAGGAAGATTCATTTTATTGTAAATTTGTTGTTTGTGTACTTAAGAATAAGGAGAAACATTAGCTTTATATTTAGTACACATGCAATCTAATGGTAACTTGGATTTCTAATGCATAAATACATTGTTCATTGCAGAAGTCTTGTTTTCATTTGTTCAAAAATCATATTAAAGTGTTTTTTAATATTCTATAGTATAGAATCTGGTGTGTAAGATTTCTGAGCTGACACATTAAGCAGAAATTTGGAGGGGAGAACTATGTAAATGTTTGACACAAAACATAGCAGAAATCCTTTTAAGCACTGTCTTGCTTCAAAATGTGATTATCTCTATTAAAAAATGCATAGTGTAAATTATATGTTGTTGGATTGAAAAAATCTGTAGCATCACACTGTTCTTACCATCCCTTTCTTGAACAGCCTGTGGTATGTTCCCAAATACATGCTCGCATCCTAGTACACCATGGCTCCTGACAGCTTGCATTAAGGTTTTGGAAAGGCAGTGAGTTGAAGTGTTGATGTATGTATATCTATGTATGAGTGACCAAATTGAAAATTGGCAGGCTCAGTATTATTCCTTTGGAAAAAACAGGCTTTTAACGTCGCTTTGTTCTGTATCATTGAAGATGCACATCACTGGAGCTGCTTTATAACTGGATGTTTCACTTGACCAGCACTGTGCTTCTGTTTACTTGCTAATTTTTCACTGCCATGTCCTCTCCAGGAGCCACCGAGAATAATCAAAGGAGTTCTTGTAGGTGCAGCTTTATTTTATTTTTATCATCAGTCAAGCTCATGTTCAAAGCTAATTCAAATACAAAACCAAATTAAAGTTAGATCAGTTAATAAATTGTGTTGCAGTATCATAGCTTGTCTTATAATGCTTCTACTGTGAATGAGGGGTTAGATATCGACTTAATTTGGCGAAACAGAATGAAATGGGGTCATAAAGAATATCAGTTTTTACAGGAATGTTGTCGGTTTTTTTATATTATTAACAAAGTACTGTTAATGAAGCAGTATGCATGAATCAAGGTTAATGAAAGAGCACAAATGCATGGATATGTAAGGGCTTTCACTGTTATGAAAGTCTATATTACCACTCAGTGATTTAAATTAATCACATAGCCCTTTTTCTAGGAATGCATTAATATAAGAGAGAAGATACACTGCCAACTGTAGTAATAATGAATCAATTTCCCTAGATGCAGCTTTGTAATGTTAACACTTTGCCTTCCTTAGTTCTATTTCATTTTTTAACGTAAAACTGTTTAATGTGAGCTGTTCGCGTGCCATATGAAATAGCTTTGTAAATTGTGACACGTCATTTTATGCTATTGAATAGTTTTAACTGAATTGGTGGGATTTGTAAATTAGCGAGTTTGAAAATCAAAACAAACCAGATATCTGCACTGGTTATTTTTATTTTATTGATTCTCTTAATCTGCTGTTGGCTGGATTTTCTTTGTTCAACTGGAATATTTTGCATTTTTTCATTAGTTTGCCGATGTCTTTCAGCCCTAGGCATCAAACTGTATTTTTAAAAAATAACACCTGTTAGACAAAAGGTCATGCTTTTATCAGACTCCTACCTGTATGGGTTGTAAATATAACCAATACAATTGGTTTGATTCATGCTACATGAATGCTAAACTTGATGTTCAGCCTTTCTGTAGAAAATTATTTGTTCTTAAGTTGCTAAAGAGGCAGTGGGAAATTAGTTCAAATTCAGGTTGACAGCAAATACTTTGCTCTTTGGGGTACACTGCTTTCCTCTAAACTTAGATGACAGTTGACTATTAACTCATTTCCAGATGGCATAATTTACCCTGTATGTCATTACATGATCTACTTATCATAGCAGTTATGCATTCAAAATGGTGCCAGGTTAACAAAAGCATATGTATTACATAGGGCTGTCAATTAATCACAGTTAACTCATGCGATTAACTCAAAATTAGTAGTGATTAATCACACTTATAACAATAGAATACTAATTGAAATTTATTAAATATTTTTGGATGTTTTCTACGTTTTCAATATTGATTTCAGGTACAAGACAGAATACGAAGTGCACACTTTTATATTGTTTTTGATTACAAATATATGCACTATAAAAATGATAAACGAAAGGTAGTATTTTTCAGTTCACCTCTTACAGGTACTGAAGTGCAATCCCTTTTTATTGTGAGGTGTAACTTAGAAAATCAGAATTTTTTTGGTTACATAATTGCACTCAAAAACAAAACAGTGTAAAATGTTAGAGTGTAAAAGTCCACTCAGTCCTACTTCTTATTCTGCCAATCGCTAAGATAGACAAGTTTCTTTATATTGACAGGAGATATTGCTGCCTCCTGCTTATTTACAGTATCACCTGAAACTGAAAACAGGTGTTCACATAGCACTTTTGTAGCTGCCATTGCAAGGTATTTATATTCCAGATATACTAAACGTTTGTATGCCACTTCCATGCTTTGGCCACCATTCCAGAGGACATCCTTCCATGCTGCTGGTGGTCATTAAAAAAATAATGCATCAATTAAATTTGTGACTGTAGTCTTTGGGGGGAAAATTGTATGGCTCCTGCTCTGTTTTACTTGGGTTCTGCATATATTTAATGTTATAGCAGTCTCGGATGTTATAACGTGCTCGGATGACCCAGCATGTGTTCATTTTAAGAACACTTTCACAGCAGACTTGACAAAACACAAAGGAAGTACCAATGTGAGATTTCTAAAAATAGCTACAGCACTCGCCCCAAGGGTTAAGATTCTGAAGTGCCTTCCAAAATCTATGGGATCAGACGTAGAGCATGCTTGCAGAAGTCTTAAAAGAGCAACACTCTGTGGAAACTACAGAACCCAAACCACCAAAAAAGAAAATCAGCCTTCTGCTGGGGGCTTCTGACTCAGATGATGAAAATGAACATGCATCAGTCTGCACTTCTTTGGATTGTTATCAAGCAGAATACATCATCAGCACGGAAACATGTCCTCTGGAATGGTGGTTGAAGCATGAAGGGACATATGAATCTTTAGCGCATCTGGCACATAAATATCTTGCAAGCCAGCTACAACAATGCCATGCGAACACCTGTTCTCACTTTCAAGTGACATTGTAAACAAGAAGCAGGCAGCATTATCTCCTGCATATTGTAATCAACCTTATTTGTCTGAGTGGTTAGCTAACCAAGAAGTAGGACTGAGGGAACTTTTAGACTCTAAAGTTTTACATTGTTCTATTTTTCAATACCATTATTTTTTGTACGTAAGTCTACAATTGTAAGTACAACTTTCATGATAGAGATTGTACTTCAGTACTTGTATGAGGTGAATTGGAAATGTTTGTGTTTTTTACAGTGCAAATATTTAAAAAATACTATAAAATGAGCACAGTATACTTTGTATTCTGGATTGTAAATGAAAGTAATATATTTGAAAATATAGTAAACATCCAAAAATATTTAAAATTAATGATATTCTATTGTTTTAACAGCTCAATTGATTTTTTTTATCACATGATTAGGGGTTTTTCTGAGATCGCTTGACAGCCCTAGTATTATTGATATAAGCTAGTTTATAACACCTTTCTTTTTCCTCTTACCCTGCAAGAATCTCTAATCTTATTTTAGTGGATTGGACTGAAATTTATTATACAACTTAATGGGAGGTAAAGGAATATTTTTATCTGTATGTTAAATTATTTGCCTATGATAAGATTGCAAGTAACATTTTGCAAGGCTAAAATACATGAAATTATAGGTTCTTGTAAAGGACTGTGAATGCATCATGGTACAATGAATATTTAAAATTCCTTTTTAGCCATTAGAATTAATTAACCCTGTGAGTGCATGTTTGTTCAGTCTGATATGGAGCTCCAGAGCAACAATGAATCTTACAATTAAAGTACACATTCATCTGTATCAGCCCAGGGTGGTGCCAGGTATGTATATAGTGGCACTTTAAAAGTATGGGACAGTTCTTATGCCTACATCATACTGAGATAGAAATACTTTGTGTTAAGTGCTGCAGTAGTAGTTCTTAGACATGGACTATTCCTTTCATATAGCATGATCTCAAAATAAGTCGTCATGTTTAAGGCTACAATTTTGTTATGGATATTTTTAGTAAGAGTCATGGACAGGTCATAGGCAACTTATAAAAATTCTTGGAAGCTGTGACCTATCCCTGACTTTTACTAAAAATATTCATGACAAAAACGGGGAGGGAGGAGGGTTCATCACCCTGCCCTGCTGTGGCTGGGAGCTGCGGCTCCTACCTGTGGCTGGGAGGGACCCCCACCTGTGGCGGCTGGGGCGCTGCGGGGGATTCCCCCACTGGCAGCAGATGAGGAGCTGCCTGGGATCCCCCACTACCCATGCCAACTGGGGAGCTGTGGGGGACACCTGCACCCATGGCGGCTGGGGAGCTGTGGGGACCCCCTGACACTCCAGACAGCAGGGATACCATGAAACTCCCAGTTAATGTGGGAGGTGAGGGTAGCCTGCAGCTTCCAGCCGCTGTGGGCTGAAGTCACAGAGATCTGTGGAAGTCACGGATTCCATGATTTCCGCGACCTCTGTGACCAAATTGTAGCCTTAGTCAGGATCCATGCTTCCCATCTGTTGGTTAACTACTTGTTCTTATCTATGTCAATTTACGTGGATTAAAGGAGAGCCCGTTGGGGTGTGTGAGAATTCTGATTTTATTTTAATTTTCTTACAGGTATTGTAATGTTCACTAAATAGAACAAAACACTGTATATTTCTGATAAAGAGTTTTTCAGTTAAGTCTTATCACATATATAGTTTTAAAATTCCATACGCTGCTACTTATTTAAGCTCTAAATATATATACAAGTACAGTCCCTATCCATAGGTGCTTGGTTAGCATACTACATTTTACTGTTTGTTTATCTGTACTGAATAGTTATGCAAATGAACACAGGAAAAGCTTAGTTTTCAGTAGAGTGAATATGGATGCCTTTCAAAATGGAAGACTTAAATAAAAACTATTGATGTGTTTTTAAAAACACATCAATCACATGATAAAAAAATTAATTGTGATTAATCATACTGTTAAATACCAATAGAATACCATTTAAATATATTGGATGTTTTCTCCATTTTCAGATATATTGATTTAAATTACAACCCAGAATACAAAGTGTACAGTGCTCACTTTATACTTATTTTCAATTACAAGTATTTGTACTGTAAAAAAACCCAAAAGAAATAGTATTTTCCAGTCCATCTAATACAAATACTGTTGTGCAATCTCTTTATTATGAAAAGTGAACTTATGAATGTAGAGTTACGTAAAAAAAAATCTGCATTCAAAAATAAAATAATGTAAAATTTTAGAGCCTACAAGTCCACTCAGTCCAACTTCTTGTTCAGCCAGTCACTTAAACAAATTTGTTTATATTTTCAGAAGATAACGCTGCCCACTTCTTGTTTACTATGTCATCTGAAAGTGAGAGCACATTCTCATGGCACTGTTGTAAACAGCATCGCAAGATATTTATATGCCAGATGTGCTAACGATTCATATGTCCTTTCATGCTTCAACCACCATTCCAGGGGATATGCACCTATGCTGATCATGGGTTCTGCTTGATTACAATCCAGAGCAGTGTGGACTGACGCATGTTCATTTTAATTTTCTGAGTCAGATGCCACCAGCAGAAGGTTGATTTTCTTTTTTTGGTGGTTCAGGTTCTGTAGTTTCTGCATCGGAGTGTTGCTCTTTTAAGATTTCTGAAAGCATGCTCCATGCCTCATCACTCTCAGATTTTGGAAGGCACTTCAGATTCTTAACCCTTGGGTTGAGTGCTGTAGCTATTTTTAAAAATGACACATTGATACTTTCTTTGTGTTTTGTCAGTTCTGCAGTGAAAGTGTTCTTAAAATGAACCACATGTGATGGGTCATCATCTACAACATGAAATATATGGCAGAATGACGGTAAAACAGAGCAGGGGATGTACTGTTCTCCCTGCAGGAGTTCAGTCACAAATTTAATTAATGCAATATATTTTTTTAAGAGCATCATCAGCATGGAAGTATGTCCTTTGGAATGGTGTCTGAATGTTTAGCACATCTGGCGCATTAATGTCTTGCAGTGCCGGCTACAAAAGTGCCATGCAAATGCCTGTTTTCAGTTTCAGGTGACACTAAATAAGAGGGCAGCATTATCTCCTGTAAATGTAAACAAACTGTTTCTCTTAGCAATTGACTGAACAAGAAACAGAACTGAGTGGACTTGTAGGGTCTGAAGTTTTACATTGTTTTGTTTTGGAGTGAAGTTATGTAACAAAAAAATTACCTTTTCAAGTTACACTTCACAATAAAGAGATTGCACTACAGTTGTTATATGAGGTGAATTGAACAATATTATTTCTTTTGTTTATCATTGTTACAATGCAAATATAAGCAAAATTAATATATACTTTGATTTCAGTTACAATCAGAATACTACATATATGAAAATGTAGAAAAATATTCAAAATATTTAATAAATTTCAATTGGTATCCTATTGTTTAACAGTGCGATTAAAACTGCGATTAATTTTGTATTGTAGTTAGGTTTTTGAGTTAATCGCATGAGTTAACTGTGATTAATTAACTGCCCTAATATTAATCTTTCTGAGGACTTGCCTACATAGCACACCTTTGCCCACTTTGGGGTGTGATTACTAAAGTACACTATCGTGTTGTGCACTAATTGGGCTCCGTAGACCCTGCTGGTTCTTAGATCCTTGGCGTTTAAGGGTTGCCCAACTTGTCGGGAGCCTATTCCAGTTTAATGATGGTCACTGTCTCTGTTCTTTAGGGGACACCAATGTCTATTCTAAGTGTAGGATTTGCTCCAGTTTGAAAAGTAGATCTGGAAGGAACAGGAAGATAAAGTTGAGACTTCTTAAGGGGGAGCACTCCCTCTGTCTTTCCAGCCCAGGTACCTCCACGCATACATTGGGATCTTTGAGAACCAGAGAGACCAACTGATCTCCTCTGCAGCCCACTTGCCTAATAAGCCTACTCACTCAATAAGTCTGTGGAGGACAGTTCTAAGAATTCTAAAAAGATGAGTTCTGGATCCCCTCAAAAGAAGTTAATGCTGAGAAGACACATTCTAAAAAGAGTACAGCTGAGAATCCAAGGTCTCCCTGAACTAAAAGTCCTGTGAAAGCGTCATGTACCTCTAAGGCTCACAGTACTCATCATCACTTGTACCCAAGCCAGCCTCAGTACCACCTAAACAGATTTGTGATGCTAGAAATTCTATGCACTCTGCACTGACTGGACTGATACTGTCTTCAGCATCAATAGCTCCTGAACTACAAGAAATACTGAAAACTATACCATAACCTACTGTCAAATCACTCTACCACCACCATCCAAATCTTGAACATGACCAAGTTCCTGCTCAGCTTACCCTGATACTGGAGGAGTTTAGATTTTGCAAAGACTTGATTGTTTTGGAGGAGCCAGAGTCACCTCTACTGAAGGATACTAAAAGACTAACAAAAGTGGAACCTTGGTTCTAATCTGTAATATGATTTTCCAGTGCAGACATGCTCTTGGGTACTCGCTTGAATGGGCAGACTCCCTATCTCAGCTCCACCATCATCATCCCCCCTCTTCCCAACTTTGATGAAGGTGCTTCTCTGACTTAGATCTGAGTTCAAGGCTTGCTCCGTTATGAGTCCAGAGCTGCCTCTGTCAAAACCTTTCCATAAGGGAATCCTCATGGCATAGGCATACATGGGTCACTCTACACTTCTTCTGATCTAAGCATTCATGGGTGCTGCCTCTTGCCCTTATGACCCAACACACTGGTCATGCTAGGAACATGGGCTCTCTATAGAGAGCACTTCAGAGCTCTGAGCTACACCGAGGGCGAGTGTAAAAGAAAACAGCTTTTCCAGCTTGTTCTCATCCTTAACCTCTCAGGAGGAATCTTTCAAGGATCAGGAGAAAGAAGGGCTGCTGAAGAAGCTATACCACATGTCTCTTCCTCCTCTTCCTTCATAAATGAACAATTTTAAACAAAGTTCTGGATTTCATAAAAAGAATTGCAGATAGTCCTCCAAATTCCTCTTGCAAGAGATTCATGCAACTCAACACAAATTGATTTTTATGTTGCTGCCTCTGGGAGGGTAACCCTGCCTATAGGTGAGGCTCCTCTTGAACCTGCAAAGGTAATTTGGCAAACTCCAGTTACAATACCCTGCCTGCAAGAGAGTGGATAAGAAATACATTCCTGCTAAGCTTCAGAGTTCCTGTATGTACACCTAGCCTCCTTGGTCATTGATATGGTCAACAAATGAAACCAACTGCATCCTGTAGATCCACCGCTCATGATGACTAGAAACAAGTAGACTTGTTTGGCTTCAAATAATTATTATTTTTACATTACTATAATTTAGAATCACCAATTATAAAGCTCTAATGGCAAAAATAACTACCCAATTATGAGAAGTTCATCATTTGCCTGAAGAACAATAAGAGCAACGAGGAGCAATTGTTAGCAAGGATTTTGCTGCAAGCATCCCTGGATGCAGCTGATACAGCATTACACTCTCTAAGCAGTGATTATTTATGGGTAAGGATAAGATTTTGTCATGGATATTTTTAGTAAAAGTCATGGACAGTTCATGGGCAATAAAGAAAAAAATCACAGAAGCCCGTGATGGGTCCCTGACTCTTACTAAAAATATCCATGACAAAAGGGGTAGCCACTGGGCAGCTGCATGGGCTAGCTTGGAGCTCCAGGGTCCCATTCCACCACCCGCTCAGAGCTGTGGGGGTCTGCGTGCCAGAGGCAGAGGGCTGCGGGAATCCCCCACTGCCCACTGGGGTTGGAGAACTGCAGGAATCCACCTACCATCTATCAGGGCCAGGGAGCTGCGGGGATCCCTCTACCAGGGCTGGGGAGCTGCTGGAATCCCCCTGCTGCCCGTGGTACCTCGGGGCCATGCTGCCTCAGGTGACAGGGGTACCCCGCAACTCACTGTCCCAGCCCCTAGCCACCGTGGGCCAAAGTCAGTGAGGTCTTTGGAAGTCACGGAATCTGTGATTTCTATGACCTTCATGACAAAATTATAACCTTAATTATGGGCCATGTGTCTTGATCATCAGGAACCCTGAGAAAGGTCAAAAATGCTGTCGTGGGATGTCCCCTTGACAGAGCCAAAGTATTTAGCAAGTCCCCTGAGTTCTTACGTTCTCTGAAGGATTCAAGTTTTACCCTTTTATCTCTCAGTATTTACACCCTGGCAAACAAAAGGAAATTCAGTGAGTAACAAAACACGGAGGCCTCAAGCTGTTCAGTTCCCCGACTACCATAGGCTACCAGAATCTCTAAAGAAGAAACCTAAATTCCAAAGAGATTTTTCACTTCCGTGCCAGCAACTGCACAGACTTCATCTTCAGTCAAGCATCTGTTTGAATGTTTTGTTTGAGGACACTCCCTCCAGCCAGACCCACAACAGGGTTCTCCCGCGCTCCCTCCCCTGCTTTTGAGGAGACTCTCTCCTGTTTTTGATGGTCCTGGGAACAAGTTACTTACACCAAATGGGTTTGAAGGTCATAATGTTGGGCTACTCCATCCATTTTGCCTCCTTCCCATCTTGCGAACATCTGCTGAGACAGGAAGTTCTGTTCTTTTCCATAGAGAAGCCACAGCCTGAGGACCTACCCAATACAGAGGGTGGAGGGAGACCAGTCTTGAGTTTCAAGATGTTAAATACTTTAATCAAAACACCAGATTTCAGGATGGTGACACTGACATCTGTAAACCATCATTAGATCCAGAGAACTGGTTCATGTGAATTTTTTATGTCACAAAGCACCCAGTTCATGAGAGGTTTCTAGATTTCACAGTGTCAGAAGCACTTCTAATGACGACTGCTCTTTATAATGGTTCTGACACTGGTAGCTGTTCAACTGTGTGAATGGTGAATAGTCATCTCCCCTATTTCAACAATTGGCTTCTCAAAGCTCTCTCTCACAACAAAGGTTACTCTCCAGTCAGAAAAGCCATAGTTCTGTTCAACATGATAGGACTTGACCTCAACAGAGAAGTCCACTTTGATGCCAGTCCAACACACAGAGTTTATAGGAGCTGTCATAGAAGCCATGACATCTAGGGCTTACTTATCCAGGGACAGATTTCTCATACTGAAAAATCTCATTTCTCAGGTTCATACGAGCCTACAGACAACAGAATGTGTTTGCAGCTCCTGGGTCATATAACAGCCTGTGTATTTGTAACACTGCATGCCAGGTTGCACCTTCATTGCTTCCAGGCCTGGCTGAGAAATGTTTACACTTCCAAAGAAACTCTGTTGGCAAATTAGTATTGATCCCTTAAGAGGTTCTAGACTCTCCACATAAGTAGAAGAACTCCTCAAAATGTGTTTTGGAGTCTCATTTACTCCTCTATTCCTATCTATGACTGTACTGACAGATGCATCTCTTATAGGCATGTCTACAATGGGGCACATACCTTAGTACTGGATGGTGTTTGTGCTCCCTTGTGCTTCCCATACCTGTGCTGGACATGGGTATAATGTTATGTCCGCACACATACATGTGCCCATACTGCTACATTAGGTATATAGGGTTAGCAATACCATACCTGTGCCTATAGCCCCACAATGAAAGGGTATGATTTAAGTGAGAGAGAATCAGATGATCCTGTCAAGCGACCACGCCCAGGTGCTGCAGATGAAGGCAAAGAAATCCCAAGTCACAGCCTGGGGAAAAATTATTTTTTCCAGGCCCACTTATGTTGATCAGTTAGACCAGGGGTCGGCAACCTTTCAGAAGTGGTCTGCCAAGTCTTCATTTATTCACTCTTTGTTTCACATGCCAGCAATACATTTTAACATTTTTAGAAGGTATCTTTCTATAAGTCTTTAATATATAACTAAGCTATTGTTGTATGTAAAGTAAATAAAATGTTTAAGAAGCTTAATTTAAAATTAAATTTAAAATGCAGAGCCCCTTGGTGGCCAGGACCCAGGCAGTGAGTGCCACTGAAAATCAGCTCACGTGCTGCCTTCAGGACACATGCCATAGATTGCCTACCCCCAAATTAGACCCTGCGCGTGTGAGAAAGAACCAGCAAAGCACCTGAGAGAGAGAGAGAGAGTGCTTCTATTTCAGGCCTCTAACCCATCTCCAGTCATGGCCATCCCTGGTGCTTCAGAGGAAAGAGATGAAAAACAAAACCAGAATATGTTTGGAGGCGGGGGAGGAGGATGGAATTCCTGCAGGTGACCAGATGAAACTCCGAAGTGTGCGCTTTTAGGAACATAAACCAGGAGTGAGCCCCCCCACCATCACAAGAAGCATGTCATACAAATGCACTTATAAATTTTTCTAGCTTTGTCTCTTAATTAAGTTGTTTGCCCCCAGAACTCCTTTTGGGAAGCTGTTCCTTACCCTTCTGAGGGCTAGAAACCTGGGTAACAAATGCCTCTTTCCCAGCTGTCAAAAGATCTTGCTTCCCCACTAACAACTTCTATAGTGCAGTTGTGCATTTTAAATATGAAATTCTGCAGGATTTTTTTTAAAGAAAGATTTGGGGGTAGTATAAAGTTGAATTTAATCTAAAAATGAATATTCCACTGAATGTTAATTTTCATATTTAATTCAGTTAATACCTCATTTATTTTTTGAAATTCTCTCTGTTAGGATACCTGGAAGCAATACTGGTATGCCACACAAACAAGTGGTCTTGCCACAGAATTTTAAATTCACCATGTCACAGAACACATAGGGCATTGACTCTAAATCCCTGTTCCCATTATATTTGCAAGGCAGACATTTCTGTTGTGTATATCTTCTTTATTGCTCTTTTTACATGTAATGTGCAGTACAGGCATGTTGCGTCTTGCTCGAGGGTTTCGTTCCGTGGTTACCGCGTAAAGTGGAAACCGCGTATAGCCAGAGCCCATTGACTTCAATGGCAGGCAAAATCGCGCCGCTTACAGGAAGTTTTTTTTAAAAAAAAAATCCTATTTTCTTTTTTTTGTGGACCATGTAAAGCGGAAATCACGTATGTTAAATACACCGAAGACACGACATGCCTATATCTTGTATTTATATAGGATGTATATTTAATACAAAATGCATGTATGTAATTATAATGTTATGTTGCATTTTTAAAAATCAGAAAATTTAGTTAAAGTTCCTCTGGTATCCCCCTTAACTGTTTTCCAACATGTTCTTTATGAATTGTGACCATGCCCTGTATCCTGTCCAGCTCCTTACACTTCAGTTATGCATTGGGAACTGCAGCAATATGTGGCATGGCCTTTTTGTGCCTTTTTTCTCTTCCTGTTCCTCAGTGGTTTGACTTCTCACTCTATTAGCTTTTTATACTAATACTCAACTATGCCTGCAATATTTTGACATTTAATAATTATTCTCAAAGGCTTTTTTCTTTTAAATAAATCATAGAAATCTTAGTGTTTAGCACATGAAGGTCTTTTTTCTTTAAGATTTTCTTTATGGTTTCTGGGCACTGCTATAATAGAGATAATAAATAAGTAAAAGGTAGATTTGCTTCACGCTATTCAGTGGATCTGGAAAGAGCGCATAAACAGAGATAGGTATAAAGATTATGTAGAATGCAGTCTTGTTTTGTGGAAATGCTTTTTTTTTTTTTTAAACTGTAGGTGAAAGCTGTCAATGTCTATAAGCACTTGTGAAAAAGGTCAGTGGAGATCCTTGTGATCTCTGATGTCACCAGCTATAAGGAAATCTTTAGTGCTGTTTCCCACTCATTCCACAGTCTTGGAGGAGTGCCAGAACATTACATTAAGGCCCATAAGCAGTGGTACTGTAAGTCATCTATCGCTGCCCTTCCTGGTCAGTGAGGTAGAATTACATGAGTGACTGATCTAACATCTCCAAAGGAATGGAGACAGATTTGGTGTGACAATGTAATACACTTTGCAAGCCTGTAATTTAGAAACTCAGAAGCTCAGCTTTGGACTCTGGCTGGCTGGAAACCATATTTTTATTATACATTGACAAGTATGTTTTTTCCTAACAGTGCTGATTGAAGCCTCAGTTTCTCATTCACAATACTAAATTTTATAAATAAGAAAAGGTGTGTTTTAACCAGACGAATGTTTTCCATGTAACAGTTTTTACAGTAAGTCATTTAGGCTTTAGCTACTTGTCGGTCTTTAACAAAAACCCTGTTATCTTTTCAGATATAAATCTGATCTATACAATAGTTAAAGAATTACCTTGAATTTTTTTCTAATTTCTGATTGGTTGGAATAGCATCACATGATCACCATTTACTGTAAATTTTGTATTAGCATGTAGAAAAACAGGCTATCACACCTATATCATTTTTCGCTATGCGCTCCCCTCCTCCCCCCAAACGCCCCTATTCCCCTCCCCTGGTCAACTAAGCAGTGTTGCCAATTTAGTTGTTTTCCAAACCTTCTCTATCATTCAAACATTTCTTCTAATGTCAATTCTTGATTACAACATCACACTTTCCATATTATAAAGAAGTATTTGTAATATAAAGATTGACCTGTTTCAAATAACAGATGGAAAATGGTGCCTTACAAAATCTCAGCCAAACATTAGTTTTTAGTAGCCCTTGAAATTACATTTGCAGTTTTTACATGCAGAGCCAAGTATATATCTTAGTTTTACAAGTATGTTTATGCTTATTGTATAGAGGTGTAAATGTATATGTTAATCTTACTAGGATTACCTTAAATATTTGTTTTACCTAAATTATAAGGTTTTATTTACTCTTTTTATTCAAAAGGCATAATTTTGTTACAAGCATTATTCTGATATGAACATCTGTAGACAAATTGGCATATTACAAGGAATCGTAATAGTCTGTTCTTGTAAACAGAGGTGCTCTTAGGACATAGCATCCAAGGAGGGGGAACAATTGATGTGTTGTTAGAAATTTAAATATAAATACACCTATTGAGTTACTGTGGCTTTTAGAGAACTTTCTGCCCTTTGAATATTGTTATAACCTTAACCAGCTTTATTTAATAATGTAACTTTATCATAGAGTGGAGTTAGAATAATTCTAGATTGTTTTTTCCTCCCAGACTATGATATTATTGCATAATTTTAGTTTTGTATTGCTTACAAACCACTTTATAATGCTGAGATTATACTTAATTGCATTGTACTGGTTTTCTTCTGTATCCTCCCATTTTACCCTAGAGTTGTGTGTGTAAAACCTCCACCACTTTTCCAGACAACCCCCGCTAAGTAAGTTAAAGGGTCAGGTTTCCTTGGACTGGGAATAAAAATGTTTTCTTCGCAGTACTGCTGTGATTACATAACACCATTGCCTTTTAGGAAAGGCACCTCTGACAGTCTTTCTCCTGATGATGCTGAACTGTTATTGATACTCTAATGGCTCACAACTTTCCAGCTAAGTAAATTTCCCAGTTTCTCATGTGCTGGAAGTACAGAACCTATTTCAGTAATCACTTAGGTCTATGTCAAGAGAACTTGGAAAGAAGATCTTTTCTATTTGTCCAAGATGAACAGTAAAACAGAAAGCATCTTCCATTGGCTGTCTCCTGCCTCAGAACCATGGTCTCTTGGCACAGTTAATCTTAATGGACAAAAAAAACTTTCAGATCTATATTTAGGATTAATCTGCTCACATAGCCTTTAATTGCTAGAAGGTACCTTGGTTCTGGAAGGGGCATAGCCAAACAAATGTATTCATTCTTCGAAATTTGAAAGTAGCAGTTTTTTCTTGGAGAATTTCAGTCATGCCACACATCTTGCAGTGAAAATATCCCAACTGTTAGCAAAGCCTTAGGGCACAACAGAAATCCATTTCTAAACTAATTTGAATTGATTAAACTACTGTGAGCGGAACAGGAAAAGAACTTGTTTACTAATTTCTTTTCCTTACTTAATACATCCGTTAATCTCCCCTCTCTCCCCTCTCTTTTCCCCAGAGGATCTAATCCACAGGTTTTAAACACTCAGATAGTTTAATGTATTTGTGATGGACCTTATTATTAAGGCTTTGAGTCCGTCACGGAAGTCATGGATTCTGAGACTTTATGGGACCTCTTGCCTTCTGCAGCAGTGGTGCGGCTGACCTCAGGGCTGCTCAGATGGGGCAGCCCCAGGGCCCGCCACACCTGCCCTTGCTCGGGAAGCCCCAGGCACCTTGACCCCGGGCATGCTGGAGCACCCACGGGGCCCTGGGCAGCCCTTCTCCCCGCAGAAGCAGCCATGGAGGCCCAGACAGACCCCTCCCCTAAAGCAGCAGCAGTGCCCTGGAGGTCCCAGAACACCTAAAACAGTCAGGGGTATTTAGAGTACAAGTCATGGACAGGTCACAAACAAAAAATAATTGTTGTTTATTGCCCATGACTTGTCCATGACTTTTACTAAAAATACCCATGATCAAAATGTAGCCTTACTTAATATTTATTTATTTGTATTATCAGAGCACCTAGGAGCCCTAGTCAAGGACGAGGACCCCGTTGTGGTAGGTGCTGTACAAAGATCAAATAAAAAGACAGTCCCTGCCCCAAAGAGCTTGAAGTCTAAGTCTAAGCCAACAGATAAAGATGTATACAGACAGATGGGAAGTACAAGGAAACAATAAGACATTATTAGTCAGCATGATATGCAGTAGTTTCCACCAAACCGTTGTCAAGTTTTTTTTGTAGGCATCACACCAAAGGAAAGTTTTTTTTTATTTTTTTGTTTTGTTTTTTTAAATGAGGCATTTTTGCTGATGTTTATGAATGGCTCCTTAAGTGTAAGTGGCAGCATTGGAGAAACCATGAAGGTTCTTGTAGGAAAATATAACAAGTGGACAATGGAGGCTGGCATCCTAAACCAATTGGTGGCAGGAGCTGGCATATCAATAGTGAATGAGAAATGATAAGGAAGGTATACATCATGTAGGGTCTGGAGAGGGAAGACAAGTAGTACTCCTGAGGGAATTCTGCATCACTGTGCACCCACAGAATTCATGTGCCCTGCAGAATTTTTTTTCTCCACGGAAAATGCATTCTGCTGGAGAGTTGCTTCAGTTATGCTTTCGCCTACCAGAGGCTGCTGTGGTGCCACAGCAGTGGACAGCCACTCCTGGTTGGGAACAGCCAGCTGTGGAGAGAGAGAAGAGGCTGCATTCCTCACAATGCCCACACCCACTAGCACCTTCCAGGTTCACTCCCAGGCTTCTTCCCAGCAATTACTTCCCTCTACCTCATCTCCTCCATTACCCCTCACTCCTCCAAGCCTTTGCACTGCTTCTAAGGGTTGCAGGAAATATTTCTGTATTGTAGTTTAAACGAATTATTACTCAGAGTTCTGTATTAATATGCCTAGTAAGGAATCTACTTTTCAGAAAACGTTGCCTGAATCTTTTTACTTGCTGACAGGTATTTTGAAATAAATTATAGTAATACCTCACTTAACATTATAGTTATGTTCCTGAATAATGCTACTTTAAGCGAAATGATGTTAAGCCAATCCAATTTCCCCAAAAGAATTAATGTAAATGGGGGAGAGGGATTAGGTTCCAGGGAAATTTTTTTCACCAGACAAGACACATCTCATGTATATATAAAATATACACACAGTATAAGTTTTAAACAATGTAATACTGTACACAGTAATGATGATTGTGAAGCTTGGTTGAGGTGGTGGTGTAAGAGGGTGGGACATTTCCTAGGGAATACTTTGCTACTAAATAATGAACTAGCACGCGGCTGAGCCTACAAGAGTTAACACATTAATATAGCCTCACATTCTACAAGGCAGCATGACTGGAGGGAGGGGTGACTGCATGGTAGAGAGAGACAGAAACACACACCGTGTGAGAAGGAGAGAGGTGCACATTACCCATTTAAGTACATTGCCTTTTTAAGTACAGTAGATCAGCACGTTTAGACAGCAGCTGCTGCCAGCCCTGTCATGTCCACCCCTGCTCTGTGGAAGCGAGGTACAAGAGTGGGGGACCAAAGGAGACAGGACTGGAATAGAGAACTATATCCATCAGTCACCAGCATAGAGATGGTAGTTGAATTTATGCTTGTAGGTGAGATATCCAACAATAAGATGTAGTGGGTGAGGTGAGGAAAACAGAATCCTATGTAGTACTATAATGTTGGGCAGAGGTTGAGGAGAATCTTCCAAAGCATAGGCATTGACTCATTGTTTTAAAATAACTGATTCATACTATTTTGAAATAGCTAACAGTTTGTACGCTCATTTGGAAATGTCCTTTTGGAGTGGTTGTAAAAGCGGGTAGGATTTTTACCCTTTCCCTGGACTGCATTGCTACAAACAGGCAAAAATGCCACAGCCACTGAAGAGGGTAGTGCACAGTTCAGAGAATTGATAAGAAACTTCACTCTTTAAGAATTGCATTGCATGTTTACCTTGTACAGTGTAGTAACTAAGGTCCCCAAGTTATTAGTTATTACTATTTAAGAATTGCCTGGACATTAGGGCTATTTAGAAGAGATAAGACAAAGGGCTGAGGAGAAAAAAATCAGGGTCTACAAGAAAGATTTCTTCAGACTGTCTAAGGAAGCTTCGACTCTTTCAATTTTTTTAAATAACTAATTGTATTGTGGTAGTGTTCAATTAGCATCAGGACACTGTTGTTCTAGACACTGTCCAAACATATATGAAATCATGCATCCTGTCCCGAGAGCTTTAAAGTTGATTTAAGTTTGGCAACTAATTTTCAGTACTTAAGAATAATTTAAATGTTTGTTACTAATTTTATTTTTTAAATTCCAGTGGCAACTTTTAAAACTTCTTCTAAAATAAATGCTCCACTATTGTATTTTCAATATAAATTTTGCAGCATTGAGAATCTGGAAGAAGTCTCTTGGACAGTAAAGTGTAGGCTAAGTAAATAATGAGGTAGTAGGTGCTTATATCTATATACAGCTGTAGCCCTGATAACTATGAGTTTAAGTTAGTACTAAAGGAAAGAGGAGCTCAAAAGACCTGGGTGGCTTTCTTAATGGGTCAAAATATTTATGTATGTGTTCGGTATGTCTTGGCCTGTTTTTATAATCCTTGATCACTCCCACAGTTTGTAATTAGTCACACAAGCATTGTGTGCTTGAAGCCGAAGTTTTGTTATTTAACATCTCTCCTTAGATAAGATTGTGCAACAGACCCCAAAGAGTGCTTTCTCAGCATAGATCCTGTAGCAAGCCATGGATGCATCTACCATCTACCCCACTAGGACCAAGGGGTAGATAGGCTCACCAGGAGTCTCTATGCTTTGGTCATCATTTTGGGTTATTCTGCTAACAAAGCTTTTTTTTATTTTTTTTACAGAGCTATTGATACTTACATAACAGAAAAAAATGGCAAACATGATTGCAAAGTAAAACTCCTTTTTAGTGGAGATTTTTTATGTTTGGAAAACTGTTGCACTGCGTGCTTTGAGATAATAAATGTGAAATAGTAGAAACAAATTACAGTGGTGTCTTCTCCATGTTGCTTTAAGTTCAGTTTCAGCAGAATTGAACATTTGAACAAATTAGTCCTCAACTTCTGTGAAACACTTCTGACCAGATCTGAGGCTACCTCATGGACCATAAAGATTATGCTGAATATGACGTATATTTTTTTTAATTCAGGAAATTGTTCCTCCTTCAGACATTTATTACGATTCATATTCTACTTATGGAGTGGAAGACATGGGTAATATGGGATGGGTGCGGAGGGAGAAAACTTGCTTTAGTAGCTAATAGACAAAATGTATCTGTTCCACCTGCAACTTTTCTGACCATTTGCTAATTCAAATCAAATTTATTTTTGATAGTTCTCCTTAAATACCTTGCTGTGTATGTACAGACTAATAATAGATAAATGGTATTAAAATTAACACACTTCACTAGTATTGACGTAGCTTTGGTGAGTATTATCCTTCAGAAGAGACAAAACTGAGCCAGATATTGAGTGGCCTGGTTCTGCTTCTCATTCTCTGATGACAGTAATAGCAATAGGGCTTACAGACATGGTTTGGGAGAAAAAACAGAATAAGGCAAGAAAGGCAATGTTTTGTCTTGATCATACAGTGGTGGTAATAATTAAGCATTTGCCAACCATTTACCAAATAGTGATCGTAACAGTTACCATATTTTAAACATATACTTTGAATAAAAGCTATCATCTGTGGTAATAGAAAGGAAGTGGCCAACAAATATTGAATTTTAATGATCTAATATAAATAATGCCTTTTTATCTGATGACCTCTGAGCTTTATCAACTTTAAGATTTGCATCACCCTGTAAGAGCAATCTCCATTTCAGTATATTCCAATTCTAGAGCAAAAAGAAAAAAAAAACGAAATGTTATTGAGCAAAAATTCAACTTCTCAGGATTGAAAATGCTGATTGTTTTATATTGCTTTATAAAATTAGAGTACTGTATGTCTGCATGGACAGATTTTACAGTCAGATTGTCCTTCTAAATGGACTGTGTATAAAATTTACTCTTAAAGTTGCCAGACTTGTTCATATTGAAGAATAAATAATTTTCAGTTTTCTGACAGAATTAACATTGCTATAATATAGTAGTTAGAGGCATACATTTGTTGTTAGCCAGTAAATAAAGCTGATATTTCAGATGCTTGACTTTCTGTTTTCAAGTTACTTGCTTTTACTGGAGAGATCTCAGTCATTATTGGGCTTTCCCTTGTCACCTTTTCTCAGCTTTTCAGAAATTGGAAAGGGTCATGGGTGGCAGGGGAAATGAAAATGATCAGGTATTTTTTAACTTTACGTTTCTCCCTTCTCCTCAAAATCACAGCTTTTTGCATGATATCTAGCAGCACACCTGGAGCAGCTGTGATTTTTAGGTTCACAAAAATAAATATTGTAATCACAGGAAACAGATTAAGGTCAGGATTTCTCAGTTGTGGTGTCTCCAGCCTCTTCCTTTCTGGGAAACAGACTCCTAGTTTTCAGTGAACACATTAAACATGTTCTACTGCAGAATTCATCCTTATGATGTCTAGTTGCCTATTTTAATAGGAGTCTGAGGATAGTCATTTAGTGAAATCAAAAGGATAGCTGTTAGTGAATTCAAAAGTGATTATACTTAACACTTTGAATATGCAAAGTGCTGCATAAACCTTAATACTCAAAGTGACTTTCGAAGTAAGTATTGTCCCTATTTTACAGATGGGAAATCAAAACAGAGAAAAGTGACTTCCTCCAGGCCTCACAATGAACCAGTTGCATCTGGAATTAGAATTTAGGTGTTCCTGTTTCTCAACAGCATTCTCATTCACCTATTTCATACTGTCTTCCTAAGTAATTCTAAATGTCTGTATTTTCATACTGTATTGGTATTTTCTGCTATCTGATATTGAATCTCTCCTTTTCATTTTGGAAAGAGTAGTGACGTGTACAGAGTATATCCAAAGAACTACATATGTAGTACTATCAATTAATTTATCCAGTGCCCAAGTGTGCAAAGTGCTGAACAAATAACTGTCCCTACCCCCAAGAAATTAAATTGCATAACACTTATTTTCTCCTCATCTTTCTTGTTTAGCAGTGTGTTGACTGGTTCTGTATAAATGATGATGATTAATGACTATTATCACCCACAATGGTAGGAAGCAATTTATTTTTGTGGAGAGTGGGGCAAGATGAGGTGGTTAAAGATGAGTTTAAAACAGGAAGGACGGGAGAGATGGCATTGTTGTGGTAAAGTAATAGACGATGAGTAGAAGAAAAGTTCACATGAAGAGGTGCATGGCAAATGCTGCAGTTGGATATGGCTGGAATTAGAACAAGTGGTGATGTACTGTGCAGTTTTCACTTATGCTAATAACGTCATATACAGAAGGGTCTGAAGGTAATCAGCAGAGGCAAGGAGCCCTGGAATGGGTTTGTTCGTTTAGGAGAGCAGGAGAGTGGGTCTGGAGTGTGCCCAGTGCTCCCCAGCTCCTAATGAAGTCATTAGTACTATTCCTGATTTCCCTCTGAGGAAGCTAAAAGCTACCCACAGTAGATTCCTAGCCCCAGAGAAAAAGGTAGGTATTTTGGAACACATCTAATGTAGGCTGGAGAGAGGGGATGCTTCTGCTGGCGCTTCTGTGATGTTAATATGTCCTGTGAAGGATGTACAGTATGCTCTACACACTAAGGTAGTAAAGCAGGTGGCTAGCTACATCTTGAAGTAATATCTGTATTTATGGTATGGTATAGTAGCTATTTTAATTCTAGTAAGCTAGTGCCCATTCTTAAGCATGATTTCACATTAGCAACATGTTTGCAGACAGATGAAAAGTTGTCTGCTCTTTTTGATTAACTCTCTTAATTCAAGGTGAAAACAAATGTATTCAAAGCTGAGACTGCCTTAGCGGTAACTAAAATAACCAAAAACATTTTTACTGCTTTTTGAAACATGGGATTTCTAAAACTATGCTTCTAGAGATGAGCCTCCAGCCTAGTATACTTTTGGACTTGCAGAAAATAAACTGAAAACAAAGTAGAGTGTACGCCACGTTAATAGTATTTTTCTATAATATTTTTCTGTCTGATTTTTTGCAATAAACAAACTGCAATTGGACAAGGCAGGAAGCAGTCTTTTTATGCAAGGGAAGGAAATCTCAAGACTGGGTACTATTGGTTTGTGACAGATCTTGTGTGTGTACAGTGGGATCCCAGAATACCGCGCCCCGCTATTGCGCGAATCTGCTTATAGCGCGGTGCACGGCTGGCTCCCTATGTCGGCAGCGGCCGCTGCTTTGATGCAGCGGAACCTCAAAATACTGCAACCCCGCCATTATTGCGATCGGGTTTTTTTGGATCCCAATCATCGTGGTATAGCGGGGTCCCACTGTAATTGCTGTATAGCTTTTGTATAGTCAAAATTGTCCATAGGTTCTGGAAGCTGGGAGCAGACAGTAGCTGCTAAACATCAGTCCATCAATTCCTATCATATCCAATAGTAAGCCAGTGTGCTCTACCTCAGCAAGGCTTTTAAAAATAAATAAATAAATAAATAAAATCCTGACCCTATAAATGCAAAGAAGGAAAAATCAGAAACTTCAGCAACAAAAGCAAATATAAATATGGCATGGTTCTTTACTTAGCCTACAAATGTCATAAAATTGTAAACAGGAACATACCTACACAGACACACCCTCAGAGCCCTGCCCAGGGGTATTCTGTCTGCTATCCAATATCCGTTAATTTGGAAACCCTGGATACCCTATCATCTCAGGCATCAGCACTCTTACAGCAGGATTATCTGGCTATTTGGACTCTCTCCTCAGACCCTATGCTGTCAGCACTCCTAGCTATATTCGAGACACCACCGACTTCATGAGTAAACTACAATGCATTGGTGGTCTTCCTGAAAACACCATCCTGGCCACCGTGGATGTAGAAGCTCTTTACACCAATATTCCACATGAGGATGGACTACAAACTGTCAAGAACAGTATCTCTGAGGAGGCCACGGAACACCTGGTGGCTGAGCTTTGTGACTTTGTCCTCACCCACAACCAGTTCAAACTGGGGACAACTTATACCTTCAAGTCAGCAGCGCTGCTATGGGTACCCAAATGGCTCCACGGTATGCCAACATTTTTATAGCTGACTTAGAATGACGCTTCCTCAGGTCTCGTCCCCTAGCACCCTCCTCTGCTTACACTGCATTGATATCATCTTCATCATATGGACCCATGGGAAGGAGACCCTTGAAGAGTTCCACCTGGATTTCAACAGTTTCCATCCCACCATCAATCTCAGCCTGGACCAGTCCACATAAAAGATCCACTTCCTGGACACTACAATGCAAAGTGGTGGTCACATAAACACCACCCTACGTGGGAAACCTATTGACCCGCTATACTTACCTACATGCCTCCAGCTTCCATCCAGGACATATCACACAATCCACTGTCTACAGCCAAGCCATAAGATACAACGGAATTTGCGCCGATCCCTCAGACAGAGAAACTCCTACAAGGTCTTTATCAAGCATTCTTAAAACTATAGTACCCACCTGAGGAAGTGAGGAAACAGACTGACAGAGTGAGACAGATACCTAGAAGTCACCTACTACAGGATGGGTCCAATAAGGAAAATAACAGAACACCACTGACCATCACATATAGCCCCCAGCTAAAACCTCTCCAGCACATCATCAACAGTCTACAACCTATCCTGGAAAATGATCCCTCACTCTCACAGACCTTGTTGTTTTTGTGGATACAGACTAACACAGCTACCCCCGCTACATAACATTGTCTGTGTGTAACCTGTTAGTGCTTTAAAATTGTGTGAGGGAATGTAGGTTTTTTTAGGCTTGTCTGATAGTGTGTCACTTCTTAAAATCTGGTTCAGATATTTGCTCTTCTGCAGAGCGTATTGTTAGTGTCTCTAAATTCTAATGACTTACATGTGACTCTAAAGTAGTATTTCCTGTGGTGTATTAGGAAGCTGCTTTTCCTCCAGCTGCTTTTAAAAATTTGAAATCTTGGTACACAAAGGCAGTTGTTTTGAGGTGTGTGTTCTGGGACTTCGTTAGACCTATTCTGGTGACTAGCAAACATATCCAATGAACAGTCTATTTCTTTCAAGTTCTCAAGGTAAGTGAATTTCTTTGTGGTGTTTGCCTGGTAATTTAGAAAGACTCTCTCTGCAGCTGATCAGTACCTTTACTGCACAATCCTGTTCCTCTTTTGTTTTGTTTTCCCTTTTGTTTTGCACGTTAACAGCACAATCGCAAGATGATAATTTCTGGCAGCTTGTATAGTAAGAAGATGTTAAGAATTATTGCTCTGGATACTAACGTACTGGGAAGACGATTATCATGCTTTGACAATTTCCAGTCTTGAAAATTAACTGGCATAATTCTGCACTAATAAGCTTCTCAGAAGACTGGAAGTAAATATAAAAACTCTAGTTTTACATGTAGTTTACCTAAGAATTTACATTTTAAACTGTTTTTAAAGAACTGTGTCAGGCAATCAATAATTGAGATTTGCTTGTGAAATGGTAGAATATTTCTTCACCTGGAAGTGAATTTGAGGCCTTTTGAAAGTGCTCAAGTAATATACCGCTAATTTGCATATAGTATTTCCGGTACAGATGGCTGTACCCTTCCTTAGTGTTTTTCCTTTGGCAAGGAGGCTGCTATTTGAGAAGAAAAGAATACCGAATTTTAAACCTTTGAACATCAGTTTAAAACTATTTTTTATTTTGCAGCTCCTTGTAGTTTAATAATTTGTCTTTCACTTGTTTATTTGTTACCACATGTACTCAGTACAGGAGAACCTTCTCCACAAACCCAATAATTCTCTGACACAAACCATTTTTCTCATTCCACTTCTCAGTAAAAGGTACAATAGGTCATTTCAGCCAATTAGAGCTGCAGTGCTCGTTCTTGGGGCAGGGGCAGCACACAGCGCCACGGACCTGCTGCGCCTCTGCCTAGGAGCAGTCAGATCCGGTCGCCGCTTGCGGGGGCCCTCCCAAGGATCAGGCAGCCCCCGCACCTCCTCCCGCGCCACAAGCCCCCTCCTGTACCCAAACCCCTTCCCAGAGCCTGCGCTCAACATCATCTCCCGCGCCCCGACCCCCTTCCTGCCCTGCGCCAACCAGATTATAAACCAGAATTTCAGTGAAGATCAGAAATGTCGGTTTATAGAGCTTTTGGTTGGTGACGTGTCAGATAAAAACAGCTTTTACTGTAGTATACTACCAAGTATAAATAAATTAAACTAAATGTATACTTGTTATAATACATATTCAGATATACTCTCCTAGATTGTTTGTAATGTTTGCTTACTTGCTATTTCGTAACTTGGGTGATCCATGCATCTTCCGGTCATCAGTATAAATTTGGCAGATTTTATTGTACCAAAGAAGAGACTATTGGGGAGAGAATTTCTTGGTTCTTCTATTTAATCTTAAAGCAATGTAATTCTTATATGTGTGACTCAATCGTTTCTGGAATAGCTGGCTTACTGATATGAACACTGATTTGTGACTTCATGACGTGATTCTGTTGTATTTGAAAGCTGGCTTTTACTCAAACCCAGATATCTTTACTAACATCAAGAAACACACACAAATTATAGGAAAAGAACATTGGTTTTAGTTTAAAATTTTCTCCTCTTTAAAGTTTTCCCTGGCTTCATAGTCCTACTTTAACAACCCAACAAAAAGCAGACGAGTTCTAGAAAAGGTGAAGGGTACTTCCAAATCTTTGCTTGATTTAACTCAATTCCTGCACCTTGTTTCTTTTGTAAACAAGATGCCCTCAAAATGAAGTTATTCAGCACAACTCTCAGCTGGGCTCCCGATTCAATGATCAAACACTCATACTGTGGTGTAAACCATGCAGAGGTAGACTATAGCACAGTGCAACAGTGTGAGTGACACAGTTTGAGACTTAAAGCTGGTCTACACTGAAAACTTACATCATCCCTACATCTCTCAGAGGTATGAAAAATCCATACCCTGAGTAAGGGCTTGGCTACACTTGCAAGTTAGAGTCCACACTGGCAAGGCACGTAGATCACTTTGAATCTGTGGCTAGAGCGCTTCTGGTACTCGACCTCGGCGACTGATGCATCTTGGGTGAGACGCCCCAGCGTCATGTGAACGAGGTGTTGTGTTACTGCACTCTGGTTGACCTCCAGAAATGTCCTATAATCCCCTTAAGTCAAGTGGCCATTCTTGCAATTGTTTTTGAACCATGAAATTAGTGTCATATTAGGTAATAAAACCACACTATTAATGGTTTGCCTCTGTCTTAAACGTATGATTCCTACAGGCCTGGATCTAATTATGAACTAGCATTTTGTACTGTCTTGTTTCTCTTTACATTAGAAGTATTGCTGAGAAATTCTAATTCTAAAGCACTCTTTTCTTTTAGCGTGGAGGGAAAAAAACCATAATGCCTTAAGAGGCATGTGTCAAACATCAGTGGGAGTTCATCTATGGCAATAGGTGGTCCGTATTTTTTTTCTTTATAAGACTTTGAAAGGTGGATGTCAGCTCTACTCAACTCTATTATAAATTACCTTTATATAACACATAGTCAGAAAATGCAAAATATGACTCAAAATGTCTTTGGAAAAGGAACAATGCACGTGTTTTCTGTTGCTTCAAATTTGTTGAGTGTTTTTATGCATCGTTAGAGTTATTGAAGACAAACAGAAATCTTTGGTACGGCAGTTTCCTTTTGCTTAGTGTAGGTGATTTTTATTGTAACTGGCAGAAATGTGAAATCATGTCAGAAGGTTTTTCGTGTAAACTCTCAGTAATCAGGCTTAGAGAACAGGCTTATTATAGTTCTTCATCTAAAATGATCTGAGTTGATTCTTCCATCTTGGGGAAAAAATATTAGAATAAGTCAGTGCTACATGTGACTGTTATTGGTTAGCATTGATCGGTGTTGATTTAAACAGCTGAAGCACATTTTAGACAAAAAGACTTGGAAAGATGAAATCCTTAGAGGTTGCATAAATGTCATTTATTGCTTGGATACTGTCTCTCTTTTGAGTGCAAAAAGAAATCCTGGACTACCACTACAGAGAACAAAAGTGACAGAAATTATTATGGGAAATCCAAAAGATTTCTACAGTCAATGATAGCTGCTAGCCTTTAGTACAGGGGTAGGCAACTTATGGCACATGTGCCAAAGTTGGCACGGGAGCCTATTTTTAATGGCACTCTCACTGCCCAGGTTCTGGTCACTGGCCCGGGGGGCTCTGCATTTTAATTTAATTTTAAATGAAGCTTCCTAAACATTTAAAAAACCTTATTTACTTTACATACAACAATAGTTTAGTCATATATTAGACTTATCGAAAGAGACCTTCTGAAAACAATAATGTATTAATGGTATGTAAAATCTTTAATTAGAGTGAATAACTAAAGACTCAGCACACCACTTCTGAAAGGTTGCTGACCCCAGCTTTAGTATAACAATTCAGTGACATTTCTGCATCATACACAACAGAAGAATTAGTAATTGCTTATAGCTCAGGATAAGAGTAAGAGTAATGGCTCTGGGATCTCATGTGTCTCTAAAGTCTCTAATACTTAAATCCTGGCTGCAATACACAGCCAGAATCACAAACTTTTTCCACGGTTGGCTGTTCAATGGCAGCAGTTGCGCTCTGTAGTTGCTACTTCAGCCATATGATGGACTGTGCACCACTTGCACTCACAAAACGTCGAGGGGAATGGGTCCATGCAATGTAATCCGTTGCCCTCTCCTCCAGATACACAATGCACTGTGGCACACAGGTAGCCTTCATGTAATTTGGCTCCATAGTACACAGGATCTGTACATCTTCATAGGTTCTTCATATTCTGACCCACTCTGTGTGTAGTGGAACCACAGGGGTTTTGCTACATGAAGGTTCTCCATGGTTGCACAGAAAGGCATGTTAAACTGCCTTTGTACGTAGTGTGACTCATGGTATGTGGTATCTTTTAGATGTATCCTTCAAAGCAGCTATATGTCTGAAAACAGCCCTCTTCTGAGCATCCCTCTTCCATTTCTTTCAAACCTTGAGCATACTTAGAGCACTGGTGACAAGTAGGATTAATTTTCTGGACCTCCTATGTGATTTTTCCAAGGTTGGTTGAGGTTGGTGCAGGAATCAGACTTTTTGAGTGTACAACCTTTAATTTTATTACTAATATTTTATGATGATATATCATCTCAGCCATGAGTATGTGAACTAAGTTTTTATTGAGGAGTTATAGGAAGGGTACTTTCTTATCATGTTAGAATGGGGAATAGCTGACAGTTTACTATTTGATGTGGCATGATTACCTTGACGTTTCAAAGCAGACTAAACTGTGCCCACTCTATGGACACAAAAATGAAGACTATAACATCTTGACATTAATTTATTAAATATGCATAATATCATTATTACTAATATTCTGACAATATCATTATTTGTAGTCTGTACTCAAAAAGTGTTTGTTTATTCATTCCAAGAAATCTGGAGTTATATCAGTTCAATATTGGGGCATCCGGTTATAATACCTCATAGTTAACCATATTTGCCTTATGGGAGTGATGAGGTATGATTTTGAAAGTGAACTATTTCCAGTACTCAGTAAGTGCTGAAGTGATGCTATAACATCTTACCATTATTGCCTTATACATTATTACTGTACATAAAGAGTCAGGCCTGTGTAATCCAATCTTAGTTTATCCATGGGTCTTGGAATTCAGTGTCTGTGATGAGTGATCAGTTGTGTATCAGATGACATATATATAATTTGAACTGTTGGGATGAATGAGAGATGTGTACTTTTCTTTACAAATAGCCTAGAAAGTGAGACAGAATGTTTTAAGGGAAGGAAGTCTCCTTTTTTGTGTATTCACACTATAGTAAATATGAGTGTATATGATTGAGAAGATATACTTACATATTTTGTTGATGTGATTCTGATAAGTCACGTTAAAAGCAAACTTGCAGGTGTTTCTACATTTTTAATGGTGTATATTTTTTTTAATTGTTGGTCCTCAGCTGAGCTAGATGCTGAGCATGCCCAGAAGGTTTTGGATATGGAGCATACCCAGCAGATGAAGCTAAAGGAGCGTCAGAAATTCTTTGAAGAAGCCTTCCAGCAGGACATGGAGCAATACCTTTCTACAGGATACCTGCAGATAGCGGAGAGACGAGGCAAGCTTTGAAATACCCCCCACTTAATCCATACATCCACAACTAGAAGGCTAGTGAGAGGATTGTTCTGATTTCCTTTTGCCCTTCGTTTTATTTTGACACTTTAATTAGTGGAGTGCACAGTAAGTAAATACACCAATGTAGTGTGTTATCGGAGAGAAATGGATATATCTTTGTTTTTAATGCAGTACCACTGCTAGTCAAGGAAGAACATAATTATTGCTGAGTACAGTATTTTACTATGCTGCAGGTATGAAAGACTGGGATATATGCTGTACTTGGAAAATAAAGTAATCAAAGGAAGGAGTAGGTTGCATCTCCATTCGTACGCTGCCATCAGCATAGTTTGAGACTTTTAGTAATATGCTTACTTAAGGTATCTCTTCGGCTTACCTGTTATATAGTCAGAATTTTACTGCAAAACAAATGCTAAATAAGAGTTCAGATGAAAACTATAAAATGATCTTTGATGTACTATAATTGTGGCAGAGTCAAAATACAAACTTCTTTTGGGGGCAGCTGAAAATACTTGTACATTTTTAAATATATTAGGTTAAAGGAAAGATATTTCATCAAGTACTTGGTGCCATTATTAACTGTTGGCATTAAACTGATACTAATCAGAAGTTTGCACTTGTCTTAAATGGAGTGAAGTCTCCATGTGGGACAATACAGTGGACATTTGTCTCGACCAGGGGTGGCCAAACAACAGCTCGTGAGCTGCATGTGGCTCTTTTACAGTTAGTGTGGGAGCCGCACCCCCTATCTCTGCCTACCAGACTGGATGGGAGGAACTTGAGGCTTCTGCCCTGCGGTGGGGTGGTGGGGCTAGGGATTTCTGCCAGAGATGACTGGTTCCTCCTGACAGTGGGGGAGGGGCACAATTTAAAGCCCTCCCCCCAATAGCTTGAGTCACAGCCTCCACTGACCCTCAGTGGCCCCTCCCTGCAGCTCCCAGGTGTAGTGGGAGCTGCAGGGAGGACTGTGGCTTTAGCTCGGTGGGGAGAGGCAGCAGCAGCAAAAGGATTGGCTCTAGCAGCTGCTATGCAGGGAGTGGGCCCAGCAGCACCATGTGACTGAGTAAGGTCAGCAAACCCTGGCAGAAATCTGGGGGGCAAACCTGAGGGGCTCAGAGCTTCAGTAGGAATGAGGCTGAATTGCCCAAGCCTGGGCAGACACTTGCTGTGGGGCTGACACCCTGAGCCCCCTTACTCACAGAGCTGGTGTGCCCCAGCTCTTGAATTCCTGAAGATTGTTGTGTGCAGCTTTGAGGATCAGTAAGTATGGCCAACCGTGGTCTAGGCTCTGCATTACAGTCCGCTACCACTGATCACACTGGTGGGTTGAATAGGAAGAAAGAACACCGGCCTTTTGAGAATTACAACTCTCCCTTGCATTTTCACAACTCCTGTGTGCTAATACTTGTACATTGTCCACTCTTGTACTTTTCCTTTCTTGAGAGAGTTTTGTAAACCTGCAGGTGAGGAATAGAGTTGTGACACAGGAAGGAGAAAAGGGTTGGATTAATAAGCACCTTTGGGCAGGTCTGTCTCTTCATAGGCATTCCTATAGCACTCGCATGACAGGGTGCTGATCCTCATTGTGGCTTCTGAGTCGTCGTCGTCTTTTTCTTCTTAGCATATGTGCAACGTGCCTCAGATGGCACGTTACCAGGATTCATCATGGAATTTGGTTCATTGGTTGGATCATTAGCTTCCCCAGTTTGAGGAAAGTGCGATAAGAGGAGAGTCTGAGGGGGAGTACAATATGAATGCTGATCCATGTCCCTTCCCCCCAGCTTCTGGGTGCTAGTAATACAAATATTAGTACTAATAAAATACCTTTTTGTAAAGATAATGACAGCTGCCTGTTCTAAAACAACAAGAGCAAGAAACAAAGAAGTCTTTCCTGCTTTTGTAGGTTCTGAGATGGACTCTGAGAAGCTATTTATAATTCATATTAAAAAGCTATAAATACAGTAACTTGTATTGTTATCAAGATCATACCTTGTTGTTTTGTCTCTAAGCAATTACCAAAGCTGTTTCCTATCAGTAATCAAGTTTCCTTGTTTGCCAATGTATGTAATATTTGTATTTTGAGAATAGCTGTTTACTGTGCTGCATCCTTGATTATTAATGTGGCAATTGTGGAAGCCTTTGTAATAACATTACAAAGCTGATGGTCTTTGCCTAGAAGATGCATTGCATTGTCAATTCACTCATATTGTTTGTTGCTGCAGAACCAATAGGAAGTATGTCTTCCATGGAAGTGAATGTGGACATGCTGGAACAGATGGACCTGATGGACATGTCTGACCAAGAAGCACTAGATGTCTTCTTGAACTCAGGAGGAGAGGACGATAGCATACTATCTCCCATGTTGGGTACGAAATGAACAGTTAGAGCATGCCTTGTAAATTATCTAGTTGTGCTTGCACTAATAAATCACTAGGACTCTAATATGGAATGTATAGTGTTTCATACTGGATCTGTTCTCTAAAAGTTAGTGTTTCCTACAGAACCTCTGTCGTGATACATAAGAGCTTACTGCAAAGCAGCTTGATTTTCCCGAAGACCTCTTTTTTCCTTTGGCCCTAGATGTGTGTCTCAGGGTTAGATGGCTTGTACATTTTTGGGGTTTTTTTAGGATGGGAAAAGAATCTACTTTACAGGATCCTTTGGCTTTATATATATAAAAAAGTTGTCAATTGGCATTTTAATTGTCACTGAACTTCAACAATAAGAGCTTTTAGCAGCTTTAATTTCTTTGTGGTAGTTAAGCTTTTTATTTTAAGTGGAATACTTTCCCCAGAGTTAGTCTTGAATTTGTCATTTTGAAGCAAGCCATGACCACTTTCATCACAAAAACTTCTCAAAGATGTAGTCTCTGTATGTCAAAACTCACAGGGAGATGTTTGGGCTGGAACTCAGCATTCAATGATTTCCTTTCTGGAGTTTCTCTACACTGGTGTATTCAGGTATGTTACTTTATTATTTGAAGAAATAACTTACAGTAGGGCTGAGACATTCAGAATTACTTTGTGACCTGGTACTTCATTCAGCTTGTACTCTGGGTTTATTTATTGAGAGATTAAGTAGCTTATAAAATATATTTCTTTGATCCACGTTGATGTGAGCCATGTTATAGGTAGTGCTGTAACCTTTTTTCTCTTAAAAACTACAGAGGAATGCTTCCATCTCTCCCTTTAAATTAAAACTCACTCAGTTTCTTTTTCCTTTCAGGTACTGACTTGTTATTCTAAAGCTGCAGTTCTCAAACTGTGGGTTGTGACCCTGTTTTAATGGGGTCACTAGGGCTGATGTTAGACTTGCTGGGGCTTGGGGCCAAAACTGAAACCCGAGCCCCACCACCCAAGTCTGAAGCCGATGCCTGAGCCCCACTGCCCTGTGTTGATGGGGCTCAGGCTTCATTTCTCCTCCACCCCAACCCCATGTAATAATTTTGGTTATCAGAAGGGGGTCGTGGTGCAGTGAAGTTTGAGAATCCCTGTTCTAAAGCAATTACATTATTTTATAGCCTTTGTGAATTTAATATATTAAGACAGTGTGATTTAACATACCTTGATATATGGAGACGTACTGGGACCTCTTGTTGTAGCATGCCTGAGCAGTCTAGATGTTGGTTGCAGTAGATTTGAGATACTTGGTCACCTCAAGCAATTGCTGTGCATTAAAATTTTATTCTAGAAAGTGCAAAATCTTTGTTCTCACCAAAATGCCTTTCTAAAAAAAATAAAATAAAAATAAAAACAAAAAATCAAAGCCAGAATTTCTTAGGAAAAGTGATGTCAAGAATAACTATCCTTAAACCTAATATTCAACCTGCATCTTTAGAGGAAAGGAAGCGTTTTACTTAATGTATTGATAGTGAAAGTAAAAGGTTGTCTGTCTGAAACCATCCTCTACCTTAGGGTAAGTTTGTCACAAACCTTTGGTGGGGGGGAGGATTTCCTGGGGTTAATTCTCCTGTCAAGATTAGTTGTATGCCCTGGATATGAAAAACACTTACCCCTGTAACAGTGTTACTTCCTTTTGTTAGCATGAAGAGTCTAAATTCTTATTGCTGAAACAATTCATTGGATTGTGTTTTAAAGTGCCATCTAGTTGGAATTGGAACAGACAGTACTTACAGATTTATAAAAAATGTTAAAGCTAACAAAATTATACAATACACAGATTAAGGAAACAGTACCTGTACATCTGGATATAGTGCTTAAATTATTCAAAAGTTAAAAGGTTGGTTTGAAAGTCATACATATAGTACATAATCTGCAGTATCCCAAATTAAAGTTACTAAATTCAGTGATACAGTTAAAATATTAGCATCCAATTATTGGGTACCTCACTCAGAAAGTTTATACTAAGAATAGCTCGTGGAATGCAAATATAGCAATCAGTGAAGATTGCCCCTCCATATTTGAGAATTTAGGATAGGTTGACCTTTAGAAAATACAATCCATCATCAAAGTATGTCAGTTACTTTCCCAACTTTGTTTCTCAATGGCACTCGAGTTCATCTTTCCTGGTATTGTTGATGTCTGGTGATGTGTTCTAGATAGATGTCCCTCGACCACCTGATGGCGTCTGACAACATGAATTGCCGCATCAGGCAAGCATAGCGCTGACCAGTTCTGCATTCTTGCAACACCCGCTTGTTACCGAGTTCCCATGGGTCCAGGGCTTCAACAATCAGCATGTGAGTTTAAACCTCATAATGCTTAGCTCTCAAGGTGTCCCAGCTTTTGAGATCAGGCATCATGGAAGGCTAGGGCCCTGTTTTCAAAGGGAACTGTGATATCCACCATGACTATCTTCTTCTAGTGCTTGTTGATGATGGCGATGTTCGGTTGCAGATAGCTGGCTGTTCCAGGGATGAAGGGATCACAGCCACCTTCCCTACAGATGGCTCTAACAACAAGATCTTGGATGGCATTGTGGCACAGCTGCTAGGTTCTGGAATGGGGCTTGCAGCTTCACAAGATGTGGGGTAGCATCTCATTGGCATAGCCACACTTCCTGTATCGCTTGTCCTGATTCCCCTGGCAGATGGCTCAGTTCAGTGGGACACAGTTGCACCGGGCCCTATAGATGAACCTCCAGTTGGCAAATTGGGTGAAGCTGCCCCCAAGGAGGAAGTGGTTGCTGGCATCCCACTTGCATGTCACCTCGAAGGCCTTCCTCTGATCTGGCTTCCGTTTCAGGTTTTCCACATTCTACCAGGGGATGGCATCCTTCATGATCCTCTCCAGCATGATTCTAGCTCTCGGAGTGATGATTCTGTGCTCTGCATTTTTCACTTGTGGCACCAGGACTACCAGCTCCTGGCGTTCCCTGCACCACGTCCAGGGCAGCCAATCCATTTCTCTATTCATTGCGTAGCATTGCAGGGATGAGTCCAGAGCGAAGCAAAGTCGCCCCTGTCTCTTCCAAATTTGCCTTCCAGGGAGCCACTCAGGTATGTGGCAACATTGTGGTTGTAGAGGGTCCTGATGATTCGCTTCCTGATGACATCATGCAGAGTACTCTCTGCGATGTTCCTCACCATGGTGTCCAGGCATATCAGAAGGCGTGAGTGATCACTGCAGCGTTGCACAGATCACACATGCGAGAGATGTCGGCACCGCCCTGCTTGTGTGAAATGTACACCAATTCATTGCTGGTTCTTTGGGAAGAAACGTCCATTTCTTCACTAGCTGCCTGATGGTGTTGTCCGCCTTGTTAAGGGGTGCCTTTGCCAAGGCAGATCCCCTCAGGACAAATGAAATAGAGAGGATTAGGAAGGTATTCAAGGCACTGATCTACCTCCATGGTGCCAGTCGGGAACAGACAATCTTAGCCATGTCTTGTAGGATCTCGGCAATTGTATCTTCAGGTTCTGCTGAACGTGGAAACTTACGGGCATGTTAGTATGCTTGCCCATCCTCCAGGAAGATAATTGGTTCACCCTGGATCTGGAACAGCACTGCCTGGACTGAGTCCTTTCTACTGCTGTCAGTATGCAGGGATACACATTTCCTAGCATTGAAGTGGAGCCCCATTCAGCTGGCAGCACAGCTGGTGACAGAGAATTTGTTGGAGACTGTGAGTTGTCTGAAATGAGTACCAGATCTGCACAGGCCAGGATATTCACCCTGTTGCCATACAGGACCTTGTGTGCTGACAAAATGGGTGGAAATGCATAGAAAAGATCGTCCTTCCAGGGGAGAGTAAGGCCAGATGGTGACTGTGAAAAGAGCAGAACTGTGGACACTTGATATTGTACTTTGATGCATATAGGTCTATCTGGGGAATTCCCCACCCCTGGAAAATATCCAGGCAAGTGGACTGTTTGTGGTTGGAGAAGGATCTGCTGAGATGATCCACTAATGCATTCTGTAACCCTGGAAGGTGGGAAATTCCTTCTTCACTCCCACATAGAGTGATCAGTTAGATTCTGAGCATAGGAGCAAGAAACAGCCACCCAACATCAGACAAACCAGAAGCAAAGGAACCCTTAGGGCTGCTGAGCCCTGCCCCCCCATCCCAAACTACCTTGTCCTACAGTTGGTCATACATTTGTCTTTAGGGGTTACTGCGTCTATTATTGGTTTCCAAT
The DNA here is from genome assembly GCA_007922305.1 of Dermatemys mawii. Lineage (NCBI taxonomy): Eukaryota > Metazoa > Chordata > Testudines > Dermatemydidae > Dermatemys > Dermatemys mawii. The sequence continues at coordinate 28,545,019 of ML677334.1, forward strand.
TAGAGAAGCTGGGGATGGTAGAACTCTAGTCTCAGAATCAGGGTTATCAGATTCAGTATCTGGATGGGAACCCCAGTGTGAACAATGATGACACTTGCATAGATGGCAAAGCAAAGCTTTAATCCCTTATTTTAACACAATGAGGAAAGATATGCATGCTCCAAACCACATAAAAAGGTAGCAAAAATAGAGTTAAAATAATACCTTGTACCGTTCCTCCCATATTTTCACCCCCTTTCTTGGGGATTGGTGGTCCTGCTCTGTCCCTGGAATGGCAAATGAGTCCAGTGGTCCAGAGTCTGCCTTACAGCTTGGTCTGGCCTATTAGAGGGACTAAGGTCTGTCATAAATATTCATACCAATGTCCATTTTCCTTGTTCATATTTAACTTCCTCATCCTAAAAACATTAGGGTGTCCTTATCCTATAGATTAGTTAGTGTATTAATGATTTTAGCTGATTACCAGATACATCAATTTGTTACCAAGGCAAGTTTGTGGTTAAGCATCTGCCAAGGTATCTATCAATCCTAAAATAGCCACGTTCAGTGTTTCTGCAGTTACCTGGTATCGTTTTGTACAGAATCTCCCCCTTAAGTAAGCACACTATTCCCAATTCCCCAAAACTCAAGCTGACCCTTTGGACCCTTACCTGTTCATAGGCCTCAAAGCTTTAGGTTTAAGCTAACGCCTTATAGGATACAACCTGTAGGCTCTTTGTGTTACTGATAAGCAAATTAAAATGCTAATGCTAGCTGAATGGGCTACATGTTCTCTTCAAACTAAAGTGTTTGCTCACACGAGTTCTGTTGGGAGCCTGTTCCAGAACTTAGTGCTCACACGAGTTCTGTTGGGAGCCTGTTCCAGAACTTAGTGCATACTGCGTGCAAAGTTTGCTAGCTTTTTTATATATTCAGTTACGAGCTTCCTAAGTCAGCTTGTGCTCAAACAAATAAGCAAAATTGCATTGCATGAAAAGGCAGTGTGTCTAAGGGATAGGATATTGGCCTGGGACTATGGAGATCTGGGTTCTATTCTTGAGTCTGCCGTTGAGCTGCTGTGTGAGAAGTCACTTCCCCTCTTTGTGCCACCGTTTCCCTTCCCACCCTTTGTCTGGAGTGCAAGCTTTTTGTACAGAAACACAATCCCTGCCCTAGTGCCTAGCAAAATAGACTCCACTTCTCTGTTGCAGCCTCCTAGTGCTACTGTAATATGATGTTTTCTTATTCTTTGGTTGTGTTAATTCTGTGAGACTAGCTGAGATAGCAAGAATCAGCCCTAGAGCAGTTAAGTGCCCACTGAGTTAGAGCAGTAGGTGCAAAGACACTTTCTAGCCTTGGTGGGGTGAGCACAATGCACCATTTTAACCCAAAGTTCCCATTCTCCCATCCCTTAGAATTCCTTCCTTCCTTTGTAGAATGGTCTGTCTGTATGGAATTTTACAGGTAGGTGGCGGCGTATTTGTTTGCTGTTGTATTAGAATGAGTTATTACTTAGCCTTTCAGCAACAGGCATTCTAACTAGTTGGATACTGAATTTTCCCCTCTTCTCACACAAAATACACATGTACTAACTGGATGATTGTGTCTTGGTTAATGTTTTCATTACCTTTTTTTGCCCTTGCTCCCTCTGATTTGAGTTACAGCTACAGAAAATTTGGCTGTGCACAGGAGGAAAGTGTATTTGTGTGTAACTTTAGAGCAACAGTTCTCAAACTGTGGACTGGGCCCCCAAAGTGGACCCTGACCCTGTTTTAATGGGGTCAGCAGGGCTTGTGTTGGAGTTGCTGGGGCTTTTGGTGAAAACCGAAGCCCTGGGCTGCAGGGCTCAGGTTACAGGCTCCTTGCCCAGGGCTGTAGCCCTTGGTTTTCTGCTTTGGCCCCCCACACAAGGTGGCAGGCAGGCTCATGTAGTAATTTTTGTTGTCAGGTTGCGGTACTGTGAAGTTTGAGAACTCCTGCTTGAGAAGATTAGTTTTGCTGTACTAGTCCCCATCATTCCAAAAACAACACAGACTCATGGGTTTGCATTTCCATTACTGTTAAGTGGGTTAAACTAAAATGTTCCCCTAAAATACAGAGCATTATTTGATGATAATGAAGACTGACTCAGACCTGTGAAAAGAATTAACTACTCCTGTGTGTCTCCCACCTCCTGTTAGAATGTTGCTTGGGACCAAGATACACGAACATTTGGAGAGCCTAATCATGTACCTTGGTCCCCAAGCAACACTTCCAGGGGGCAAGGTGAGGGTTGTAGGATTGGGAGAGAGACCTCTTCTAGAATAACATCTGTAAACTCTTTCCTTATTTTACTTACTGAGTTGTCCTTAGCTGTCTATTGGAGATTTACTGATAACTGCAGCTAAGGCTTACCTTGGGGAGCTTGAAGTATTAAATGGTGAAATTCTACTTCTGCTGCATATTTTAAAAATTGTCAGCTCAAAAAAAAAAAACGTGGTGGGAAGGAAGGATGGCTTTATTGTGAAAGCATCATGATGAGACTGGCAAAGAAACCCAGCTCTTAGACGTCCTCTGACACCATGGGCAAATCTTAATTCCCCATGTGCAGATATCACTTTCTTTCATCCTTTGCCTTGTGAACATTTTGGGGGCAGAGACTGTCTCTAATATAAGGAGGCTCTTATTCTAGGGTTGGTCTATGCAGGAATACTCAGAAAAGCTAATCTGAGTGAAATAAAGCTGTGAATTTAAACTGCACTAAACTCTCAAACCAAATTAAGGCCACTTAATTCATTTCAAAGCCATTCAGAATTAGTGTTCCAGTGTAGACAAACCCTTGGTTGTGGCCTCTTCCTGCTAATGCAGTACAAACAGAGTAAACCGTTTTGCAGTAGATGCAGAAATCTGAATTGGCTTTGGTCACAAATACCAAAGCAAATACCAGAATCACTAACCATTACTGGAAGAATTGAAGGGTCATTGCCAGCAGCCAGAACAAAGTCCAACTGTGACTCCTGCTTAGTCTCATTACTTGATCTAAATTATCTGCATGAGTTAGAGGAGAAACAATTTCTAAAGGTGCTAGGACTCAAACCACTTTGGGCTTTACAGACCAAACTCTCCACCTTAAAACCTGGGAACAGCTGGAGAAGTGCAGCCCATAGAGTGGATGTGTAAAATGCCTCAGTTGTGGATCACCAGTTGGCTTGTCAGTCATTGCATTAATGGCTCTGTGCTAGTGCATCCAGGATGACATGTTAACCATCCTGCTGAATAGTGATCTATTTTAACATTAAGAACAGCGTAATCAGCCCCAGTCTATATCATCCAGACTATGGCTCAATAGATGGATTAATTTTTTTTTTCTTCTTACGATTTGAAGGGCCTGAATCCAAAACCTGTCCGAATGAAATAAGCCTTCAGGTTCCAAGCCAGTCTGAATTAAGGCAAAAATTATTATCATCATCATCATCAACCTGGACTGACTCTGCCAGCCAGGATACCAGTGAAGTAGAAGTGTCTCCTGTTATCCAGTCTGATGAGGAGGAAGTTCAAGTAGACACTGCCCTTGCTGCTGTAAATACTGAAAGAAAAGGCATTTCAGATGTCAGTGATGAGAGTGATTCTCAGACTGTTTGAATCCTAACACCATATCCTGTAAGAATGTTTGACTTTTGAATGAACGAAGAGCTTGCCCATGTTGTAGGAATTAGTTAACTAATCATCAAAGCCAGATCATTTTATTAGTCTAGAATGTTGCCAATTGTGGATTATTATTTTTTAAATTGCCTAAACCATACACTTTAATAATAAAGTTTTGGGGTTTTCTGGAGCAGTCAAGCTTTGTATATACTGTGTATAGAACTAACAGAGATTAATCTTTAAATTCCTTATTTGAAATTCCTTAACACTGGTGTCAATGTTCCTTATCTGCATGTTTGAGCTATGAAGCTGAATACAGAAGATTCACAAACAAAACCTTACTTGCTATCTAAGACACTGATGCAGCAGCAACCTTCCCCCCTCCCTCTCCCTGTTTTGAATTTGAGGATAACTTCCTCTGTTTCATTTGTAGCTACATACCAAGGGATCTGAGTTGCACATTGAAATCTTACTGTTCTGCTGGAGTAGCCATCTTAGCACTGTTATAAGCATGCTCCTTTCTTTTTAATAAAGAATTTCTACCCCAGCCTTGTCTTCCTACTTAAACCAAAACATTTTCTGCAAGTTTAATTTTAAAATGGATATTTTGGGAAAATCATTTAGTGATTAGAAAACCTAATCACACAGCTTTTGCTTTGTTCCTAAATGTGCTGTCCTACAGTAACTTCAGTTTGACCACATCTCGATAACAGAAAAATGTAGGGGAAAATGACAATGCTTGTATGAGGTCCACACTAAACATCTTGGTGTATCAGCTCTCCTAACAAAGACCCTGAGAGCTGAGGAGCTTCCTTCTGCATATCAATATGAAGTTGCTCCTGCACTAAGGGACAGGGAAGTGGAGGCTGAGGAAGCTAAAAGGTGACTAGCAATAGGATGATATTACCTTCCAGGTAGTTAGTGGCTAGGAGAGAAGTAGTCCCCACATCCAGCCAGCTAGGAACTGGCCAGTTTCCTAAGGATTCAGCTGTTCTGCTTGCTCTTGGGTAGAGTGTTTCCTCTCTTAGCACTGTGAAAATTAAATCTGGAAACAATCTTCAGCATGATAAATTAACTTCTTTCAATTTAATGAATGAGAATAAAAGTCTAACCCCTTGTTAAAGAAATAGCTCATTTCACTTGCTCACCTCCCAGAAGACAGACAAAGTGTCCAAAAAAAGTTTTGTTTTTATTAAACCTTGTAGTACAAACCTGAAAAGTAAACAAAAACTGGCAATAAACAACATGAAGTCTTTCCTTACAAGGAAAGAGAGCAGAGCAGCGCTAATAAATTAAATGTCAAACTGTAAGCCATTGTCAGAAGTTTACTGTCAAGAGGGAAAAGTACACAGCAAGGCCATAAAAACCAGACAACCACATTTAAAAAACACTTGACTCGGTTTATGTTATTGTTAAATATTCCAAAACAGTTCAGTCTTCTGCAACAACAACCAACAAATTGTATTATAGGACTTTCCTGACAGTCACCACTGGCAAGCTCAGTGCAAAATGGGTAGCTACGGTATTGTTGAATTCAATTATGAAACAAAACAGTTTGTGAAAACATTTTCCCTTTTTTATTCCACACATACTGTACACACAACCAGAAAAGGGCAACAGCTACTCCATTATTATTTTTTGTTGTTGTTCAGTGATGTAAGCAGCACTTATAAATGTTACAAGAAAAACCCTGTAAGCATCCAATCCAACCGATGAAGAAAGTGAAACGTAAGGCTTTTCTTCATCTTGTCTCTATACCACCCCCCCACCCCACCCCAAGAAAAGGCTCAAGTATTTAAAACAATTTACAGGCATATGTACAAAAGATGTGATTTTTTTTTTTGTTACAATATGAAGAGGAAAAAATAGACAAGATGAGAGCAAATGCATTTTCACATTCAAAAGAAATATGCAGATCTGCTAGTGGCTCTAAGTGTGATCATATAATGAAAAATTCAAAACAAAAATTAATGCTGACTGTGTAGAGATGTGAAAAACAGCAGTGGAATGGAAATGGAATGTTAGAAAGATTGCACGTCTATGACAAAGAAGCACTTATGGCTTCAATCACTTTTTTATTTTTAAAGGATGCTATTGAAGGGTTTTTGATAAAGTAGCCAACAGCACCAAAAAATAACAGAATGGATTTCCTAATGAAATCAGGCACAGTTTTCCCTCATTTGACTCCCTCAAGGCAGGCAGTCTTTTTCTTTTTTTTTTCCTCCATCTCTCTTTCCCCCCACCCCCCACCCTCCCTCAAACAGATGCATAGTGATGTGCTGGTAAAAGAGAACATATTTACTCCAAATCTCCTCATTTTGCTTATGGTTAGGAAACAGAGTCCATCTTCAGCTGCCATAACCTCTCAAAGAAAGTGTGTATTCTCCAATTTAAAAAATTACAAAACTCATCTTGCCTGTGACAGAATAAAAGACAGCCAAAGTAAAGCAATTTCTTTCAAGTTTTGTTCCTATCCCTTTTCTCTCTAGAAAATCTGCTCACATGACTGGAGAACAAATTATAAAACACATCAAACTTTAACCTATTCAAAAATGGGTTAAAAGCCTTTTTTCACAGTTACCAAAAAAGGCTTTTTTCAGCCATAGGGACAGTACAAATTAATATTTTATCAGCCCCTTTGCCGGTTTTAAAACAGTGAACATACGGCAGTTTAAAAAAATTTGACTGCTGTATATAACTATCCTAAGTACAAAAAAAATTCAACAGTTTAATGCTAAAACAAAATTAGTTCTCTAAAACCAGAAGAAAATCTTCTTTAGAGCTAGTGCAAAGACAGCTTGTATTCTACAGCAAGTACTCCAAACTATGGTATAATAATTACAAAAAAATATATATAAATTGACAAAATGAGTGTTGGCATCTTCAGGATTAACTTGAAGCACTTTTGAATGAACTGGAGGATGAAAGCCTAGATGATGGCACATCGATGGTTGCTCTCTTACGAGGTCCTCTTTTTGGTGTAGGCTTGCTGATACAGTTCTCGATGTTGCCATTTTTACCAGAGACTTTCCCACAGAGATTGACTAGACTGATTATTTGTTCCTGTTCAGAGAGGGGGGAAAACCACCAAGTTAATATCTTGTTTCTCTTTTTTCCCAGCTGCCTAAGATACTGTTTTTTAAAGCAATCCTAGTAGCAGAATCCTGGCAGAGATTTTATGTTCAATCTCTTATAACTGTGAGGGTTGAGAAAGTTCTCAAACAATCCTATTGGCTACTCAGTCCCCCACCAAACTTAAAGGCTATAGTCTGAAAATGAAAACAGAGACATTGCACAAAATTTCAAGCTATAAATACAGTAGCTAGTAGAGAATCTAGCAACAGAATAAAGAGATATGAGTAGCACTGCAGCCCTGTGCACTAGGATGCAATGCCTGGAATGAGGAGCTGGGGCAAGACCCGCAGGTCAGGAGCCGCCACTGCAGGCTCGCTCTCCAGCCCCCTCACTGGGCTGGGATACTCACTCAAATTTGCAGTCACACTATCCACGATATTTTCATCACTGTACCAAATCTGCAGCCCTGGCCATGCATTAGAATCAGCTGAACAATCAGAGTCTCAAAATGCTGGGAACACTGAAAGACTGATTACACAGAGCTGCTTCTGCCACCCACAGGTCCTGCTAACAACAAACTGCTTCTTCTTGATATGTCAAGGAGTATAGCCCCCAACCCCCTCTGTCCTCTCTGCTCTGCTACTGTCACTTTTAAGTCTTGTGTTCTCCAGGACCACTCCTAACCTACTGAATTGCATTGTGATGATTTGGTTTCTAACTTGCCTCAAATCACTACTGTGACTCTATCCACCAACACTGCAAGATTACCAGTAAAGTTTCAGGATGGACTCATGGTAAGTCAGAATTTACTTTAATTTAGTGAGAGCTTGTATTGAAGTTATTATAAATTGACAAATGAAAGTACATCATAATTTACAAGGGTCTCAATCCAATAAACACCTCTCCCTGAACACTCTCCACCTTTACAGATGTTACAGCTTTCTTCTAACTGATGTGATCTTGTATTTTCTCTATTTATAGTGTTCTGATGGCCAGCATGCCAGCAATAAGCACATTCCTGCTCTATCAGAAATTGCATGCAAGCTCTTCTGAGTACCTGGAGCCTCTGTCAGAGCATGCAGAAGCCAAGAAATAAGTCTAAGCTCAAATATCCAACTCTGGAGGCCATCTCACACCACCAACCTCAAGAATGCAAACTACACTGTACAGACCTCGTCATAACGATACATCATTTTCAGTCCCCGACAAGTCTTCTGTTTTTCCACATGCCGGAGGGCACATTCCAGGCAGAAGACGACATTTTCATTCTCCTGTACGACCTAACAAAAATACAGAGAGAAAACAGTAATATGATTCAAATCAGTCACAGCTAACACATGTGCTATACCCAAAATAGGGGGTGGGAGAGGTTGGGTCAGGTTTTCGTTCCTCTGGAGTGGGGAGCAGGAGCAAAGGGGGAGAATAGAAGAACTTGTGCTAAGTGACCGGAGTAGGTGGGATATCCAAACCAATAAAGGGACAAAGTTTGTGCTGACTTTCTTCTCTTCCTCCCCTCACCAAGTACTTATTTGAGTATTTAGCCATCATCATGGACAATACCAGGTCTGTAAGAAGATGATGAGGTTAATGAATCTCCCTGGCTCCAGGGAAAGCATACAAGTCCCAAGTGATTTGCTGCACCCATTGCTGAGAAAAAAAATATTCACAAGGCATCTAGTGCCAAAACACCTTGAGATAAGAGCTCATAATAACCCAAGGCCTGCTCAGCATTTGAGACCCCTCCTCTTCAAGTGTCCTGCTCCACCTAGTGCCCCATTTCAGCATTAACGGATACTGGTCTGTGGCAAGTGGCAGTCTTTGGGAGGAAGGATAACAGAAGAGCTGGCCATCTGAGAGGTTTAGTTACACAAGAGCCCTTCTCCCAAGAGGGGGCTCCCATGAAATTCTTTACAAATTCCAGTGTGTGTTTACATTGAAGCTACTTAAATCCCCCCTGCAGTTTCAATAGGCTAAAGCAATGTTCACATCCTATCTTAAACCCTCGGATACTAATGCTTTGTGGTGTTAAATGGCTGATGTACTCTACCCAGGGGTGGCAGTGGTATTTCTGAATACAGGATATTGTTGCATGGTGCTGTGGAACCTCTTTGGATAAAAGGTGCTACAGAATTTTAAGATACTGTTAGGAGCTGAGCTGTCTTGACAAGGCTGAGGGCAGCATAGCCCTTAGTTTCTATATTGCATACCCATGGCAGAAGGATAAGCAAGAGATTAATATAAAGGATGGGATGAGCTAAAGATGATGAAGGAAAAAGTACCTATTACATTTTGCATAGCAGTCTAAATAATACACATAATGAAAAAACAGCAAAGGACTGCTTTTAAATACAATGTAAAGCCATGGTCTGCTCTGAAAAATAACTAAAACCATCAGCATAGGTTTCCCTATTTACTGTCTCTCTCTGAGTTCAGATAGAAGTTGCTCAGTTTGAAAGTACAATAACTACTAGGCCTGCAAACTCAGTCTGGCATCTGAGAATCAGCTGGGTTCACAATTAAATTAATAAAACATCTGCAAGACAAACTCTTCACTTACTTACACTGGCTCAGTGAGGTTAAACAGGATTAAATGAGTAAAGAATCTGGCTCTGTAACTGGAATTTAGTTCATAAAGATTCTGTTGCTGATCCCTGAACTAGAGTTGAATCTCTCTCTCAGAATTACCGGCTATACAGGTGCCACCAGAACAATACATATTTCTGTTGATCAGCTGAGCTGGAACGTGGGAGATCTGCTGAGAAAGAGTGTGATTTATACATGGTAATTTTTCAGAGCAGAATTGCACTTTAACATGCTTTAGCCCACCAGACATAACCAGTCCTTGTCCATGGGGAGTTTAGAAATCCAACATGTTCAGCCTAGGAAACCTCATTTTTAGCAGCCACAGGCTGTTTTGTTTCCTTCAAAGAAAAGAATCCAAACAAGGAAAGAGGAGAAACAGAAAACTTGCTCACACCTGGGGGTCCTATGACCCATGGCGTGAACTTTTGGCACTGTTTGGTGATTTTCTTTAAGTTTAGTTCCTGGAATCAGGTGATTGCATGATAAACCCAGCTTCATTTAAAAACCACCACCACAAGTTTATCACTCTCGGAGTTGCAGAGAAAAACGAGATTGTGACATGAATGCATCCTAAGGGCTCCAGACCCCTGCATTTATTTTTAAAAAACCTCAGTTTTTTTTAGCTAATCACTTGATTTTTGAATGCTTGCATTGGCAATACTGAGTTTTATCCTAACACAGATAGTCACCCTCTCTTGCCGACTCAGTTAAGTATAGCCCTTCCTCTGCAAGGAGGAGGAAGCTGAGCTGAGCTTAACCCTTTGTTCACCAGAGATTAGTTACCAACCCCCATTTCAAATTCTTTCTAGGAAAACGAAATCTAGACGGAGTATGGCTCTTGGTATTGCATTATATGATTCTGCAGCTGCTGGGCTACGGGATGTTAGTCAGTCCCGCAGGACTAGGGTGCAGTACTATGTTGTGCATTACCTGGTATATGTCAAACCTGCTGGAGGGGGGCAAAAAGTTCCCTATTACATGTTAGCATAGTTGTGTTTGAAACAGGACTATATTAATGTGCACTGGGGAACTTTTAGTGCATACCAGCACGGTCCACATGGGCCAGTTAGCATGCAACATGCCAGTGTGCACTAAAATCTGCACCCCTCTAGTGCAAACTACTGTACCATGAAGAGAGAAGCTCATTGTGTCTGTTTGTCTAACGCTTACACTTTAATAGAAACCAGGCTGAAGATGAAGCAATGCTTATTGAGTCAGTAGTGCTATAGGCATACTAAGGGGTTTCCTCACCATAGACAGGTAACATAGGTGCTGGCAAATCTGACATCTCCTCTCCGACGTCTCTAACTGCAACCACTTTCGAGGCTTTTTCTTTCCATCCACCCCCGAGCTACTGCTGTCGTGGCTCCCATAGCGGGCTGAAGAATGGAGGCCTGCCTCATAAAGCTGCCGCCGCTGCCTCAGTTCTGTGTCCCTGTGAATATTTTATGAAGTTAGCAACCTGGCATCTCCCATGCAATACTGCAAAGCTACACTCAGGAGCTCTCATACAATGATCGCCATTGAAACCTTAATCACACACAGCCAAACTGTTTGCACCATCTGAGTGTTGGTGCTGTTCCCTGTATCTGATATGGGAAATACGGCCAACATCACAGTAAGACTGGAGGTGCTTGTGCAGGCAGAGATTTTAACAGCAACCATTGTATCAAAGCAGTGGTTCTCAAACCAATGCATAGATCCTTGGGACAGTAGAGCACTGCCTGAAAGTCTGGAAGGGAGCTGCTGGCTCATGTGAAGAGCCAGGAGTAGTGGCTGACATGACCGCCCTTCCTGAAGTTGCCAAGAGCCACCCTGAGGAGAAGCCACTACTGCCAGGAGTAGGAGCACAGCTGCCTTCACTAGGAGGTGATGACGACCCAGGGCGCTGCAGGAAGGAAATGGGGAGCAGGCCCAGTTCTTGTGCTGAAAGGCAAAGATCTTTCTGTATGCCCAGGGGAAAGAGAAGAGAGACCCATTCATAATGAAGACTGTGTAAAGGAAGGTGTGCAGCACCTCCTGCACTGAGCTGTGCAGCATTAGGAGACAGCAGCGGGTGGGTCTGAGCTGTGCTTGAGTGAGGAGAGGAGGTCTGGAATGAGCTTCGCCGCTGGGAGGGAGAAGAAGCTGGGAGAGAGGATGGGGGGGCGGGACAGGGATGAAGCTAAACAAATGGGAAGATTGAACAATCAGAGGACGAGGCAGCAAGAGCCCCAGAACCAGGACAAACAGGAGACCCTAGGTATTTCCGCACTGCAGCTAGGAATGTGCCTCCCAGCGGGGTAGACAGATTCGTGCTAGCTTCACTTGAACTAGCATGCTGCGACTCCAGCTAGTAATCCAAGCTCAGTCCCAGGTGGTCAAGTGGGCTTGAGAGCCCAAGCTGCTGCCCAAGCCACAAACATCCACACTGCTATTTTTAGCATGCTAGCTCAAGCAGAAGTAGGGCTGGTCTGTCTACACAGGCTGGGAGACTTGCTCGCAGCTGCAGATTAAACAGAGCCACTTGGGTTTGGTTTCGTTTTTCACATGAACAGGCGCAGGAATGACCCAGATCCTCCAGAGGATCCTAACCTTAAGAAGTTATCCAGAATATGAACAAGTTTGAGAACCATCTGATAAAGGTCAATGTGGCATTTCAACAGCAAACACTAACATTTTTGTTTCTCATTGCACAACTGCAGACTTTCTTCCCTTCAAGGAAAAAAAAATGCATGTGGATGCTATTAGTCCCACTGGGGAACTGGTTTCAGGTTCTAGCCCACCTGAAGATAGATTTCCCTCTTGCAGTTCACTCTGAACACTAACACAAATAATTGTGTATGGGGTTTTTTTCCCCCCCTAATCTGGAAAATTTCCAGTGACATATTAATATTAGTTTGTTAAATACAATTTGTAGATTCCAGACATCTTGATTACTCGATGTACTACGACCAGCACTACCCAGTTGTCACAAACTTGAAAGATAGGTAGCGACACTACATGGTAGGGAACAAAAGAGAAGATCATTACATAGGAAGCCAGCTGACAAGGTACCATGTTTCCTTTCCCCCCTTTTTAAACCTTCCTACCTTAAGAGAAACCCTAAATATGATTCCTTAATCACTGTAGGGAGAAAAAAGGAGTGTGAAGTTATTCCCATCCAACTGCTAGTGCACGAAACGATGCCACCAGTACAGAAGCTTTTGATTTATCCAATGGTAAAAAGAGTTTGCCCTATGTAAAAATATTCTATAGCTGTACTATATAAACCCTTTGATGCTACAAAAGGGATGTTATTTTACTGCAAGATATCCTAATCCCTGGCACTCTGACATCAAATACAGCTTAGGAAGTTTCTTCTACACATAGCTGTGCTCAAGCAGGTTTGCTGGGTCAGTGAGTTCTAGATTTGACTCAGATTGTTACTTAAACTGTGTCACCTTCAGAGTTTCTATGTGAAACACAGAGTACATGAAACAGGCTCCTTGTTCTGTTACCTGAGCTCGCCAAGAAGTGCTGCTATTGTAGTGAGAGTCGGTCCATTTTCCTTTTTTGCTTCTGCCGTTGCAATCTGATAAAGCAACTTTTCCATTGAAAATGGCTTGGCTATACGTCGCCGCTTCATTTCCTGAGGGAACAGATTTCCAGGTTAGTTCTTGAGTAAAATTAAATGAAAAAATAATCTGGATAAATTTAACGCAGAACAAACTTAAGATATTTCTTTGGTTGTTTTTTTAAATCTATATGCTTCCTGTTAAAGAGCTGTGAATGAAGACTCTCTGAATCTGCTCTAGATTAAACAATATGATAGAACAAAACACTGAAGGCTAAACCTGGCTAAGGCAGACAAACAAAAGTGCCACAAAGGTGCCATGCAGTGGTGTTCCCTTCAGAAAGAATTTTATATACCTTCAAATTAATGCTCAACAATACAAGGCATTGAGACAAGAAAAATCTCAGTAAAACATAATGCTCTTTACAGCTAAGTCAGCCTTCTAAGATGTTTTTTCCTTTGAATTTTGTGAAATCTAATACTGAAACAAGTAAGTTAGATAAAGTCCATGTAGGACAAATTCATTCAGATAAATGAAATGATTAATGAGTATTTGGCACATACACCAGTGCCAATGGGCTTTCCCCGTATTTCAAGCACACATCTTATTAGAGACTGAAAATCGTATTCAATTAGTAGGAAGGACAGTAGGTATAGATGTCAAGAAACTGAGGAAAAGAAGGACAGAGAAACAAATCACAATACTACCTCCTGAAATCAATGGGAGTCTTTTTATTGACCTCACTAGGATCTGGATTGGGACCCCTGTGCACAGAGTAAAGCATAATCCATATAGGTTCATCAAGCCAACCACCTCTCTGTGTTCCCTCCTAAAGACGCATTTGTTCTGCAATGCCCACTAGAAGTGAATCAAACCAATCACTTAAATATTCCTTCCTTTGAACTCCCCAGGAAGGTCAGTATTCCCCATTTTTGTCTTTTTGGGGAGGGGCTGGCTTAGTTTTCAGCATCAAACATATTGTTGGCATTTAAGAAATAATAAATACAAAATAATGTATAGGAAGTCAGGTAGGTAGCAGAATGATGAACAGAGAGTACTCCTGGGGGAATTCTGTGCTACTACACATGCATATAATTAATGAGCTGTGCATAATTTTAACTTTTTACACAGAAAAAAGCTGCTGGAATGTTGATGCCATTCTGCCTTTTGCCCACTAGTGCCTATGGCACTAGAACACAGCAGCCGTTCTCAGCAGACAGTAACCTCTGCAGTTCCACCTTTCACCCACCAAAAGGCACTGTGGTGATAGAGCACATCAGCAGCTCCAAACCAGCTAGGGAAAAGAAAGAGCCTGCCTTCTTTGCAGCGCCAGCCGCACCAGGTCAGGACACAGGGACTATGGAGGGGGATGTCAGATGGCAGCTCATAAGAGCTAGTGGAGGAGGACAGACTGGGGCAGGGGCTGAATTGAGGTGCAGGGCTACATGGGCAGAGGGGGAGGGAGGTGCAGACTACACGGGGAAGGAGGTGGCTGAATGGGGGCACAGACACACTTGGGGACAGAGGGAGGGGATGCAGGAACACATGGGGATACAGGAGCAGAGGTGCCTGACTGAACAGGAGAGACCTCAGCCACAATGTGAATGGGGGAAGCTCCCTAACAGTCCATCCCTGCCCCACCAAAAAAAAACAAACCTGTTCCATACTTTTCCCACCCATATCCAATTGCACACCTAGGCTCCTTCTCAGCAATTTACTTCCCTCTCCCTCAGCTCCTCCCTTACCCCTGACTCCCCCAAGTCTTTGCTTCTGAGGGCTGCAGGAAATATGGCTCAATATTGTAGTTTAAATGAATCATTACTCCAGAGTTCTGAATTAATTTGCCTAATAAATAATGTATTTCTCAAAAAAACACTTTTTACATTTTTTTGTTGTCTGTATTGTTACAGACATACTTGATGACAGGTATTTTGAAATAAATGACCAAAAATAATTGAAACTGGTATGACTATTATGAGAAATAAAATATGCAGAATTTGAAAATACTGTGTGAAGCATTTTTTTTTGTTTGGCGCATAATTCCCCCAGAAGTAAAAGAGGAGTGCTATATCAAATCACAAAGTTGATAGGAGTTGTAATGTTATTGAGTATGACAATGTCTTGCAATGAATCTGTGATCAGAAGGCTAACTGGAAGTTGCCATTTGAGGGCTAAATCTTCCATGTTTCAGTACAGGCAAATTCCTTTTTCCATTTTGCAATAAGGGAATGTTTGGTTTTTTAAAGAGAATCTCTTTAATAAACAGAGAGTGACAGAACAACATTTTAAAGATATAGAGTAACAAAGTTGGCATGATCTAGGCCAAGGCGGCATAGCTTAAAGGAAACTGCAAAACAAAAATGGAAGGAGAATTAAACCCTGTTCACTGAATGTCATCACTAGCCAATCTATGGGGCAATAAGAAAATATAGGTTAATTTCATTTTGAAAATTCTCCTTCCCTGTCCTGCCTTCCTAAGCAAATGCTCTTGGTACTTACTTTCTCAGTGAAAGTAATCCAAAATGCACCATTCTGTGATAGAACAAATATTGCCTGATTAAAGTGAGACTTCTTATATGAGTAATGACACTATCTGGGATATCTTCAGTGAACAAGGAAATACCAAAATGGACACACAATGCAAGAGAAGAGAAAAATGTTTGTTAAACAGGGTTCTCTGTGCTGGAGTCAGAGTGCAGTTGGGATGAGTATGTTGGTAGGAATGGCATACAGATTATTCAAAAACATCTTGGATTTTCTTAGGTCTATTTACATAGCTCATGGCTATGAAAAATTTTGTGTCCCCTGTGATGCAGTTAGGTTGACCCCACTGTAAACACAGCTAAGTTGACTGAAGAATTCTTCCATCAACCTAGCTACCGTCTCTCAAGCAGGTGGATTTACTAGAGTGATTGAAGAACCCCTTCCATCACTACGGGTCTGTGCTACAGTGACATAGCTGTTATGCTGCAGCTGTGCCATTGTAGCGCTTGTAGTGTAGACTTACCTTTAGGGAGCTGATTGAGTTCCTCTCTATGGTGACAGAGTAACTGAGGCAGATTTTTCTTTACTGGACATTGGAGGGGAAAGTATTAAGTGTTTTGTTATTTAGCTACTGGAAATCTTTGTTCACCCTATGAAACACATTTGATTGGCTAGGAACAGTATTTGGTTCAGAATGGCAGGTTCAAGGCTGAGATTGCAGTAGCCTCAGTCTGGGAGGCCACATTTAAACTGGAAAGAGGAGAACAATAAGATAGAGTCATCATAACGTGTGATAGATCGTTGCTGAAGTATCAGTCCTAAAATGTGTGGAATGTTACAAGATGAAGGGCTGGACTTTTAAATTCTTTGTTAGCCCATCTGACAAAAATTTCAACAGACTCTTCTCTGTCTGTGCCAAATTTCCTTAAATGCAATCTGCTAGTTCAGAGGAGGACATTGATTCTCAGGTTCACAACAGCAGTCAGGTTACAAACATCACAATCCAATTCCTCATCAGGAATTTCAGATTTCCTTAGGAAAAAAATCTCTTAGGAGTCAAGCCAAAACAGAACATGGAACAAGCTATCAACACTATACAGTGCAATATATATAAAATAAAATCACAACAGCTAATAAGAGCAAAGTCAACATGTAATCAAAGCCGATGACAAACTGTCAACGTTATTGTCCAGAATTGTAAGAAGACTAGATATGCATAATTAACAATCTCAAGGAAGAATTTTGATGCCAACATAACAGATCTCGGAGAAGCACAAAGTCTGTCTTTGAAAGTGGCAAAGTATCTCTCCTCAAAATGAAGGAACCAAGGTGGAATTTCCAGGGTTTAAAGGGGAGTTAAGAAAGTAGGAAGGTTTGAAGAAAAAAAAAAGGAATAAAGGTTTCCAAGGTTATATTTTGATATAACTACATATATCTAGATTCTTTTAAAGCATGTGAAAGGTATAACATCAGACTCCAGGGTAGGTTATCACAGTTCGAATCTGCTGAATTTTCAATCAAGTTATATTCATCCAGTTCCAAGCTTGTTAATCAAAAGAAACTGTTCTTCAGATTTTGGGACACCAAGCAGAGATTTTCAATCATACCTAAGTAACAATCCCTATCCCTTAGGACACTGACTTTTTCACAACTGATAGTCAAACGCACACGTAGGAAGACTCTTTGTATGTAGAAATTATTACAGTGTTGTTCCAGTCACAAAAGGGTTAAATCAGAATCCTATTCCATCCACATTAAAAAAAAATGCAACATGGCTTTCATCTTACCACTACGTTACTTTAAAAATCTGTATAATGTAAAACAGACTTGGAAGAATTCTACTTACCAAGAACACAAAAGAACTAAAACCTGGTCTGAACAAATGAAGCTTACTAACAGTCATGCTCCTGTTCTCAAATTAAAAATGCTGGGTGTACTGGCCATTCAAGTTGAGGCTGAAAATGAAGCTCTGTCTTGGCTTATCTGTAGTATACATGCAGTCCATGTTGCATTTCAGGGAAGGAGGTAATCAGTAAAAAACATTCTTGCCCCCAAAAACAGACTATGTGGAGGCCAAGACGAAATTTAGTTAAGCAGCATGCTGGACATGCACATCAGCCCTTTGTTTCTGCAATTCAGTGGCATGTCACTCAGCAGTATGAAAAGGATGCAGGAAGCTAGTTTTATTTCTAGCTCCAGGTCAGATGTGTTGGTCAATCTGCCTAGGAATTTTAAGGTCAAGTCAAATCAGATCAGCAGCTAGTTGCTGATGAATGGTCAAACAGACAGACATACAAACATAATGTAGTTGTAAAAAGTATTTGATTTTGCCTACTCCTCATCCCCAAATTAGCCATATTTTATCAGATCTTTATATCTGAGATTCAAATTGTTCCTAGACAAGTTGCCTTAAACAAATCTAGTAAGCATAATACAATATATTGTTGACAGCTAATTAGGAATTTTCCAAAGCGTCCTTGTGATTACAATGATTACAACTCTAACTAAACTAAACTTATGCCATTTTCCGATCAACACAGTCTTTGGTTACCATGTACTAATTTAGGATTCTTTTCTGGAGTGAAGATATAGTTTTAGTGTCCCACACATTTCAAAAATAGATATTTTAAAATAATGTGCAAATCCTCTGGAGTTATATCACTGTGTACTACGTATGCCAGAATGCTTAGTTTGCTGATTTTTTGAAGATATTGATAGGTTTATGAACCCATTTTAAACTCCTATGTTTTACCTTACCTTGGCAGTTTTAAAACCCATACTTGTCCACTGGGTGGTAGCAAAGTGCACTGTTTCAGACACACTGTAGCCACAACACACTTTAGAGACAAAGGATCCCGGAAAACAGACCACGAACTGCCCACTCTGCTGTACAGTACGGTGCACCTTGATCCCCTCTTTGCACAAGACCTCTGGGGAGATCTAGAGAGAATAAAAATATGAGGAAAAGTTTGAATCATTCTTATAGTTAGATCCCTCTTCATTGGGCACCGCCATGCATTGTGTGTTATGGAAGGGTGATCACATGTAATACTGACACCTCATTAATTTTACCTCCTCTACCATGCCCAATATGAAACACTGAATTTCCAGTGTCCAGAATGTCAATTACTTGGGGATGGAGGTGCGGTTACAACAGTGAGGGCTCTATCTGAAAGTACCACTTTAAAATGTCACTTGCCAACACCTTCAACTGCATTACATGAAAACATGGTGTGATTTAAAACAAATAACTAGCAGGTCTGGCACTTCACACCATTTCACAGTTTTTCTTTACAGAAATACAGTTGCCATTGTTGAAGTAACTAAGCCATTCTAAAAACGGTCAGAGAATAAATCTGCCTTTCAAGGTCCAAGCAGAGCTACTTATATATAAAACATATTTAACATCTAAAAGCATGTTCTATTACATGCGTATTAGGTAAGACATGTTAAACACTGGAAGCTAAGAACAGTTTAAGGAATTTACTATTACACAGAATTCCTGGTTTCAATAAACAAGGCCTAGAAAATATCAATATATGAAAAATGCCAGAAATTAACCTACTCCTCTTCACCTGTTCTTTCCCAGTTTTACAATATCCAAGTTCCCTATTAATGAATGGCCAAAAATTTTAATTGGCACAGAGCTCCAGGTCAGCATAACTTACATCCTCAAAATGTAGCTTTCTAGTACAACATAAGAACAGCCACACTAGGTCAGACCAATGGTCCACATAGTCCAGTATCCTGTCTTCCGACAGTGGCCAATGCCAGATGCTTCTGAGAGAATGAACAGAACAGGTAATCATTGAGTGATCCATCCCTATCATCCACTCCCAGCTTCTGGCAGTCAGAAGCTATGGACACCTAGAGCATGGGGTTCTATCCCTGACCATCCTGGCTAATCGCCATTGATGGATCTATCCTCCATGAACTTACCTAATTCTTTTTTGAACCCTATTATACTTTTGGCCTTCACAACATCCCCGGCAGAGAGTGGTTGACTGTGCATTGTTTGAAGTAGTACTTCCTTTTGTTTGTTTTAAACCTGCTGCCTACTGATTTCATTGGGTGACCTCTGATTCTTGTGTTATTTGAAGGAGTAAATAACATTTTCTTATTCACTTTTTCCACCCCTCTCATGATTTTATAGACCTTTATCATACTCCTTAGTTACCTCTTTCCTGAGCTAGGAAGTCCCAATCTTCTTAATCTCTCCTCATACAGAACCTGTTCTACACCCCTAGTCATTTTAGTTGCCCTTCTCTGTACCTTTTCCAATACCAAGGTTTTTTTTTTTTGAGATGGGGGGTGCAGATCTTCACATAGTATTCTAAATGTGGGTGTACCATGGATTTAGATAGAGGCATTATATTTCCTGTCTTATTATCTATCCCTTTTCTAATAGTTCCTAACAGTGTTATCTTTTTTGACTGCCCCTGCACACTGAGCAGATGTTTTCAGAGAACCATCCACACAGATTCCAAGATCTCTTTACTGGGTGGTAACAGCTAATTTAGACCCCATCATTTTATATGTACAGTTGGGATTATGTTTTCTAATAAGAATTACTTTGCATCTATCAACACTGAATTTCATCTGCCATTGTGTTGCCCAGTCACACAGTTTTGTGAGATCCCTTTGTAGCTTTTTGCAGCCTGCCTGGGACTTAACTATCTTGAGTAATTTTGTATCATGTGCAAATTTTACCACCTCACTGTTTACCCCTTTTTCCAGATCATTTATGACTATGTTGAACAGGACTGGTCCCAATACAGATCCCTGGGGGACACCATTATTTACCTGTCTCCACTCTGAAAACTGACCATTTATTCCTACCCTTTGTTTCCTACCTTTTAACCAGTTACTGATCCATGAGAGGACCTTCCCTCATCTCATGTCTGCTTGTTTTGCTTAAGAGCCTTTGGTGCAGGACCTTGTGAAAGGCTTTCTACACTATCTCCACTGGATCAGAAGCTGATTTAAACGATAGGTTGCATACCACAGTTACTAGTTCTCCAATTTCATATTTGAGCTCCTTTGGAACTTTTGGGTGTATACCATCTGCTCCTGATGACTTATTACTGTTTAACATATTAGTTTGTTTGAAAACTTCCTCTAATGAGACCTCAATCTGGGACAATCCCTCAAATTTGTCACCTAAAAAGACTGACTCAGGTGTGGGAATCTCCCTCACATCCTCTGTAGTGAAAACTGATGCAAAGAATTAATTTAGTTTCCCTGCAATGGCCTTATCTTCTTTGAGTGCTCCTTTAGTGCCTCAATCGTCCAGTGGCCCCACTTACTGTTTAGCAGGCTATCTGCTTCTGATGTACTTAAAACATTTTTTGCTCTTAGCCTTTGGCCAATTGCTCTTAAGATTCTTTTATGGCCTGCCTAATTATATTTTTATACTTGAGTTGCCAGAGTTTATGCTCCTTTCTATTTTCCTCAATATGATTTAACTTCCAGTTTTTAAAGGATTCTTTTTTGCCTCTAACCACTTATTCTACTTTGTTGTTTAGCCATGGTAGCTCTTTTTTGGTCCTCTATGTTTTTTAATTTCGAGTATACATTTAATTTGACCCTCTACTGTGGTCCTTTAAAAAGTTTCCTTGCATCTTGCAGACACTTCA
Source organism: Dermatemys mawii (assembly GCA_007922305.1). Lineage (NCBI taxonomy): Eukaryota > Metazoa > Chordata > Testudines > Dermatemydidae > Dermatemys > Dermatemys mawii. Next base: position 28,565,936 of record ML677334.1, read on the forward strand.
ATTTTGGGAATGTACCTTTTAATTTCTGTTTAACTACCTTCCCCATTTCTGTGTAGTTCCCCTTTCTGAAATTAAATGCTGCTGTGGTGGGCTTCTTGGGTATATTCCCTACACCCACTGTGATGTTCAATTTATATTACAGTCACTATTAACAAGTGGTTCCAGTTATATTGACCCATTGGACAGATCCTGTGCGCCACTTATAACTAAATCAAGAATTGCTTCTCATCTTGTGGATTCCAAGACTATCTGCTCCAAGAAGCAGTCATTTAAGGTGTCAAGAAATATCATCTCTGCATCCCCCAAGGTGACATGTACCCAGTCAATATGAGGATAGTTGAAATCCCCCATTTTTACTGGGGTTTTTTGTTTGTTTATTTCTTTTTTTGTAGCCTCTCTAATCTCCTTGAGCATTTCATAGTAGTCATTCTGGTCAGGCAATCGGTAGTATATCCCTACTGCTATTATCTTACTAGTGAAGCATGGAATTTCTATCCACAGAGATGGTTAGCTTTATTTGTTTTTTTGACAAAGTACCCAGGGAAAAAAAAGCGTATTACATTTTCATTTTTAAATGCTTAAAATAGAAAGTTAGAGAGACAAGGTGGATGAGGCAACATATTTTATTGGATCAACTTCTGTAAGAGGAAGACAAGCTTGCAAATTCAAAAGCTTGTCTCACTCACCAACAGCAGTTGGTCCAATAAAAAAATAGTATCTCATCCACCTTGTCTCTCTCATATCCTGGGATTGACACAGCTACAACACCACTGCATACAGAAAACAGGGAGTATCAACTATAAAGTAAACAAAGGAGCTGAACTCTAAGTACCCGTAAACATCTAACTACTCAGCTCCATGACGGACATTGCAAAAGACAACAGGGACTCATCTGCCATGACAGAGATTTCATTTGTGAAAATGTTGGACATACGTATATTTCACATGTTTAAAAGGGTTGTGGGTGCTTTTGAAAAGAATGGACATTTACTGCCAGGCAGGATTAACCTTTATTTCAGCATTTTGCAGAATTGGAAAATACTGGAAATATTGTGTGGTAAATGTTGCTGCAGGCAGCAAAGGTCCAGACTTACTGGCAATGTTTTGCTTTTTAAAATCAAAAGCAATAACATTTGTGAATTAAAAAAAACAAAACACCCTTCTGATTAGCACTGGATTCTCACAGATACAAAACAAAATTCAACTTACCATTACATTGCTTTCAAGCATTTCCAGCCCTGGAGTGCCATTGGCTTGCAGCAGGGTATGTACCACATCATCAAGTTTGTTCTCTTCCGCAGCAGGAATGCAATACCTGTTTGTTTTTAAAAGAACATGGAAAGAGCATTTATTATGTAGTTAATGGTGTTCCCTGCCTTATTCAGCAAAGGGAAGGATTGACCAAATCCACTCCAAAGCAAAAAGCAAGTGAAAATAAATTAAAACAGCCCTCTCCCGTCTGCCGCCGCCCCCCGCAGCAGTTTTGGCAAGACCCTTCAGATTCATGCGAAGTTATTTATTTGGACTCAAACCTACAGTATTTATGGTAGTCAAAGGAAAAGAAAAGGTTGAAATGATTACAAGCTATCCCCAAAGCAGAACATGCGACAACTCACTACTCTACAAAATCAGAGAGGAGAAAATCAGTAAGATCCTGATAACTACAGTACCAAGGATATCAGCAATCAGGTTGCCATCTTCTCAGCACCTACACTGCATATCGTCACACTAATCTTTACTTTAAATGACTATATTTGTTACATATGCTTAAATCAACTTAAAACATGAGCCACATTTTTTTCTTCAATAAAAACAGATGTTTGTGGTCCCAAATCAGTAACAGAATACAGATATTGGAACTTACATTAGAAATATTTGATTAATAAAAGCAAAAAATATTCCAAGATCATCTTCCTCCACTTAACTGACAAGTCTGAAGTTCACCTTTCCTCCTTTTCCCTGCAAGAGAAGCCACCAAATGCCTAAAACACAGCAGGCAGCACAGGAAGAGGTTTAAACTGGGTGCTGAATTACAGGCATCCCATGTTCTCTCACCTCCTCCCATATTTTGCTAGCCACCAAAGTGGAAAAATTATGCACAGTCCCATCTGTGCTCATGGCCATTAGCGTTCTCCCAAGCAGAAGTGGCATGAAACACTCTAGGGATATCTTAGCTAAGTTTTATGCAGCTGGGGAACTGCCACTGCGCAAGATATATAGGTGTGATCTGGCTGATGAATAAAGACTGAAAGGGAAGCAGAAGTAGAGACACATACACAGCATGGGGAAAGAAATGTAGAAGAGAAACACTATCAGTATTATCATTATTTCATGATATTGCAGGGTCCCCAATCAGGCGATGCACTGTATACATGCAATAAAAGGCCAGCTCCTACTTCAAAGAGTTTACAATCTTAGTGTAACACAAAAAAAGAATAGGTGTAAAACAAACAGGGAGATGAACAAGATAATAGTTATAATAATAATAATATAACAAACAGCTGTCTCGGCACACCAGTATAGAAATTTTCCAAACCATGCCTCCCGCAACCTCTCCTTCCCTCCTCCTCCAAAGAAGGGTGGCTTTCCTGTCATTTAAAAGAGTATTAGGAATACCCAATCTCCCCACTCCTGAAAACTCCCAGGCAAAACTGAAATTAAAGCTATGAGAGAAATGCAGCAAATGAGATCAATGAAATACTTTCTTAAATGCATGAAAGTTGAAACATCTGTGGTGAAGGAGACAAGCTCAGAAATGGATGATCTTTAAAAGATCCAATTTTCCTTCATTACGGTGCCTTAAAGGGAGAGTAAGAGGGAGAGCAGAGTCTGTGTGGGTTTACCATTGAACTGTGAAATTTCAGCTACATGCTCTCCAATTTTTTCTGTGCAGAAAAGCCCTTGGTGCAGCGGATGTTTCTTATAAGAATGTCTATATGGAATCAGACCAGTAGTCCATCTAGCCCAGTATCCTGTTTTTTGACAGAGGCCAATGCCAGATGCTTCAAAGGGAGCGAACAGAATAGGGCAATCATCAAGTGATCCATCCCATTGCCCACTCACAGCATCTGACAATCAGAGGTTTAAACATACTCAGAATATGGGGAGGCATCTTTACCCATCCTGGCTAATAGCCATTGATGGATCTATCCTCCATGAACTGACCTAATTCTTCCCGCAGCCTCCATTGGACCAGAGCAGCGAACCGCGGCCAGTGGGAGCTGCGATCGGCTGAACCTGTGGATGCGGCAGGTAAACAAACCGTCCGGGCCCGCCAAGGGTGCTTACCCTGGGGAGGCCACGTACCAAGGTTGCCAATCCCTGTTCTACTTTAAAAAAAATAATCTCTGAAAAAACTAATTCTATCACATGGGAAATTACTGACCCTCACATTATTCATCAGCAGGGTTTGAACCTTTAGATCCACCGCTCAGACCTTTGTCCCTTGACCTAACAGAGTAACTCAGAGCAGTAGTAGATTATTATCCTTTATGTGGACCAACACTAGAGGAGATGGAACACCTTGCCAGTGGGTTACACAAGATAATTGCTGGCAGCAGAGGAATGGTGGGACGAAAGATTCTTGGGTTCCACCCAGACTGTAGAGGGAAGCATGGTTTAGGGGCAACCAAATCATCTGTCCCTGCTCCCAGCTGTGGCCCCCAATTGCTGGCTTAGGGTTGGCCAGGTGCCCGGTTTTTGACCAGCAGGGACCTGACAGTGTCTGGTCAACACTGCTGACCAGACACTAAAAGCCCAGTTACCCCCAGTAACCGGCCTCCACCACCAGGGGAGGGAGTGGGAAAAGCTGCTGCTGGAGCCTGGAGATGCACTCAGGGATGGCTCCGGCAAGAGATGTACCAGTGGCTCCCCCTCCCCCACCCCACTCATTTCCCCCACCCTGGCTGTGGGTGTGAGGGGGCACAGACCAGGGAGGACACGACTGAAAAAATTTGGGGACCGTGGCAGAAGAAAGTGAACTGAGAGCACAAGAGAGAGACACCTCTGCTCTCAGTTTTGATATTTGGTGCCACAACAGCTAGGAGCAGCAATTGCAGGTAAAGTCCTCAGCCCAGGTCTGGAGCCTGTTCAGTGTAGATGGGATTAAAATTGCCAGCCTCTATATTTCTACTGAGCATGTACAAATGGCAATTTTCAGAGGCTTACAACTCACCCAAAGGTGAGTGGATTTTCATGGGAACAGCAACAGGCACATCCCTGATACAAGGGTCACGCCCTGCCAAATATGAAATCACTGCTTAAAAGCATGGAGGTGTTAGAACTTCTAAAAAAAATAGGAGAATGTAAGATATTTTTTTTTTTAAAAAAAAAACACTTGCAAAACAATGTACTTTCCCCTAATCTCATTTCAGGGGCACCTTCATTGCTTTTGCTGAAACTTTCCAAAGAAATTTAGCTTGGGGCTAACGGCCAGGATGGAAAATATCAGGCCAAACAGTTAAAATCTGGTAAAGTTCTACACAACCAAAAAAAGTGTCATTGGCAACCTTAAATGATAGAGTGCCACCAGCTCTGACTATAATAAAATGTGAAAAACAAACAAACAATCTCCCCTCCCCTACCCCCTAAAAATATTGTTATAAAATTAATAGCATTCGCATGACACTTGCAAGCCATTACAATTCACTTTGATTGTATATTGCCTCATTCCCCAGGTATGGAACTGTCTGGTCTTAGACAGACTTTAAGCTCTTCATCGCATGGACAGCCTCTTATTCTAAGTTTGTTCCTAGGACAATGGGGCCCAGATCCTGGTAGGGACATTTAGCTGTGACATAAGCTCACCTGTATTCACACAGCTCGGCACAGAACCACCGCTCAAGTTTAGCACCATTAATACTAATAAGACTTTAAATAATTTTAATTAGTAATTAAGAGGGTAACTGAACATCTCTGTATGTTTGGTTTTCTTGAAATCTTATAAAGCACTTTAAAGTACAATGTATGGTATGTTCCAAGCATCATTAGATGTTATAATTCAGCCTCCATGCATCAAAGTTTTATAATCAAGGGGTTTCTTAATTATTTTATTACATTTTTGTTTAATCAAGGTCTACAAGTTTAGCTGCTTATACTGTTCTTATTGTAGAGCAGATCATTTCAGGATAAGGTAGTACTACAGGAATAACACAGATAAGTATATTATATGCTGGCACCATCTGCTTCCAATGATTCTACTATCAGCTGTTGTACTTCCATTACAATCTGAGCAATATTATGTAATGACTACAGTAAGCAGCAGCCACCTCCAAGCAAATGTGTGAGCATGTGTTAAACCTATTTGCAAAAGGTGCCCACAAAACACAAAATGTGGCTACAAGAAGTTACACACTCTCAACCATCCACATCAAAATGTTAGAGGGATGTGGCTTCAAAGGCAGGTATCACTGGGTACAAATTAAAAATGTGTGTGTGTTTTGGTATCTAAAGAGTTCCAAAATATCTTGTGAAGAAGAAGAGTGGGGACAGTTTAGCAGAAGGATGGGATCAATCACCTTAGAAATAAGAATATAAAGCTGGCTTGAACAAATCTCTCTATATGTCAGTCTAAGAAAATCCTGCCTTGACTGACTGTCTTTTGGATTCCAAGTGTTCAGAAACATTTTGCTGAGTGAAATCTACAAAAAGCCGAAATGGTTTGCTACTAAATAGCCTAAAACAGAGACTGGAAGAAATATTCAACCTCTTTCCTTTAGAAGTGGTTTTTCACTTAGTTTATACCATACCACTTGTCATGAAATTTGATAGACTTTCCCATTAAATCTGTAATCACAGAAACTTCATTTTCTGATGTGACTCATTCAGGCAAAATGCAATAGACATACTGCAGTGGCTTCCAACCTTCCTACCAAGAGCCACTGGGGCTCTGAGTAATGGGACAAACCGCAGGGATACTCACCAAATGCAATCAGCACCAGTGTGTAAGTAGTCAATGTATGGAAGGTGATTTTGGTCTCGAGACCAGCATGAGGTAGAAAAGACCATGCCAATATTTAGCCAAGGAATTGTCACTCCTAAAATACAGGAATTAAAAATAAACTTGAATAGATTAGAATGTCAATTAAAAATAAATGACATTTTTGCAGCACATTTCAGCTGAAAAGCGTGCTTCTCCATTGAGTTGACCCAGGAGTTTTGAATGAAATGGTCACTAACATTACAGTAACTGGTTCTTCAAGGTACACTGTCCATATATAGTCTACTCTTGGTGTGCAGGCACCCAGTGCACCCGAGTCTGAATTATCCTGGCCAGCGATGTTTGCTGGGGTCATGCCTGCACCCTGAATATTTTTGTGCTTCCCACCAAGGGCATAATGGACAGGGCAGCCCAACCCACCTCTCAGTTCCTTCATCAATACAGAATCCAGATATTATCAGAATTTGTAGGAACAGGAAACAAAGACAGGTTGTGAAATGATATATGGAGAACACATCTCAAAGCAGCAGTTACTGTAAGAAAGCCAACTGCTTTTTCATATATATTCCACTTTTGATAATTCACATGAAGTGACCTAGATCCAACAACTCTCAAATAGCTGCCCTACAAAAGTCTGGGATGGGAATGTTTCTCAAAGACGCAACTGAGGTTGCTTGTACTCACTTGAGTGAGTTGTGACATTCCTTGACAAAGCTATATTTACCAATCTACAGAAGTTTGTATCAAAGTCTTTGTCTGAAATGGCTTGTCCTTTAATCCTGTCTCCACAGGTTATGAAAAATCTAGAGGATGTCTTAGTTCTGTCTATAGAGAATGAAAACTCACCTAGAACACCTGGAGTGTGGCGCTTCACTTCACCTTTAACGTATTTTGAAGAGGAAAAAAATAGAGGCAGGAGAATAACGTGATTTAAATGAAAGGCAGACTACTTTTGGTAAAAATTTAGGGTGAAAATTATCCTAAAAAATTCTCAATAACACCCTGTTTTTATGAAAAATCAGATACGGGAGCCCAGACATCAACGCTTGTATCTCCCCCTCTCTTCAGGCTGATGTTATCACTACCAGGAAGGCTGTTTTTATGGAAAGATGAAAAAGAACTTGTGTCGAAAGGTCTAAGAGTTGGGCCTATTAACCCTGTGAGAACAGTATTTAGATCCCAAGGAGGGGGAGGTTCTCTAACTTTCATAAGAATCTGGCCAGTGTGGGGTGTGAGAATGTAGAAGCCACTTACAATGGACAGCGGAGAGCTGAGATGGTTGCTAGATGACCTCTTAACAAGCTCACAGATAGTCCAGTTTGTCTAGAATCTTTGCTCGAAATGGTGGTAACTGTGGTGTTGTGACCAGATCATGAATGTCTTCCATTTAGCAGCATAAATGTGTCTAGCAGAGTCTTTTCTGTTATGGACAGGGACACTTTGTACTGCACATGAGGAGGTTCTTTCTACTGACGTCAGTCAGCCAGCATTTATGCTGTGCAATGTCGGGAATGTGGGATGAAGGATTTTGCCGTGCCTCTAATTATGACCTCTGGTTGGAGAGCTATGTGTATTGATCGTTGAATGGAAAGATTCTTCAGGCCTGATACCAGAACCGTCCTGGTCACGCTGGAGCTACCATATGGCAGAGTCCAGTCTGAGCTTCCTGAAAGCAGTGGGGATTAATGGAATTGGAGGATAAGTGTACAGGATGCCTGATGACCGTGAAATCGGGAATGCATCAGGCAGTGACCCCTGACTTAGTCTCCCTCTGAAACAGAAATTTTGACATTTCCTTTTTGCTTTTTTGGCAAAGAGGTGTATGCTGGGATGACTACACTTGAGAGAGGTCTTATGTTGTCATCTATCAACCTGTAAAGATTGCTTGAAAACTGCTCACTGAGGTGATCTGCCAGCACATTCTGTATTCCTGGCAGATGAACAGCCTTCAGAGTAATTTCATGATGGATACAAACGTTCCAAAGATGTATATCCTCTTAACAGGAAGGAGTAGACCATACTCCCCAATGCTCATTTACATAAAATGCTATTTGCTCCAGGACATTTCTGTAGAGCCTTGCTTCCTGAGGAGTCCATGTTGCTAGTGGTGATCATCTAAATGGGCTTTCCATGCTAAAGTAAAAGAATCTGTCACTAATGTTTTTGATGGTGGTGAAGTGCTGTCCCTTTGCAGACTTTGAAGAGCCCCTTCCACCAATTTAATGACAGGACTTCTGGTGGAACATGTATTAGGCTGGATGGGAAACATTTGCTTGGCTGATACAAAGTACAAAGCTCAAACATCCCTGCACGCAACAGAAGTCTGGCAGGCTGAATTACAAAGATGCAGGGGACATGTGTCCTAGCAATCAAAAAAAATGCTCACTGATACCCTGTGCAGGTCAACGGATAGGTCTACTATGACTTGGACTCTCTGGTGGTAGACCAACCATCACTGTTAGGGAAACCAGCATGATTGCTATGAATGTTATTTTTTGTGTTGAAGTCCATATTGATTTCTCTTTGTTTTGTTTAAGGCCTAGAGAGGCGAACAGTTGCAGAGTTTGTTAAATGGAGTCTATTACCTTGCTGGCGCAACTTTCCATGAATGAGCTAGTCATCAAAATACAGAAAAACGTGGACTCCATGTCTTCTGATACGGTAAATGGCTGTCATCATTAGCCATTTTATGAAGACCCTTCGTGCTGCTGGTAGGTCAAATGGTGATTCCCTGTGCTAAAAGCAGCAATTGCCCACGTGAAACCTGAGATATCTTCTGTGGGCAGGCAGGCTAGCTATATAAAAGTGTCCGGGAAGTCGAGAGCTTGGAATTATTCTGATCTAAGCTTGGAATTATAGCGGTCAGAGTCAACATCCTGAACTTGACCTTGCAGATGAAGGTGTTCAGCTGTATGAGGTTCAGAATGGTCTGCCGGCTGCCTTTCTTTTGGGGAATCAGACAATAATGAGAATAAAATCCCTTTCCCCTGTGTTCTTGAGGAATTTCTTCCACTGCTCCACGACTGAGAAGTGACTGCACCTTCTGATACAGCATGCCTTCAATGAGAGGGATCTCTGAATAGGGATGGGAAAGGCAGGTTGAGGAGAGAGTCTGGAACTGGATGGAATAACATATAAACTACAGTTTCCAGGACCCAGCAGTAACCCAGTTGGTGCTCCAGGACCCATTCATGAAATTAATTATTCCCAAATTAAGGGGATATAAATGGAAGAGCCAAGGGGGTTAGCTTTAGACCAAGAAGTCAAATCTGCTGCCTTTATGTTGACTGAGGTTATCGGCAGAGGCAGTGGTGTGGATCTCGATGACCTCCTTCTGGGAAATTTCAGGTATTTCCTAGGTGGTTCCAGGCTGTGTGCATGGAGGGTAAAAGGATTGCCTCTGTTGTGGTTAGCATTTAAATTGCTTACACTTTGGTGCAGGAGTGTGGACTCCTAAGAATCTCAGTGTGGCACACGAGGCATTTAGGTCTCGTCTGTTTCACACTAAAGAGTTCAAATTCCTCAAAGGGGAGATCCTCAACTGTTATTTGAGCTTCTTTAGGGATCCCTGAACTGTGGAGCCAGAAGCTCCTCATAGGAATTGAGGTGGCCATAATCTAGAGCAGCAGTTTTCACCTGGGAGTCCATGAGCACTTTCACAGGGGCTGCAGAGCCCTGCCACTGAAACCCAGTGTCCCCCATGGGGCTGAAGCAGGGAGTGGCACAGAGCTGAAGCCCCAAGCGCTAGTGCCCCCCGTGCGGCTGAAGCTCCAAGGTGCCCTTCCCCTCCATGGGCTGAAGCGGGAAGCAGCACAGTGCTCAAGCCCTGAGCCCTCTAACTCCCCTGCAGCCAGGACCTGTGTGGGGCTGAAGCCATGAGCCACAGCACCTCTTGTGGGGCTGAAGTCGGGAGCAGTGCAGGGCTGAAACCCCCTGCTTCCCTGCTGCCATGGGCAGAAACCTTGAGCCCCGGGCAGAGTTGAGAAGCAAAGGATGTTGCCCCCCAAGCTGCAGTGCCTTAGCCAGAGTGGGGTGGTCCTGGGAGCAGCTCTACCCACCCCCAACTTTGTCCTCTCCCTCAGTCCCCCTCAGGCCCCACCCTCTGGCCAGGTCCTAGGCAGGAAGACAGAGTCAGGCAGTGAGGGGGAACTGCTCCTCTGGCTGATGGTGCCAGGGAGTGGGCAGCCATGACATTTCTCCTTCTGCTGCTGGTGCCTGGGGTTGCATCTGCTCCTCAGCTCCCAGCCTCATTTGACTGCTCATGAAGCCAGCCACAGCTGCCCAGGCAGCTCCAGGCTCAGCCAAGCCCTTGGGGAGTAGCCACCAGCACACAGCCCTGGACAGGTGAGTCACCTGATGAGGTGAGTCAGGGGCTGGAGGTGGCACTCCCTGCTAGCAGAGCTGGCCCGAGCCCTGTCGGCCCTTCTCCCCTCCCTGCAATTAGAAATCAAACTACACCTAAGCCACAAGGTCCCACCTGAGCCCCAGAGTTTTTCTAACATGTTGAGGAGGGCTTCTGAAAGAAAAAGGTTGAGAACCCCTGCTCTAGAGGCTGTATCTGCAGCATGTAGGGATGCCTATAGGAATACGTGTGCCATGAGCTGACTCTCAGCCATGATATACGTTGCCTAGGGGAAACTTGTCTATAAATTTGGTCATAAAATCCCAACAAGGCTTGGAAGCTGATAATTCTCATTTGGAGGCTACACATTGAATATTTCTTTTCTCCAAATACATCTAATTTTTTGGGTTACCACGGTCATTGGTATTGATTTTTGCTGATTCAAATGAACCTGATGTAGGATGTGTCTAAAATTGTTCAAATCCCTGGATGGGAATTTAGTAGCAATGGTCTGCTCTCTTCAATGTTGGTCCCGGAATGTCTTATAGTCATCTGAGGTGGAAGCTAATGACTCAGTAACTTCCGCCTCATCCAGTGATGATGAGTCTATATGGACTAGGACAGGATGGTCTTCTGTCTGGGTCTCCTCATCTGAGCCTTGACCAGTCTGTTTTGCAGGTAGTGGAGCAATTGGCCTAGTTGTAATGCCCCATATGTAAAGACTGGAATGCTGATGCAGGTCTTTTAGCATGATGCATTTCCCTTGGAGCCCTATACGGCCAACAATGCTGATGGGCAAAAGCAGGAGATATTCAAGGGGTAGGGTATCAGACAATAGTATCCCTTCTTGAACTTCTGTGGCTGCTGTAACAGGAAGCAGTCCATGACATTCTCGCAGGTGTGAACTATCCTGAATATCTAGACAACAAGGAACAACCTGGTGAAACCTCCCCTAGTGCTTTCAGAGTAGGAAAAAGCATATTCCTCCAGATCAGACGCTGTGCCAAATGGTGTGCTGGAAGCCCCCATGGAATGTGCTTTGGCTGGTACTGTAGCTGTATGCAGCACCAGTGTCAGGAGAGCTGCTGGTTCTTGGAGGAGGCACCTTCCCCACCACCAGTAGTGAGGAATTTGCTATCAAGGAGACCAATAGATCTTTAGACACCCTATTGGATTTTGGTGGTGAACATGTTAGTACTGAAGTCAAATTAGGTGGACTGCATTGGAACCAGGAGCGTTGGTGCTGAGGGGTCAGAACCAGGCATTTATGCAGGACGACAAAAGAGAGTCCTGAAGCATGAAGACTTGTGCCTGAATGGGTGCCAGTGGGGCCTTGTGTCACCCTTGACCTCTGAGACCAGTAACAATTAGTGGCTCTTAAAGTAAAGGATCTGGGGAGGAGGAATCTCTGTCTCTTTTCTTTATGAACCTCGTGGTCTTTCTTCCTTATCTTTATTAAACAAGACTCCCTGGCTCTCTTAGGAAAGGATCTAAAGATGACACATCTCTCTATAATGTACCCCTTACCAGACACAATATTCATCAGGTGTGCCCACCAGTAAGGGGCACTGCAGCCTTGCACAGAGAAGTTTTGGATTGTTCAGTCATACTGTATATCTGCACTGCAGTCTGAGGTGTGACTGCACACACATAGGCATACCCTTCAATCCAGCTAGGGCCGCTAAAAACAACAAGGGAGATGCGGCAACATGAGCTGTACAAGCCCACTGGGGACCAAACTTGTGTTACTAGCCCATGCTGCCATAATCTTCATTGCTATTTTTAGCCATGCTAGCAAGAGTAAAGCTAACATAGGCATGCCAACCCCTGCTGCAATTATACCTCTCAGTGCAGTGTAGCCAGACCCAGAGGAGAGTCCTACCTCCTTCTTACCAAAGGAGGTAAGAGGTAAGCAACAGGCAATTGGGGCTGCCCCACCCTTTCTGTCCTCTGCTGGAAGCACGGCCTCGACACCGCTGGCCAAGAGAATCCAGACTTGAGTACCAGGCACATGTGCACCAAGAGTGGAATATATATGGACAATGCATCTTGAAGAACAACTTTTTGCCTCTTCCAGAGCAGGGTGAATAATTCACAAAGAATAATATATTAAACAACTTTAGACTCTTTCAGCTCATAAAACATAACTACCAGGAGATTGCAATGGCCATGAATTTATTAGTTACTCAAATATCTTTTTTTAATTTTCTACTTTTTGGTTATTGATCAATCCATAATTCAAGGTTAGTTTTGATTGGTCAAATAAGTCACTAGAAACTGTATTTGTTCTCTGTGACAGTACTTCAACACTGATACTTGTACATGTGATCATGAATTCTGCTTTCAGTGCACCTTTTTTAAAACCACTTTAAAACCTGAATGAAGTCCAAATGAATATTCACAGTAAATTTTGTCATTATTTTGCCCAGCATTGTGTTCTGGATTCTATAAATACGGAAGCAATATCTCAATCATTCATCACCCTGAGGCAAAATGTTCAGACAGATGTACAAGTAATAGTGAAAAGGGACATTACAAGGAGAAGTAAGTGCTCACGGGTATATGGTCCCAACTGTTCATCAGTTCTGACCCTATGGATCACTTTTTATGCCTTGAAACACAAAATTCTGCAGGGCAATGTCCATCCATTTGGGTTAGAAAACAAATCAGCACCTTTCTAGGCCTAGGGAAAGTGCCCATTTCCACAGAACAGATTGAGGATAAATTGGAAGTCATGTCCCAACCCAGCACAGTTATAAATGCTGCAACAAGCGGAGGCTTGTTTGGTGTCCCTGTGGAGAACTGGGACATATTTGCATTTTTTTTTTAATAGATAGCATATGCCTCTCAGTTTATCTGGGTGACATTATCCTGCCTGAAGGCCAGGAGTTAAATCAAAGGCAATTGTAAAGGGGAAACCAATCAGGAAGCAAAACAATGGCAAAGAGAAGGCTCTGAAGGGCAGAAGCTATCAATTGTGGAATACCCCGTGTCTGGCTCCCTCCCGGCTGAAATGGATTGCTCTTCCCAAGGTGAAAAGACTAGAATCCTAGGCAGTCCTAAATCTCAGAGACCCTAGAAAAGGGGCGGTGAAGAGGAATTGCCGAGCCAAGAGAAGTGGCTCAAGATATGTTGGGGAAAGCTGACAGACTGACTGAGGCACAGAGACATGGAACGTGCTGCAACAAGGCAGTGTGCTTCTTCCTGCCACAGAGAGAATTAGCAGGGCTAAGAGGTATATACACAAGCAGGCAAGGAAAGTTTAAGGCATAAATTTAGGCCTTTTATTGTTTTACTCTTTGCTCTGCATGCTTTGTACCTTTGAGGAATGAATAAATAATACTTTGTTTTGCTGAAGCTGTTTCAGTGTCACTGCAAACACATGCTGTGATAGCTGTGAAACTCACCCATGTCAAAACCCAGCTGGGCCTGTGTCATTAACAGGGTTGGAAACCAAAGGGCTGCAACCCAGAGAGCCAATCTAAGAGTGGCTGGGCTGCATGATTTCACCCAGAGTGAGGTGCAGGTAGCCAGGCTTACCATGTAAGGGGGGCACTTGAGAAGGACTGAATGGGGTCTAAGGCACAGTTCACCCTGTAGCCATGACAATCCCAGTCATTAAAACATACAATGCCACTTGCACCTCTGTCATTTTAAACAGTGGGTATACACATAGCTTTCTTCAGTAAAAACTGCACAGAACAAAACTGATTCTGGCCGCTCCAGACTATGCCAGAATTGTTGACTCCTAATACCACACAGAACACTGGGGAGAAAAAATCTGCTTACCAGGCACAGCACCAAGATGTCGCAGGATGGATCCTGTATTATTAGGAAGGACTGTAAGGTTCCACCCATGCCTGGTGAATGAAGTGATACACGTATTGTTATGTGTCAACATTAAAAACAAACTGGGCTTATAGTTGCTCTACATCTCAAACATCTGAAGTCATTGTTTTGACCAATAGTCTTATATGGATTCTGTAATGAATAGAATAGTTGTTGCAAAACAGGCAAAATGCCATAAAAATCCAAATTATTTATCTAACTTTACCTTGAGAATGGTTCAGATTTTCCCACAGGAAAGCCGCTCCCATGAGTGTTGGTATCCACTTTCCCACAGTGCACTGCTACATGGCAATCCTTCTGTTCCACTAACCTCCAGTACTCTTGCTATAGCAGAAGAAGGCAGTAGTAAATTTTTAGTCCAATGGACAGAGTGAGAAAACTCCTCTAAATGTTCGGCAATCAACAGAAGGTTACAGTCCACTTATACACTCAGTGCTGCTCCTCAACAAAACATCTCCTCTTAGAGATGGATATACAGAACTTTAAAAATAAAAATGAATTAAGACTTAACATCCCTTCTGAAGACTGTTTATTTCCATTTTACAGATGGGGAAACCAAGACAGAGAGTGAAGTGACTTGTGCAGACTCACACAGGAAGATTTTCGCAGAGACAAGAACAGAACTCCGATCCCCTGACTTTCATGCTAGTGCTTCAGCCAAAAGACCAACCAACCCTCTTGCCTGTGTTTAACTTGTCAGTACCTTTATTGGAAAGATATTAAGTAATGTCAGAAGGAAGAGCAGGGACATCATCTTCATTCTCTTCCTGCATCAGACACCTTCAACCAGTCTACTGTGCTGCTTTGCGATTTAACTTTGCAGAGCCATCCCTAAATCCTCCATACAGAAAGACTTCCCATCCCTAAGTGCTCACTTGCCCCTCACCTCTATTTCAGCTACCGAAGGCTCCTTGCTGAAGCACATGTTCATGATGTTTCTTGCCGTCCGGTAAAAGGTTGTTAAAGAAACAGACCTACCCTGTGAATCAAGAGAACACAATTAAAAGTGCAAATAAAAATGGTACCTCACCCCCCCACACACACCCAGTGTTATTTACTGTGCAAACCTTACCTTCCTAAGCCCAAGACCGGGAAAGGGGAAAGGACAGAATGTTCTCTAAGCAGGGGCGGCACCAGCACACCAACTGTGTGCCTGGGGTGGCAAGCCGCGGTGGGTAGTCAACCGGTAGTTTTAGGGCGGCAGTCTGGCGGCTTTCGGTGGTGAGTAAGCAGAAGCTCTGGGACCGATGGACCACCCGCAGAAACGCCGCCGAATGCCGCCTGACTGTCGTGCTTGGGAAGGCAAAACACATAGAGCCATGTGTCTCTAAGAATAGGTAGAACAGAGTCCATTGATCTAATATACATTTCTTCCTGGAGCAAGTATTTCAAATGCCATTAAAAGCAGTAGAGGATTCCAGCTTTTACTGTGGCAAGCAGCAGCTGATACAGCAAGTGAGCCTATGCAGATGACATTTTAAAACTTGCACCAAGTCAGTTTCCATTTTTAAGGTCTCACTTGTGAAAACACTCTTCCTAAACTCATTTAACCTATTTTTCTGTGCAAACAGATGATGTTCAGGTCAGAATATGCATAACATAGAGAAAAGGAGGACACAAAAAGGATGACCTGGAGCTATGTTATACTTTATAGTCAGTAATTACATGTACAACAACAACAAGGCAGCTAGGCATGGCTCAATAACAATACTATTAAGACCAGATATTGGTATGGGGGAGAGGGAGGCAGGGTTTACAAAAGCAAAATAGTAAAATGTGTGTTGTTTCCCTCCTCCGCTACTTTGTCTGCATGTTTTCCTTTAGATTGTAAAGCTGGGTGGGATAAGGAACTGTCTTATTTTGTTTCTATATAGCACTTAGCAAGCTTTTGAATATTCTTTCACATGTATATTATGCTTATATTCTTAGATGCTCACACATGCATATAATAATAAACACATTTTCAATCTAAGAGAGATCCATAGGAAGACATAGCACAGGCCCTTCATATATTTGCAACCACACTGCCAAAGACGTTAGTAAAATATATGGTCAAATTCTCAGTGTATGATCCAAAGTTGGAAATTTGAAAATGTGTAAAATAAGCCTTAAAAGTGTTTTTATGCTTGTATTATCTGAGACCAAATTAAAGGCTTACGGGAAAAGAGACCATGTGGAGACAGGAAACATGCCCCCTCACCCCCGTCCCCTTTAAGGCTTGGGGGTTGGGGATACTGGAGCCTGCCTATACCCTCTAGTGAAAATGCAGCCTATATTTACATGCATCACTCAAGAGTCTAGACTAAGAAAATAACCTTGAAAAGCTAAGGGATGTGAAGGATGACAGCACTTAGCCATCAAACCTTGCAATATTTTGGTACATGGTGATATGTTCCGAATATTTGGTGCAATATTTTGGTGCATGCTGATATGTACCAATTGTAACAGGCCAGGCAAAGTACAAGACTTAAAAAGGAATTTCTGCTTTACAAACATGAAGTTTATCCCTTGCCCCCATATCTTTCCTCTGACACCAAATTACCTTTCCTCACATTTGCCAACCTTCTTCCTCTCAAAAAATAAAGAAAAACCTACGATCTACCACCCCAGGATCTGAACTTCTGGTAAATGAACATTTAACTAGTTGGATTATTTTGTTGTGTTTTTTTTTTTTAAATGGTGAAACATGACCTGCTAAATTGCTAAGACTGTATTTCTGCTTAGTTTGAGCAAGAACTTTATCCAAGAGTAAAGCAGGAACAATTACACAGCAGTTTTTTTCCTGTAAGAGATTAAGTCTGTTGCTAAAATATCTATGGTCCTAACATTTTGTTTTTGTTTTATTTTAAACTGAATGCAGGGCAATTAGCTGCTACAAGAAGTCTGTAAAATGCCCAGGGCCCCAGACTCTCATAAATCTCTGAACTGGATGTTCTATGATACAATGAACAATTTCCTTTATCTTTTACTGCCCTTGTTAATCTTTTATTGAGGCAGGCTTTTAAAACAAATTCTCAAATTAGTCTGCTCCTACAAATAGTCTTCAAACTTGTAGATATACTTCCCTGATGACAAGCTGCTAACAAATGCTCTTTAGAAGCTTTTTAGATTTCAGATGGTTTGCCTGCCACTTTGTCATACAAAAGAGAATAGGATTCAGGACTGATCCTCCAAAATTAACTACGTCTTCCAGATTCTGAGATAGGTGGCTGCCCTATCATAGGGAAGAAGCCTGCATACAGTAGTGGACAGAATCATTAAAAAAGATTGAAGTTCTTGATTTTCTCAATCAAAAATTTCAGATCCTTCCACCTCAGCCAGAAAGTCATAAAACATATAAGAGTTGATGAGGATCATTCAGAGAAAATATTTTAAGGCTCTGCACTCTAAAATGGAGCTGGCTGAAAACAGACTCACAATACAAAATTATTACTGACGTGCAAAACACTTTTGAGGCCCCTGAGAAGATCTGAACAGTTAATACTAAGGATCCTCTAGAAACTTGGAAGTATTAAGCAGAATCTTTGAAGCAGTGAGGAGCTTTAACAGAAAAAAAGATGAATGGCAAAATTATATTGTGATACTTCATTCTAAATACCTTTCCTTTTTCTCTCCTTAACAGTAATATAATGACCCTGAAAATGAACTCAGGTCAGGAGTGCTCAGACAACAGCTAAGCAAAATTTGTCAGACAAATTTTTTTGCTGAAAAACCCAAATTCAGGTCAACCAAACATTTCATGAGTTTGTGCCATTATTAGTGAATTGTTTTGGTTTAAACTAATTGTTCCATCATTATCCAAACAAAAGACCCAAACCCAGATTTTTTTTCCTGCTAGACTCGCCAGGGGAGTTAAGCACGCAAAGGAAGAGGTAGTGGTGGTGTGGGAAACACAGGTTTCAATCCCGGCTCTAGAGCAGGGACTGGAACCCAATCTCCCCCTCACAGGTGAGTGCCCTAACCACCAGACTGTTAGCTATTCCGGGACGGGGGGATCAGTATCTCCTGCTGAAGCAGTTTCACTTTGTACAAATAATTAGTCATTAAAGCAGGGAGTTGAACCCTGGATTCTCCCACCCCTCAAGCCACCAGGCCACAAAGTCACACACACACACACTCTGTCTCTCTCGCCTAATGACTATTCAAGTATTATACTGAAATATTTTATTAGTTCTCTATATGGCATTGGTGAGAACTGTACTGGAAAACTGGTGGTCTCTTCCTAAAAATATGCCCCAATACAACCACAAGATCTTAGACTTGATGCAGGAATTACTGGGTGAAATTCTATGACCTGTGTAATGTAGGCAAGGACAGATGAGCACAATGGTCCTTTCTGGCCTTAAATCTATTCATTTACAAAAACCTTTCTTAAAGCAGAGCTAAGGTTGCTGTCACACAATGAGACCTTCCTATCCCTAAACCCTTCTGGGGCATAAGACTTCAAAACTCAAAAATCAGGAAATATTCACACATACCCCCAAAAGAATGTTAGTGTGACAAGAACTGCCACCCTCCCCTCCCCTCACCCCCTCCAAACAAACATCCTTATGCAAGCCAGTGGATGTGAGGTTAAAGTGCTGTTTCATTCTTAATGAAACCACAACACCTTAGCTCCAATCCATAAATAGTACGGCTCAGCTAAGGAATCCGCACACTGTGGCTGGGAGCCACACACAACTCACAGCACAGCAGCTGTTCACGCTGCAGAGTCAAGAACAAAATACAATCTTAAAAACAAAAAAAGAGAGTCAACTTTTAGAGCTTGTTCTTGATGCTAGACACCAGTTCTCACTGCATGTTTTTTCCCCTACCTCTGAATACAAAGATATAAGACATGTTGTGATTTTAATAACATAGCCAGAGTTTAAGGCTAGAAGGTCATATTTGGGGTGGGGAGGGGCTGTCTCTGCAACTCCTTGAGCAAACATTCTCAAATGTGTATCATATATTCTACCCTGCTCATACCAATTTTCAAACAGGTTTGAGTCTGATTGTATGTGTGGTTTTAAGGAATATTGCAAGTTTGGTTGTAAGCAGAAAAATTGCTGCAATGTTATCTATAGTACCATCCTGTAATTCAAGGCTTCATGGTCTGGTTTCGTTCTTGTATTTTGGCTGCCTTTGGCAGATGGGGATAACATGAATCATGTCAGCCTTGAAGTTCACTAATATTTAAGAGTTTGTGCACTAAAGCATGTGTACATTTTAAAAATATATTTATTAAATTTCATTAGACCTATACTTAGTCATGGCACAGTGCCGGGGGCAGGACTTAATTCCTTCTCAAGGTCCCTTCTAGTCCTACACTTCTATGATTCTATACTGGGTCTGATATTGCAAAGTCCCAAGAGCCTTCCACAAGGTGCTGACAGCATGTTAGTGAGAGTTTAAGATCATTGAGCACTTTGCAGGAGGCATTCAGAGCTCGGCAGGTTCAGGCTCATTATTAGAGTTTTCAAGTAATGGCTGATTAGGATATTTCTCTGCACAGACTCATTCTTTTTGTGTATGATCTCTTATCTCCCTCTCAAACGTAACTTGGGGACTTCATGCTGGTAAGCAGTGGGGTGATGTTTTCTCCCTTTCATTAAGGGTGTATGTGCAGATCAGTCTGTTCTACTCAGGTTTCATTTATTAAATTCAAAATACTAAGTACAAAAAAGGCCTTTTAACTATGCACCAGGAATATCATTAATGTGGCTGCCATTAGATAAGGCTTGTATCTTTTAATGTGAGAGAAACGCCATTAACAGTTTGGTTTTAACACGGGAGTGAGAAGGGACCCTCAGAACAGAAAGCTCTTCAGCTGACAAATTCTAATGCACTGCTGTGCAGAAGAAATGTGAATGAACTTTCTTAAATGCAATTCATGAACTTAGTCAGCCTCTAAATAGCTTAACAAAAAGTACTTCGGACAGTGACACTGGAAATGCTATCTGTTTTAATTTTATAGTGATGGAAGCGAGACTGGGGAGAGAAGAGTGGTATAGCAGCTTACTGGCCACAGACAGTAAGTACTGAATTTCTCCCCCTCAGCACTTCTAAACAATTCAACCTAACTAAAAAATACACTGCAAGTTGTAGTGCCAATTCTTACTCAGTAGTGGAGAGGCTGCCAATAAAATACAATGAAAGAGACAACAATCCTTTGTAAATGGATGTGCTTAAAGTCTGGAGGAACAAGCATTACAACCATTTGTGCTTAGCAAAATTTGGCATCACAGTTGAAAATATTGTTTGCATTTTAATTCACACTTTCTAAATCTTATGTATGTTTAGCGACATTAGTTTTGATGGCTCTATCAGGGGAGCGGTATTCTGCTAATTTAGCAACTGGCAAGAAACAGGAGTAAGAGAGTGGATCATCACTTTAAACGTCACTAAAAAATGAAAGTTGCCATGGGATAAGAGGGAAGATCCTTTCATGGATTGAGAACTGGGAACAAAGACAGGGAACAAAGGGTAGCAATAAATGGTAAATTTTCAGAATGGAGAGGGGTAACTAGTGGTGTTCCCCAAGGGTCAGTCCTAGGACCAATCCTATTCAACTTATTCATCAGTGATTTGGAGGAAGGAGTAAACAGTGAGGTGGCAAAGTTTGCAGATGATACTAAACTGCTCAAAATAGTTAAGAACCAAGCAGACTGTGAAGAACTTCAAAAAGATCTCACAAAATTAAGTGACTGGGCAACAAAATGGCAAATGAAATTTAATGTGGATAGATGTAAAGTAATGCACTTTGGAAAATATAACCCCAACTATATATACAATATGATGGAAGCTAATTTAGCTACAACTAATCAGGAAAAAGATCTTGGAGTCATCGTGGATAGTTCTCTGAAGATGTCCATGCAGTGTGCAGCGGCAGTCAAAAAAGCAAACAGGATGTTAGGAATCATTAACAAAGGGATAGAAAATAAGATGTGAGAATACCTTATTGCCCTTATACAAATCCATGGTGCGCCCACATCTTGAATACTGTGTACAAATGTGGTCGCCTCATCTCAAAAAGGATATACTGGCATTAGAAAAGGTTCAGAGAAGGGCAACTAAAATGATTAGGGGATTGGAACGGGTCCCATATGAGGAGAGATTAAAGAGGCTAGGACTTTTTAGCTTGGAAAAGAAGAGACTAAGGGGGGATATGATAGAGGTATATAAAATTATGAGTGGTGTGGAGAAAGTGAATAAGGAAAAGTTATTTACTTGTTCCCATAATAGAAGAACTAGGGGCCACCCATTGAAATTAGTGGGCAGCAGGTTTAAAACAAATAAAAGGAAGTTCTTCTTCACAGAGCGCACAGTCAACCTGTGGAGGCTGTGAAGGCTAGGACTATAACAAGGTTTAAAAGAGAACTGGATAAATTCATGGAGGTTATGTCCATTAATGGCTATTAGCCAGGCTGAGTAAGAAATGGTGTCCCTAGCCTCTGTTTGCCAGAGGAGGGTGATGGATGGCAGGAGATAGATCACTTGATCTTTACCTGTTAGGTTCACTCACTCCGGGGCACCTGGCATTGGCCACTGTCGGTAGACAGGATACTGGGCTAGATGGACCTTTGGTCTGACCTACTATGGCCTTTCTTATGTTCTTAAAATAAATGTTGTGTCTACTAGGATAATTGCTTAGTGTATTTCTTACAAAGAGCCAACTCCATAGATGGAGGGGGACTAGTGTTCTATATAGCAAAACCACAAAAATGACATTTTCTAGTTTGTCAAGCCCTAGTAAGATCAGGATAGAGTTAATACCCCCTCATCAAACCGCCTGCAGCAATTAATAGTCCAGCCATTGACGCTGGAACAACACTGTGACCCATTGACTGATTCCAGCTGGGTCTTCCCACAGTGCAGCACAGAGAACATCTGCTTCAGTGCTTTCACAGAAGAAAATCAGATCTTTACTACCTTGTATATACACTTGTGTAAGTCGCTAAGAACTCCCTTCTCCTCCTCCTCCTCCTTCTCAATCTCCTTTTCCTGAGCGAAGAGTCGCCGCCTGCCCGTTTTCAATGGGATATCAACTTCTTTCAACTTGTTACGGAAGCCGTTTTTGTGAACCACACCATTGATGAGTCCATTTTTGGGCTCGAACCGGGGCAAGGAATGGAACTTATAGGCATTTTCTGAGTGTCCCTCCAAAGGACCTTTCCTCTTCTCTAAGATCTCCTTTTCCAGCAAGACTTCCTTCTCTAGTTTCTTGTGCTCCTCAGAGGAGAGGGAGTCATAGGAGAGCAAGTACTGGCAGTAAGCTTCCTGCAGTTTTGCTAGCCTGTCCTGTGCAGTTCTGGGGATGCGTAGCATATCTGCCAGCTTGTTCCATTTCTTGAGGTCAGTCACTTGCTGCATGCCGCCCATTTCATTGATCAGCTGGAAAAAGCAGGCCAAATCTAGCTCACAGCCTCCTGGAGTCCATGTGGGGTGAGGGGTGGGGGAGGGAAGAGGGAAACACAGGAAACAGTTATGAAATTTTTTGGTAGACTGCATTCAACATTTCTTTACTACTTATATAATACCGATTCTGTTTAGTTGGGACATTCCATTTTCTCAAAATCCTCACTAATGCAGATACCAAAACAAAATAGAACAGTCAAATATTCAGTACTTCCATTTTTAAAGTGCCCAAGTTCTGACTAAAATACTTGGATTGGTAAGATTATTAATTAAGTGGATCATATTTTGGTGTTCACACTAACTTCCCCACAGCTACTTCTGGCCTCCATTTTGGGTTCAGCTGCCACTTGATATGTTCAATCCCCAGCTCTGCCTGATTAAGAGCAGGGACTTGAACATAGGTCTCCCATATTCCAGGTGAATACCCTAACAATCCCCAGTTATTCTGAGGGATGCCTCCCAAACTCAGTCTCTCTCTAACCCTCCCACCCAAGTCCTCCCTGAAATTTCATCCACTCAGAAATCTTCCCAGTGAACTTCTAGTCAAAACGTTTCCACAAAAAGTTTTGATGAATCAGCATTCTGACAACAACAAAAAAATCCCAACCAGCTTTCTAAAGATGTAGTGCAGAGTTTTTAACATCTGCACAACACTTTCAAAATATGACTTATTATAGAAGAGGCAAGTATTACTATTAACAAACCATTTTTCTACATTAGTAAACAAAAACAAGGGGAAAACCAGAAGGACAAACTGAGGAAAATGGATATTCACATTTCCAAAAGCATCACAAACATGCTTCAGTCAACTCACACAGATGAAATGTGACTGATCTAAAGTAAAAAACTCCAGCTGGGTCCACGGATTGGCATCCTCTAGTAATTTAGTAATACACTGAGTAATAATATATATATAATACTATACTATAATATAATTTAATATTAGTAATACACTGTGTATTATTATAGTTTTAGAAACTGCAAGACCATCAGGAGAGTTATTCATTACTTTCTGGAAAGCTTCGATTGAAGAAAAAAAGAAGACTATACAAAAGCCTTTAAATTGTAGCATAAAGATAGTCAAATTAACGCTAAACTTTCCATCAAAAAAATAAAAATTATAAAGAAAATCTCAGTATCACATTTAGTCAAAGGACAGAATTAAACGTCAACAGAAAAAGGTTCAAAAACTGACCAAAATCTGCCAATAAATAAAGAGGACAACTGCTATAGGAAAAACTAAGAACACAACATTACTGTCATCAACACTGTTCCCAAGTCATCCTTATCTCCTCTTTCCATCCTGAGAAAGTCATGGAAACATTAGCATTAGCAGTCTTTTAATGTGAATTTAATATGGAAGCAGTACTGTAAAACAGAAAGAAACAACGTCATTCTAAATGATTCCTCTTCTGCTGAGATGATCGCTACCTCCTCTCAAGCCCAAACACTCTGTCCTGCTCAGATTCTTCTACTATGCCCTTTAGCATAGCATCTGAGCATGTTAGCTGTATGTGTGCATCTCCTGCAAATCAGTCATACTATCTTACAGTATTTCATAGCTGTCCTCAGATTTCTGGCCTCCTTCATTCTTTTCCTTGACTGTTTTCCCCTACTCTTCAGCACCTTCCTTTGAGGCAAACTCAGTGACAAAGCTCAGAAGCCTAGAGACGCATGGAACATTTTTGTGCAGTTGTTCAATAGTGCTGCAACTAAGACAGAACATTTTTGGGAGAATCCCTTATTAAAATGTTGATAGGCACTTTTGTCATCTAACCAGTGATGTGCTGTGCTTAGACCACAGGAGAGTTTGTCCTGGGGCTGAAACAACAGGCAACGATTTTCCAGATGTTTGACAAAGCCCTCCGGTAGGTCAAAGGGCAGAAAAAGTATGTCCTATCTAGCAACCATTCCTAGTTATGATAGTGCAATTTCTACCCATGAGGAGAGGGGTCGTGAAAGCAACATCATAGGAGAAAGGAAAAAATTTGAGAGGTTTTTGTTGTGTTACCTTTAATCCTTCACATAAAATAGCACTCAAGCAACACACAGTTTTTTGCTCATGCACACATTTGACAAACAAACGGAAGGTATATGGTCTGTATGAAGCTGGGTAACATCCTTTCAATTCTGAAAGATTATGTTAATGGCTCAGGTTCATATTAAATGGTTATGTAATACAACATAAATATCCTCACGCTCAGTTTAAATCACCAATCTCAAAACACTTCAACACATGCTTTAAAATGTAATGTTCTCAAGCACAACAAGATGGAAGCTAATTTAGAATGTCAGAGCTTGAGTTCTCTCACTGAATAAGTATGCTGTACTGCTGTGGGTTCTTCGTAACACCTGCCCTCGTTAAAGATTGTTAAATGGTTTCAGTTACAACTCCATTTCACATGGTCATAACTTTCTGAAACATTCATTTTTAGGGTGAAACTTCCAAAGGCTGGTCTCTGCCTGCGGGTTAATATATATTTGAATTTGATGAAAAAAAAATTAACTCCTTTTTTCTTTTTAAAAAGGCTCATAGCAAATGGCTGAAATTGGAGGCCTGGCAAGGGTTACTAAGGGTTCTCATCTGACTGTTTTTTAAAAACATTGTTTTGATTTGACAATGTTGGGATTGTTTGAAAATTGCAATACTGAGCAAGCTCGGTGAAAAAATGCAAAAAAATTCAAAAAAATCTTAAGGCCAAATCCTGGCTCCACTGAAGTCAATGGCAAAACTTAGTGATCTTTCAGTGGAAAGAGGATTTGTCCTTACAGCAGGAGTATGCATGTGTACACACTTGTTATCTCAAATAATTTAAAGTCTCTGCTGCTGAAGCCAATATATTTCCAATCCGTACACTCTGATTACATTCAGATTTTCCTTTCCCCTTCTGCATTTTGTTTTAATATTAAACTTAAAATACACAGGAAATTAAATAGGTAAAGATTAACAGGAACAATCTTAAAGCTGTGAGACCAGGCACAAGAGCCAGGAAATTTCATCCAAAAATTAATGTTGCATCAATAGGTGTTAACGCTGCCACACTGCACATATCTAGTACTTTCCTCTTTCCCTTGCCAATGTAACATGAATTTAATATTCCTTGTTATTAACATACAACCATTACAGATATCAGAAATGCCAAAAGGTGAGTTTAATGCTGCTAGAGTCTTTTAATGTTTGGAATTCCCTGAACTTTTGAGAATTTGATCTCACAACCTAATATTACACCAATCCTACTTTTCTTCAGGGTCAGTACTATAGAATACTAATCCTTACTCCTTTTTCTTAAATCCTGTTGATATATTGTACTGCACATTACAGAGGAGTTCTTGGTTAATACAGTATTATAATCTTGCAATGTCTGAATTCTTTTGTTTTCTTGCTTTTTCATGTATTTACACTGTGAACACTGAAATAAAGATTTACATAGAAAAAAATGTTGTGTACACTTTAGACAGAAAGGAAGGCGCTTTCTTTAAACAAAGTCACGTGCATAGCTGCCTCCCAGGAAATAACGCCTCAATGACAAAAATAGTGCCTCAAGTTGTACCGTTAAAGGTCTCTGAGTTATAACTCGGTTAGGAGTTACTAAAACGTAAGTGTTAAATAAAAATTTGAAGCAACCAAGATAAATTTATTATATTCTCTAGGCTGCTTAGAAAAAGCAGATTTATAGATAATTTTCCTAATAATTAAAATGTTTTCCTTAACTAGCATGCATGTTCTTTACAAACCATTGTCGCCTTTCTATTACTTCTGTCATATCTGACAGCAGACCATAAACCAAGCATTCTCTTAAATAAGCGATTCTCACTCAGGCATTAGCCATGGCAGCTACCTGCTGGGAGAAATAATGAAACCGCCATTTTGCAATGAACCACATTTTACTGCCTATTCTTGACACTTACTGGTTGTTAAACATCTGCAGGTCACTAGAAATTTGTGATCTTAAGTGTCTGGATAACCAAACAGAAGTCAGTTCAAAGACTGTTTTTTTGTTTGTTTGGTTGGTTGGTTGATTGGTGTTTGTTTTTTGTTAAGCGCTTTTGAAAGAAGGAATTCTGGAGATGGGAAAAGTAAGATTCATTTTCTAGTTTAGCAGCACTACATAAATTGTAACAGAAAACCTCTTTGGAAAACCCTTAAAAACTTCAAATGTAATTTTAGATCAAGAATCTTATTATTTATTTTTATTATTTTTATTAGTATGTGGGAGGGAAAGGAGATGGTCTTGAAATTTGAGTAGAGACCCCTATGTAGCCTTTTGCCCCAGGTGAAATCAATGAAGAATCAGGCAGTATTGTGCTTAAGTGAATCAGCACAGAGAAGCCTGCAATCCACCCACCTGCACGGCACCTGGTGTATGAATAAACAGAGGAAAATCCAGTGTTCTGCAGTTTCACAGGGATTCAGTTAATCACAAAATCAAATGAAGCACAACATTTACTGCAGAGTGCTTATAAACTGAAGCAAAAGGCCAGCAGGAGCCACAGCCCTTACCGATGAGTGGGAGCTCATCCATGGTAATGCCCTGAGATTTGAGGTGCTTCTTGATGCAGGCCAGCCGCTGCACGTTGGGACCCCAGCGCCTGCTGAGCTTGTGTATGTGCTGAATCTGTGTCACAAACCGCATTTCATCATTCAGCTTGCACTCCGGTCTCCAGTCTGCAGGAGGAATCACCCTACACATCCCATACTTCTCTACCTGAGCTCGGACTGACTCAATGTATATCAATGGGTCATGGAACTCCTTGGCGGAGGGCCGAAGGATGGGAATCTCATTCATCATTGCCCACCCAGACTTGCTACTCCCCTTTTCGTGCTTTCCTGTTGAGTCATGTGGCTTGTGCAAGGACTCAGTTTGAGAGGTAGAATGATTTTCACAGGAGGCATTTTCAGTTTTACCATGTGCTTGTTTCCCTGGCGTATTCTTCCCAGCAGTGGCTCTTTTCGGCCTATTTCTTTCCAGAATCTTCTCTGGCACTTCTTTTTTCACATGTCCATTCAGCAAGGGCTTTTCCACAGCTGCCATTTTGCTTGCAGCTTCTGTCAAGCTGACCGCCCCTTTCATTTTCTTGGGGGGTGACTGTGTTTTGTCTATATGATTTGTCTCTTCCAGCCTCCTTTTAGAATAGCGCAGCCCCTCCCTCAACTGTCTCCCCACCTCCTTAATACATGCCTTTTGGTTCAACTTGCCATTGACCTTGACACCATTAACAGCGATATTGTTAGACTTGGACACTCCAAGGGATAGCACCTGTTTGCGTGTTTTTGCATTGCTACTTTCTGTTTTCCCTGAGATTGTATGGTGAACAGGTGAACTGGGTTTGTGGTGATTTAGTTTGGTTTCCTTGACCAGTTCTTTCTTGGCTTTGGTGTATGTGACGGTTCCCTTTGTCACTGTTGCAGTGTACTTCACAGTTCTGGATGCTGAAGGTCTGACTTCTCTCATCTTTTTGGCACTGGCTGCATTTGCACCTGGAGATGACATTCGAGTGATTCCGTTGACCTTAGAAACCTGGGAAGCCGGAAGTATTGTGGAGGAAGCAGAAGGAAGAAAAGAGAAAACAAAAAGTAAATTAATAAAAGGCTCTTTGAATGGAGACACCCACAGAGAACCAAATCATGCAGTCCTGACTCCTAAGTGAGGCTGCCGAATATGGTCCCCTGAGGGCCCCTTCACCCAGAGAAGAACAGGATCTGGACACTTTTTAAAATAAAACCAGAACTGAAAACAAATAAAGTCAAGCCTGCTCTCACAGAGAATGAGGCAGGTACCTCTGCCTTAAGGAGAGGGTCACCTGACTCATGCAGCTCTAGTTAAGAACACTATTCCTTATCTCCTGTAAAGTCCTGAATAGCATCATGGGAACGGGTGCTCGAGCCTAACTAAAAAGAACTAACCACTCTACTGTATCTACTAGAGCTAATGAGATGGACGTGACTGGTTAACATCAATGGAAGGTGCACAGAATACAAACCCACTCCCCTCCTTCACTGCTCTGAAATTTATAAATCTACAAATCTGAAATTTATATTCAGAACACAAACATCTGTTTGTCTATATCTCTGAAACGCTATGGACCCTACAGATCGGGATGGCCATGAAGGATCCAGTCTATCATGTATACTGAATTTCGGGAGGCACTCTATTAAAGTTGTTAATACAGAATAGAAGTTTGTACAGTAGATCTGATATGTGCAGATACTTGTGTAAGTTTTATATCTGGGCAGTTTTACTTCTATACAGTATATTTTATTGCATCATTATTATCCAACTCAATTGCTTTAAGTTATGCATCTAAACCCAGTTAGGAAACTGAAAGTAACAGCCTAATCGCACGGGCAGCCATCACTGGCTTCCAAGGGAACTTCTGAACACCAGGTCACTTCTATTTAAGTAACTAAGTCTAGGAAGCCAAGTTTAAACACTGCAGCCTTAAATTCTTAACATCAACTACGCATCAATAGTTTATGAGAATGCAAAAAAACTCCCAACTAGCCAAAGCCTGGACCTTCTATATATGTACAGACAATGGGTATACATACTATATAACCATGCTTAACCCAAACTCAGTTAATATCTTGCACCTCTAAAAATGTCCTTCCAAGGATTTCATATCATTTTCAAATAATTAAACTTCATAATCCCACCGCAATAAAGGCATATAATATTATTTCCATTTTACTGCTGGATATACTGGGACACAGAAAAGATTAAATGATCTGCTGAGGTCGCACAGTGAAATCGGCAGAATGGTAAGCAGAACCTAGAAGTTCTGGCTCCCATTCCACTTCCGTAGACTCTAGAACAGTGGTCTTCAAATTGGAGTGCGCGCACCCCTGGGGCTACGCGAGACCCCTGCACCGCCACCCATCCTTCCCGGGAGACTGCTGAAGTCGCAGTCTATTTTTGGCCCGCTGAAATGCCGCTGAAAGAAAGCGGAAGTTTCCTATTCGGCGGCATTTCGGTGGACATACCCTGGGGGGCCGCGAGCGGAGGGAGGAGCGCGAAAGGGGGCTGTGGCGCCAAAAGTTTGAAGAGCGCTGGGCTAGAAGACAAGCCTCTCTCTTAGTTATGTCCCCTGGATTGTACTGTGTATATATACACATTCTCCACACAGTTTCTCCACTGTTCTCCAGAGTTTGGAGCTGGAATGGTGCCTGTTTAAAACCAGCCAGCATTCTCCCCTTCACATGGTTCCAGCATTTAGAGAAACCAAAGCCCAGCCTGTTCTAAGGAAAACCTGTTTACCTGATGGTTTCAGGTTTCCCTGTGAGCTTTCTAGATAAATGGGGGTTTATACTCTATATAAAAACTAACCATTTAGAATTAAAAATGCAGTTCCCCATGACCTGGGACTGCTGAACATGAGACCTGGGTAAGATTATTTTTGGTTTCTCACTCCCTGGAACAGCTGTGACTGGGCAAGCTGCTGAGGCAGCCTCTGGCAGTCAGGGTGTATCCTGAGCATCCCTTCTGGCTTTTTTACGTAGTGGTGGCTCCAAAAGAAATGCCAGGTAATCATTTAGGAGGGTAACTGTGACACATGGCCTCAAGAAAACAGATGGAGGGATCCTGACAACTTTGATAAGACACCTAAAACATTCCCCTTGCAAAAGGAAAAAAAAGCATTGAATTCCTTTACGAGTTTGAGGCCAGAATTAAAACTGCCAAGACATAAACCTCCGGAAAATTGCATTTACTATGAAAACTGCAACTTACTGTAACCAGTTAGTGCCATTATAATGCTTTGGCATAGCAAGAACATAGATCTCTCAGAGCCAGTTATGAAGCTGAAGGGGTCCATCTGACTAATGCTATCTAATCTTCC
Organism: Dermatemys mawii; assembly: GCA_007922305.1. NCBI lineage: Eukaryota > Metazoa > Chordata > Testudines > Dermatemydidae > Dermatemys > Dermatemys mawii. The sequence continues at coordinate 28,596,298 of ML677334.1, forward strand.
TTCCTACATTATGAGCACAACATTTTAAATCCCAGTTCACCCTACAAAGTTATTTCAAAGAGGGTTCAGTCTGTTTTCAATATTACACCTGTACCAGTGTTTTCTACGTCTGAAGATACATTTCTCTTCTAGATTCCCCAGCAGTAAGCCAACCCTATAAGGCTAATGAGAACTTGAGAACTTTCTCTGAAAGGTCGACTTTTTAGATTAGCTACAACTTTATGGTTTTGAGATGCTTCATTTACTTTTCTGTTCTCCCTCTCGAGAAGCCCACAACTACCTCCCATACATAGAAAGAGCATGCACCTGGTATATTTACATACAGAAATATTTATGGACTAGAACAGACCATGCTTCAAACTGTATTAGGCTCCAACAAGCTTCTTCAACTGGAAACAAATGGAACAAAGAATGTGGTCACAGCCATCAACAGAATGTTTGGTGGATTCAGTATTTCACATTGGCAAATGTGAAATTCTGTCTGGGTACCACCCACCTAAGCTTCCTTTGCCTGTGTTTGTCTCTCAGGAGCCAACAGATGATTGGTACCAAAGAAAACAAAATAATTGTGGTAGGCATTTTCTTACCTTTCTACAGTTGATATGTCTCCCCCCAGTAACCGCCAAACCAAACATACACACACTGAGAGTCAGCCTAATAAATTGACCGTACTCCCAGCAGCTCAGGTTCACCATATGGGGTCTAGTGACAGCTCCATCCCGTGGCAGTGCTTACACTGAGCACACAAGAAAGAAGTCAATTTAATTCAGGTAGTAAAAAAAGTGACTGACAATAGCCTTCATCACTCATTAAAGTTTTGTGCTAACAGTGAAACCAGGCATACCAATACACTTGTCTCTAGTTTTCAACTACCTTCTCAGTTTTAAGTGATATATATATACATATATATATACATACACACACACAGACACACACACACACACGCCTTCACACCACTCTCATTCATCATGCTAATCAAATTATTCTCCTACCACATGAAATTTTGTTAGCTCTTTTAACGTTAAACTGCATGGAGCCATCACACGGTCTTGCAGCAATCTCTTTTTGCCTTCACAGGAGCCATCAATGGATGCAGAATCCTTCAGGATTCCATAGTGCAGGGGTTCTCAAACTGGGAGTTGGGACCCCTCATGGAGTTAACAAGGTTATTACATCGGGGTTCACGAGCTGTCAGCCTCCACCCCAAACCCTGCTTTGCCTTCAGCATTTACAATGGTGTTAAATATAACTGTTCTGAATTTATTGGGGGGCGGGGGGAGTCGAACTCAAAAGTGTGCGGTGTGAAAGGGGTCATCAGGACAAAAGTTTGAGAACCACTGCCGTAGTGTGTCTCCTTGCTTTTATTTTTTTAATTAAAGAGTTCAAGTATTCCTTCAAGATTGTTTGTTAGATGTGCATTGGTTTACACATGCCTCTACACAGCACATAGGATCAATCCTCAATCTCTCTCTTACACACACACACACACACTAAAAAAAAAAAGATTAGAAAAAATATATGATTGTAATTGTTTGAACCCTATAAGATGTCAAACTCTCTCATTTGTTTATTCATTCATTTGGATTAGTACAGAGTTGGAGTTTTGCTGAGCTAAATTATCCTATTAGACCAACAGAGGGCTCTATTGAACTAGATTTAATCGCCCCACAATTCCCTTGGAGTTGATGGGGAGAGGTTGGGGGAGGACAGCAAGACACAGAGAGTGCAGTTGACAAGAGCAACTGAACACCAGAGAGAGAGAGAGAGAGAGAGAGAGAGAGATAAAGACAAACATCTGTGGGTCTATGATGCTCTCTACCTTTCTTTCCCATAGGACAACTAACCCCCTCATCATCACCTGTTGTCACCACCAGCAAAAACATGCTGAAAATAGAATGGTCCTGTGGCTGGCACACTAATGAAACAATTCTCCTCTTTTTGAAAAACACTAAAGAATTCAACAAAGATTCATCAGAAGCAGAAATTTAATGCTGTCCCCACTAACTGGCAAAGTTAATATTTTGCAACAGGTTAAATCACTGTATATGAGTAACCAGCCCTTTTACAATAGCTAGGTTAGGACCAGTTATCAGCAGATCCATAAAAATTGAGAACCAGTTTTTTTCTAGTATTGCGTTGTGGAATAAACACTAAGGTGTTTGTTTTTTTACCGATTTAATTTTAAGCTTACAAAAATGGTCTCAACTCTGACACCCTTTTATTTTCTTCAGTTTTAAGATGATCACTAGATTTGAGGCAGATTACTTTATGTTTGCATAGCACTATGAACAATAAAGGAATATATAAAGATCATTTTTAGCACTTGTGTCTCCCTGATTGCAGCATGACAAAAAGTCTAACATTGTGAATGCACATAACTGCCAATTTACATTAAAAAAAATACCTTGAATTCTGGAAGAAGTTATTTCACATATATTCCCTAAATAGCATAGGATAGATAGTAAAAAGTGAAATGCAAATGTATCTGCACATAATCTGCTGTTCAGCAATCTCAGAATCAGAGTTACTTTCCCCAGTAACAAAAGTATACTTTAGGAATAGCTGACACTATTGTTTTATATTGCAACTTCAAAGTATTTTACCATTATATATTCCAAAATCCTTGTTAGAGAAAAACAAAAAAAGAATTTCCTGGTCAGAATCCTATAGTGCTCAAACTCTGTATGATACAAATCTGATTTTAGCTATGATTATTGTGGTTCAAAAACAAATGCTACTCATATATTACTAAAGGTTTACTATAAACACAAAATATTAACTAGATATTTGTATTGTACAAAGATTAAATAAGGTCAGTATCTAGTTCATATTGCTATTATCCAGTTTTGATAATAAGTGTAAGTATTCAAGAATTCGTTCAGAGCAAGTAAGAGCAAAGCTTAAAAACATATTTAAAATTAAAATACGTATCTTATGCAGCACATTTACAGATCTTCCCTTAGCTTTTTTTTATTACTTGTATATAGCATTAGATATGCATGGTGCTATGAAAAGATAAAGACTAAGACTGCCCCAAAGAAATTATAAGCTAAATAAATGTAAAAATAAGAAGATATGATAGCACAGGTGTGGTGTATGTGTGCAGGGGAGGTAGTATGAGTGTCAGAGACGGAAGACAAGGGTGTACGCAAAATGATCGTACAGTTGGTTTGCAGCCTGACTCAAGCATCTTAAGGGTTACATAGGCACATGTTTCATTTTAATATATATAAATGCTATAGCTTATGCCTTAAAGCAGTGAGCTTTGAAAAGGGACTTAGGTGGAGAGGAGTACAGAGAGGTTATAAAGAGCCACATGGAAGAAAGCAAAGGACAGAAGAGGCATTCAGTCAAGAATGAGCAAAAAGTGTGATGGGGAGGAACAAGAGCAAAGGTAGGAGGGATACACATTGTGGAGAACCTTGAAAGCAATAATGAGAACTTGAATTTCATTCAGGAGGCAAAAGGGAGCCAGTGGAGACATTTTAGGAGGGACTGGGAACATTATCATAGCATTGCACTAAGCAGGTATCTTCTTGGCACTGAATACAGTGGTTTGCCTTCTGCTGTTTTCAATATCTAATGGCCCAACCTAGCAGGTGCTCATCCAAGGCCTGGAGGGTCATGCAAAATCCAGATTGTAGCTCTACAGGATGCCAGCCTATCCAGAGGGAAAGCCTGTATGCTCCAACAAACATACTTCATCTCTGAAATGGCATGTTGCAGAACCAACCATTAAGAAAAGACAAAACAAGCCATAAGAGCAGCAAATTCCCTCTGCTGCACTACTCTCATCCTATGCATCACCTTCAACAAGATTTACACTGGATTCATTTACATACAACAACCAGTGGAAGGATTTAAAAGCGCACTGACCTGGGTTTTTCAATAATTTAAGAAACATTACTTGAAAATAGCTGTTTTAGAAGCTCCTGCCCCAGCTGCCAAAAAAAGGGATGGAGACACTTCCTCTCTGAATGCCAGTCCTTTAAAACTTATCCAGCAGAGTGAAAACCCACTGCGGTATGAAGACCTTGATGGTACTGCCACTGAGAGCAGGGACAGTTTTGGATGCAGGTAAGGGGAAGATAATTTTCCAAGAGCTCCAAGTAGTCTCTCAGACTCGAGTTTCTATTGGCTAAGTACAATACAACAAACAGTGATAATACGAGCTTCTCCACAATGCCAACAACTCTCAAACATAACCTGAAAGGATCACCTGGAGAAAAAAAGGCCATTCTCTGTGTTCAGCCAACCTTGGCAATATCAACAAGGGTGCCAGACAGTTTTCATAAAAAACAAGTGTGAATACCCTACATATACCTTCATGGGATGTGAAGCTGTGGTAATAATGTATATTGTATTGCAATGGGAGGGGCCTGTCCATTTATGTAATGTTTTTTATTCTCTCTCTCACTTCTCTCGCACTCAAAGAACAACTCCCTGTTTTTCTTCATACCACATGTTAAAGATTCCGAAGTTATCTCAGTGGCGGGTGGCGTACTGGCGTTGGCCCTTTGTGAGCACATGCATCGCATGTGCCCAAATGAGAGTACAACACATTACCTGTTTCCTTAAGTCCTGAGCCGATCTATGAAGAGTGTGGTGGTTGTTAGCAGTGAGCCCTTTTGTTGAGGAGCTGGTATTTGTAGTAGGATGGTGATTAGCAGCGGCCTGTTCTTTTCGGCTCTCAGCCCTGTGTTCACTGTTCCTTTCCTTCCCCGGTGTGGCCTCTTTGCTTTTGTGTTTATGGGTAGTTTCTTTCTCTTTCGTTGATTTGCTGGACCCACTGAAGACTGGAAAGTGAGAAGGAAAAGAGAGAGGGGTTGGAGGTGAGAAAAAAAGAAAATATATTTGAAACCAGCTTCTTCATTTAAAAAGATTTTAAGAAAACCCTCAAGCTGCTGTCAGCATTAGATGTTTAGTAGGTGCCTCGTTATATACAAATCAAAATAAAGACATAAATAGAAAACTAGAGGGACTGCCAGGTTATATTTTGTGTACTTATAAAAACAGATTTCTTGAAAATAGCCAGGCCCTTAAAGTATCAAAAACAGACAGAATTTAACATTTAAATTAACATTCGCCAGGTATATCCCCGTTTTCATTGTCTGAACAAATACAGACCAACAAATTTCATGTTTGCTTATAGTGAAGGTGACCAGACATCCCGATTCTACAGGGACAGTCCCATATTTAAGCCCTCCTGCAGGTGTCCTGACTTTTTCTTAAAAATGGGTAAATTGTCCCAAATTTTCTGCCCTTCTTCCCCTTCCCCCCATCAGTACTGGCGGGTCCTGCTGCTGGCCGGATCCCTGCTTATCAGCCGCCTGCCTACCAGCGGGATGCAGGGTGGTCTAGTGACCGAAAGGGGTGGGGTGTGCAAGGCTGGTGGCAAGGTAAAGACGCAGTGCAAGGGGCCGGCTGCTCCCCCGTCTGGTCCGTCAGTGCAGCCCACACTTCATGCTGGCTCTCAGTGACCAGGGCCCCACCCCCCCATTCTGTTTACAGTCAGCACTTAGGAAAGCCCAGGACACTGGCCAGGTGGAGCCGATGCTTTGGCACATGCAGAGCTTGCACAGAGCTGGCACAGGGAAGCCCCTCAGCTAAACTCTGGAACCGAAGGGGAAGCAATTTCCAGCCTGTTCACGCTCCAAACCTGCAGGCTGCACAGCAGCTCCCGGGGCAAGGGCTTAGTACCCTCTTCACACGCACACCTGCTCTGTGTCCTGCCCCCACGGAGCACAGGACTGTTCTGTCCCCTAGGCACCCCGCCCCTGCTGCAACGCCTCTCTGGCTGGGCTCGCTGAAGACCCTACAGTCAGGTTCCCTGGGCCCCGGTGCACAATGCATCCTTAGTAAGGTTGCCAGTTTTGGCTGGCCCTGTTCCTGGAGGTTTCATCACACGACATAATCTTTAATTAAAGATTCATCTTTAATTCCTGGAGACTTCAAGGCAATCCTGGAGGGTTGGCAACCCTAATTCTTAGGGCTTTAACCCCTTCCTGCCTGCGCTGCGGCTGGGTTATGTCGGTGGACAGCAGCAGTTTGGAGGTATTAGCTGCCTTTCAACACTGTGCAGGCAGAAAGGGATAAGCTGCTGGGGGCCGGAGAGGGGGGTTGTAAAGACAGGTCATTCTCTCTGCCCCCACCGCCACCCCCGGCAGCTGGAAGCAGCTCCTACCCCTTCCCTCCCATACAGTGCCAAGAGGCTGCTGCTGGCCACATTCTGGTGTGAACCCTGGCAGAAATCTGAGGGGGGGGGGCATACAACCTTGCAAGCCCCCGCACATGTTGCCTTGGGAAAGCGCAACACTAGGTACCAGGAGAGGCAGGTCTGTCCCAGCAGCCCAGCCAGGCATGGAGGTCAGCAAGCACCAAGCAGAAAGGGGAGGGTCAGTCAGCTATATACACACACACACACACACACCCTTTTAAGAGAGTATAGGTGTGTGCCACTGCTCCGACTGTGTGTGTGGGGGGGTGCAAGGAATGAGTGGCACCACTCCCCGTGTGACCCCTACAGCCTTAAAGATAAAAAGGCAAACAAAAAGAATTCAGCTATGCAATATTTCTTTTTTAATAGGGGCTCAGTCAATTTGTTGTTAATCTGAATGTTTGTACTGCATAATTCTGATTGACTGCCGTTGAACTCACTTGTATACGAGTAATTTTACCAGGTGTCCCGTATTCACCCTATTTATAGTCAGTTTCTAATTAGTTTTCTGGAGTAACACTGATGGGATTACAAACACTACAGGAGAACGGTGTTGCTTTAAAAAGAACTGTTTCATTGGAATTTTATAAAAATTATGCAAGTATTCCTTTGGAGAGTATTCTAGTAACCAAACTACAAAAAAGTCTGTTGACCCTTTACTGTGTTTTCTTAGAGCAAACATGTGCTGCAAATAAAAAAGATTATTTGATTAAGAAAGAAAAGGTACTAACGAGATGAGAAAATTAATTACTTAACACAAAGATTATATTTTGAACATATTTTATAAGAGATTCTGGGTACACACTCCTAGTTACTAGCATTATCTGTTTGAAAAACTCGCCTACGTGAATTAAATGAAATGCTTCCCCTAAAATGAAAGCTGCACTACAGCATTTTCTCCTCAGTAAACATGACGCACGCTTGCCATGCTTTCCATTAGATCCAGGATGGGGATTTCAGATCCACCTACACATGTTCTCTATTACTTTAAAGAAACAACAAAAGCACACCCTTAGTGGACAGAATGATGTGCTTTTAGATCTAGATTGCCTCAGTACTGACTGCTCTCCCCTTGCCCCCAGCACATGTTCAATATGTCACAAATTAAGTGGTTATTTGGATTATTTACCAGGTTGGGTTGTGGTGGTAACATTTAAGAAAATCAATATAAAAGTTTGAGGTCAGCTGGGCAACTTCTTTCTTACATCCCCTGCATCCCCCATTTCCTGAGGCACAGAGCGAGTGGCAGCTACTGTTATGCCAAAAAATATTGAAAGGATGATCTCAGGGCTAACAGCATCCGACCGAGACGCACAAGATCTGAGATGAAATCCTGCTGTCACTGAAGTCTCTGCCAGTTTTGTCACTAACTTCGACAAAGACAAGATTTCATCCTTGGTTTCTATTCCCACCTCTGCCACAAACTTCCTGTGTGACTTTGGACAAATCCCCTAGACTCTGTGCCTCAATCTCCCAATTTGTTAAATGGGGGTGATAATACATCCCTATCTCTTAGAAGGCGGCAAGAGGATACATTTATTCTTACTTGTAATGAGCTCTAAGATGAGACAAAGGCACTATAAAATCGCTACATAGTATTAACCAAAGAGGATTGTGCAAAAACACTGGTGGGTTTTAATAAGATGCACTACGCACAAATGATGATCTTTTAACTTGGTTAAAAATGTATTTCCTTGCTGGACATAAGTGCATTCTTACTCAGTGGGAACAAACTGGGTTTATTGCATAAATGGTTTTGCACACACAGAACCATAAGTAAAAGGATACATTTTCTGTATCCTGTTGCCATTTTATATCTACAAATTATTAAACAAAAAACATAGCCAAAAAGTCAAGTTGTGCGCTTATATATGTGTGTGTATGTATATAAAGTGTGAACAAGAGACAAAGTATATTTTGTACTCAACAGATCATTACTTTTAAGTGTCGTGGGAACCCTGCCAGTTTTACCCTTCTGAGTAATTATCTTTTGTCTTAATTTGTAAGATTCTTGAAAGCGGGAGAGGGAGAAGTAGGAGAGAGGAAAAATATATTCATTCTCACAGGGAAAGCTTAAACCCTGAAAACATAATTGAAAAACATAATAGAAAAAAGAGAAAACTGGATGCAAAGCAGTTCTAGTCACACCATCCCTAATTAAAACAATAATTGGGATCAGCCTCTTTAAAGATCACTATTCGTTTCTTTGAACAACACTTGGAACTGGTATTGTGCCCATATATAAAACACTACTCTAATAATGAGAACAAATAAATATACATATTTGTATACAAACCTCTCAAAGTTAAATTAGGCTTTAATGCTACAGAAAAACAAGCATTTAAAGTAAACATTAAAATCCTCATTCTGATCTCACTTAAGTAGGGTGACCAGATGTCCCAATTTTATAGGGACTGTCCTGATTTTTGGGTCTATATATATATATATATAT